>JALHLI010000010.1:0-467500 GCA_023349425.1 Anthopleura sola
TTGAACTTTTTTTTCAGTGAGAGAAAAGGAGCGAAAAATGAAAGCGGAAAAAATTCATTATTGTAAGAATACGGCTGCAAAGCATTATTTACTTCATTTTTTCATTTCTACCACAGATTTACTACTGTTCAAAGTTTGCCTAGGCAACTATTATTTCTAATGTCGTTTACCTCTTTTTCATCCACAGTTTGCTTATGCTCACATTCATCATCATCAGTGTTTTCATGGTCACTATACTCTAGATCCTCTAGATCTATATAAGACTGAACATCAGACACTGCAAAATCTTGCACTTCATCTGGAATTCAACATTATGATAATTAGTTCTGTCATGACCTTGGGGGCATTTTCATCAAAGTTTTTTTGCATCTAAGTTGATTTTCTTCACTGAGATCACATGTCTATTTTGTCTATAAAAAGTCAGATTTTTTCCTGCAGAAAATTTGTTTACTTCCTACTGTTTATATTTGTCAAATCTAATCAAACCAAGCAAAAGAATTTATAACTTTAGCAGTAAACAGACAAGTTGTTTTCCAACTTTCATTATGTAAAAATAAGATCCCTGCACGGTAGTGCAATTTTCTAATCGGGCACTTCATGTATGATTTCAGGCAAACTGCTCTCTGACAGCCAGCGTAAATACCATTACAGAGTTGGGTCCCTGTTATTACACTAGCAACAACAGGAAACAAGACAAACAAGTTTACCTGCTGCTGGGGTTCTTGTTTTTTCATCATCAAATTTGAGAGGGCCGTCAAAGCCTGGAGGAGTGTCTAACAACCCTGTAACAAGGACATATACTATTTTAACATCTAAACCATATCAGAGACCACGGAGCACCCTAACAAGTGGTGGGGCTAAGATTGGAAAATATAAGAGACTAGTATGGGAAAAGGGAAAAAGTGGTAGAGCTATATCACTACCATCCCCTCCCCCTCCCCTTCGTGGTCCATGTATATTGTTGAACAGAAAGTTTAAATTTTGGTGAGAGTGCTACTAATCTCTTCATGTTTGCACTCGGCCAATATCTTCAACTGGAAGTTCCTGGTTCAGCCATTCTTGACAAGAAACACCAAATCAGTTAATCACAAGTGCCACAGAAAATTATTTTCTATTAACCCGGGTATAGAAAGGAGGGCAGTGGTAACTTTTTAAGCACATGGCATTATTAATAATAAATATAAGACCAAATAGTGATAAACTCGACAGTTCATCTCGAAAAAGCCGTATCCCCTAACAGTTTGAACACTTACGGTTCAACGTAGCAATACTGAAAACCTTTACTCATAACAAAAAACTGGCATTGTTACATGGGAGGAGGATAATCTAAGAACTAGGGTCTTCATTGTAGGTGAATCAACCTACCAGCTATATATTTATTGAAATGTGTATATGATCGTTCCATACTGTGAAATACTTAGAAAAAACAAATTCTGAGCCCCAAATGGTTATCATATTATATTTATTGCTTTCTGTTTACATGCACATTGGCAGGCTTCTTTCAGATACTAGGATATTCCTATCTGTTGCAGGTAGAAAGATCCTAGCACCAGGGATAAAGTTAATGTCTAGTTCCCCTGTAAACTGAACGCATGGTTAATTGACCTGCAAGGAAAATCACATACCTGTGACAAAATTCAACTCTGCTGTGTCATCCTCCATCCTTTTAGTTTCCAGCTGACCCATACCACCTGAAGATAAAATAGTTAGGTATCCTTAAAATTGAACAGACCTTCAGAGATAACCTGGCTTCAAAATGTAGTCACAGGTTGATTAAAAAATGTGAGGAAAAGACAGCATTTTTGGAGTGAAAGATTAGGGGGAAATGCCCGGGGGGAGGGGGAGGGGAAGGGAGAGTGGAAGGGGAAGGGGGAGGGGAAGGGGAAGGGGAAGGGGAAGGGGAAGGGGAAGGGGAAGGGGAAGGGGAAGGGGAAGGGGAAGGGGAAGGGGAAGGGGAAGGGGAAGGGGAAGGGGAAGGGGATACTTGGCCATTGGCCATGAAAATGATTACCCCTTTGAAAATGTTGACTGCAACTATATATTAATATAATATGGCTTAATCAGTGACTAGACAACATCTTTCTTCTGTTCTTTCATGTTTGTTCAATAAAGAAAACAAAATAAATAACAATTGACCATGTTACATAGCTGAAATAGTTAAACCCTAAAAGGACTGCCGATCACCTCAACCACCAAGTTTTGGTCAAAGCGGGTCTTCCCCAGGGAGAAAATAAGGTTCCCTAAACCACAGTTTATTCATTCACCATGTAAAGTTGAAATCTAAAGTATGCACATGTTGCTTTGTCCAATGTTCGCATAATTATGAAATTTATTCAAGAGAAGTTACCGATTGAGTTGGTAATGGAATAATAGTTTGTTCAGAAGTTAAAACAAAAGATTGATACCTGGAAAAAATGGAAAGTTTGTCGATTTTCCTCTGATTGGTTCAGATAATGCACAGGGCTGCCTGTTCAATGCCATGGAGTTAGTTCCTGAGATGCTGGATTCCAAATTGAAAACCTGTAATAAAAGTGAAAAATAAAAGACAATAGGTTATTATTGATCTTACAGTCAAAACAGCTCAAGTGTACTCCCCTAGTCTCCATTATTGATTTCATTATTCGAATATTGAGTTGATTATTCACTATGAGTTTTCATTAAAAAATCGGAAGACTCCAAACTTCACACTCATTTCACAACTAAAATTCTAAGTGGTGGCCTTTCTGAGGAGTTTTTCTACCTTGTCATGGCAATTGTTGCAGAATCAAACCAAAACTCAAGTAGATAAATTATTTTCAAGTTTGGAGCCAGATTGAATAATGAACTCAATATTCGAATTGATAATGAATTCATTAATGGATTCTAGGGGGGCATGCTTGAGCTGTTTTGACTGTAACACTAAAATGTTTTCACAATAAGTTAATCAAACAAATCACAACAAAAACAGGAAAACAAACAAGCATCAACAAGTAAACAATTACCACTATTTTCATGCACTGCTGTGTTCTGATCGAGACAACAATCGTGACAGGAAAAATAGGAAAACAGACTACCATCAACCAAACAATTAATTGTTCAGTGCCTTAACATACTTTGATTGACGGCAGTGTAAATACCCAATCTCCAAGTCACAACTGTTGTCTCAATCAACACATGGCAATGAAATTCTGGTAAGTACAATTTTAACAGCCTAGAATCTAAAAATGCCATCTTGCCATTTATTGCCAAAAATTGCTTGATGTGTTACCATATTTGAGAATGTTAACTTAGTATCCTCTTACCTCATTGAAGCCAATTAGTTTTCCAGTTTTTGGATTGCGTTCAACTTTTATTGATGTTTGAACAGCACATACTTCAGCTACCATTGCCGACTCAATTTCTTTTTCACGAGGCCAGAAGCTAAAACAAGATGTTAGATAATCATTTTGTTGTTGTAATGAAGAGTGTTCAAAGGAATTCTCAATATCAGTGAGATTAATACAAATTACTATTCCCTGCCTTAGCAAATACATGAATACCTTGAAATCCAGCCTATGAAACCGGCTTGGCATCATGTGACAGTAGTTTGAAGATAACAAAATGTAAGTGCCTCAGTCTGACGTCAACCCAGGGCCATAGCAAGGGGAGGGACTGGGGGGGCTTGAGACCCCCAGTTTTCCCCAGAGAAGTAAAGCAAGTATGAAATAAAATTTTCATCTGTCATGGTCTGACATCTTGTTTTGTGACCCGCATCCCCCCCCCGATTTTCGAGGCTTGCTATGGCCCTGCAACCTAGTCACAGGAGGATTTGCAAGAGTTTCCTATTAACAAATGGTCAGGTCTTATACAGTACAGCTCCTTTTAGTGAATGTTTTTGGTATAGTTACAATAAAATATGTTCCTGTGATCTAACGTCAGGTGGTGATATAAACCTTGAATGTTTGTTTGGAATAATAAATTTCTTTACTGCTACGGTAGTTATGAATTTTTTTAGTTATGAATGAAACCTACCCTTGGGTGTTATTGAAGGCATGTATCTTGAGTTTGTCTGCTGCGCATATATATTCTTCCATCTTCTGCCTTCTGTTTGTTTGAAACCACATAGGTAGTCCACAGGGCAGCTAAAACCAACATAGACAATACCTCATAAGAAGGTATTAGGGTTCAACTATGTGCACTGCTTGAAACGAGGTATGACAGAGTGAAAACTAATTTAACAGGATCATCATGGTCGGCAAATAACCAACCATAAGAGGTAATTAGAGGGCAGCTATTTTATTGGCATGACAACACTAAACATAGCTGCTGGGGACACTATATAGAGAGGGGTGAGTATCTTTATTTAGTAAGAAAGTGGTATCAATTATTAAAGTATTTCAAAATTTGATGTAGTAACTACACTTTTTTCATCAAATATGTACACTTAATATTAATGATACACATATCAGTAATCTTCTTTAAATAAGCTTCCTCTCTTTTACATATTATGTAAAAGGAATGAGGCTTATTCAATTTCTTCTTTAAGGCTTATAACTTACAGTGCTTAAATGCTTCCATTTCATCTTTTGTTCATTTGGTGTTAGGACAACCTCATTTGTCCCTGAACATCCAATGTCCAAAATATCAAAAGAGCAACCTATGAGTCAGGAAAGAAAAGAACTATTATTGAACACAGCATATATGACAAAGACATTCTGCCATGACAGAGTGCAGTTAGTCACACTGTTGAATTAAGTTAGATAAATTTATATAAATTTAAGTATGTTAATTTGTAAAAAAAAAACATTACTACTAGTACATGTACTACTAGCTAGAATTCTTCCTTAATTCATTAGAACAAAAGTGTTCTAATACAAAATTCATGTTTCAGGTAAAACCTACAGATAATACTTTTGTTGAGTTAATCACATGATATCGGGGATTGGCTTAGGGCTCTAGACCAATCAGAATTGAGATACTGAGTAAAATGCATAATATACTCAAGTTAACCTTTTATAACTGACTGTTATTGTCAAGCTAAGGAGCAAAGTATTATTTTACAAATTTGCAAAAGTTGTACTGCCGTGGTAAACCTGATAGTCTAGCCTTGCATTATAAACTAAAGGAAGGCATAGTTACAGGGTCCGGTACAAGCATGTACCTTAGCCCAAGCCATGTGCAAATAAAGAAATATTAATACTATTCAAATACTTCAAGAAGAGAGAGCGAGAGGGAGAGAGAGAGAAAGATATTCCTGAGCGGTTTCTCCTGAGCATTGCATTCTCTTCCGGTATAATCTCCTAAACAACCTTCAGCTCCTTGTTTACATCGAGAAAAAAATCAATTTACTAATCAATAATTGGTTTCTATTAGTACGATCATATCATTAATTTTGCTTGGTGTACAATACCTATATTCTCCTCCATTTTCCCCTCCAGTCACCAATACAAGTCACCAGTTTGTTTCTCATATAAGGGACTAGGGCCGACAGGTCCAGTAAAAGCACAGGAAGCCCAACCATCAATAATCATAATTTTTTATTCGTTTCGTTATATTCGTTTAGCGTAAGCCAAAGAAAGAATTAAAAGCAAACTACGAAAAATACTGAAAAACTTAATCTAATTTTAGCATGCGATTTAAATTAACAGAAGCAAAATTTTGTTTCCGCCGTCGTTTCAGACAAGTCCCAGGCTCCGCTCGAGACGAGTCCACCCATCCTTCCATCAACTCATTTTCGTCGTTCTGATCAGAGTTCTTTCCATGGTACTTTGTGAAAGTTTGCAAAATATAGTTTACATGTAAGTTTATATTGTTTCCAACACTTACAATGTCCAGTTTACGAAACGAGCTCGAAACTCATGAATTTGAATTTCTTGAGAAGGCATTTGAATGTTGTGATGAGGCTGATGCAGTTTCTCCATCGGTAATAGCTGTTGAAAAGGATTCTGAAACCCTAAAATACGGCAAAAGAAAGACAACAGTGCCTCCTTATCACTATCAACCTTTTGCCGAAAGGATTCTTCGTCGAGAAAAGGTATATTTTGCGTTTAAAAACTTGTAGATATTAAAAATATAGAATGATAAGTGGATAGTCACACCAGTACAGGGCGACCACCAGGGCTGGAATGATGAGAGGTTTTTAGTGGCGCTAGGAATTAAGCCTTAATACAGTTTATTAAAGCAATCAAATGTGTATTTGCTGCAAGCAAGAACTAAATTTTACGGGATATTCTTGGGATCAAACACATGACTCAAAATCTCTTGAGGTATTATAATAACAACACAGCTGCCATGTTGGTTGATATAACAAGAGAACCTAATGGTGAATGCTTTGTTATTGTCAACCAATGCAACATGGTGGTTCAATTGACTTAATTGTATTGGAAATCAATAAAGCTGCATTGTTCAGCAAGAATTGGAACTAATGTCTGTTCAAACCTTTGCCATATGCCGTCATAAATGCATTTTGACCAGTAAAGGTGAGCAAGAAATAGAGTATGGCCAAGCTAAAACTAATTTTCCATGGAATTGGAACTGCACATTAACTACTGCTTCTGAGAACCACTGGCGCATGAAAGGAATAACATATTTCAATCTTCCTATGATTCCGATGTCAGAACAAATTCTGAGCTCCTTTTTTTTTTGCAATTTCCACAAGAATCTTCTTCTTTATCCCCTAAATGCTTAATTTATGTTTCTTACTTTCTCTTCTCTTATGATTCAAACTCGTGCATGCATTTTCTTTCAAAACAAGTATTACAATAGTGTTCTTTAGGCTTATTAGCATATACTACTGACTTCGGTCTGGAAAAAACAATAGCTTGGTCCCAGCCTCTCTCTGCTTGAAATCTGGTAATAGTCATCAAGTTGTAAAATAATGTCAAAATTCATGAATTCAGACAATTTTTTTCAATGGAGCAAAAAGCTGCATTTACTTACTTTTTTCTTTGCACTTCCATGTTCAACTATTTTATGGCTATTTTTATTTCTAATTGGATATTTTCTCTCTCTTAGGTATCTTCTTCTTGGGGGAGACACATGAATAAGTCAAGCACTTCTATGCCAAATGGAATTCCAGCACTCCTCAGTTTTGAATCTGGAGAAAGTTCCCTCATGAAGCACATCAATGAAGAAATGATTTGCCAGGTAGAGAAAGCTTTATCTAAAATCAGTGGAGCCAGTATTGAAGTCCTGAAGTACAGTGACCTGCAGATTCTTGCAAAGTTTGAAGGAAATAATGCATATCAAGAATTTGGAAAACATTTTATGAATGGAGAAATTGGGAAGATCAATGGATTTGAGCTAACTGAGGTTAAAGGTAAGTTGTGTGCATGCTATAATAATTATGGATCATATACAGCAATTTCATTAGAAGTTAGCAAACGGTGAACTCTGCCATCTACTTTCTAATCTGAGCCACCTACTTTTGCCATTCCATTTCCCAATAGCAGTTATTATGGATGCATGAGAATGAGATGCAAATGAAACAACAAGCATTGTATAGACCCGACAGCCTCACTTGTATGATTCTTAAAACAATAATTGTTTATTGTATGGTCCCTTCATTGATTCAGCTGCATAAATTAAGTAAACAATTCATCTACTTGAAATTTGATCGAAATCCCTGTACATACATTTTCACAATATTATTTTCTTTTTTTAATTTGATAACTCTTTTCTTTCTGTTTAATTCCCTCCAGTTGTTTCAGTTGTGAATCCATATCCATGCTACTTGGAGATATCATGTTCCACTTCTGATGGTCCTAAACTTCAAGCTGATTTATCATCTTTCTTTGTATCATACTGTTCCAAGTTTTCTTGGATTGCCATAAGAGAGACTACCCAGAAACCCATCTCCAGTACAAGCCCAACTGACCTCCCCCAAACTGATGACATTGTGCCAGCCATCAGCATGAAGTTGATGTTTATGGCAAAAGCACAAAGAAATGCTCTAAAGTTTATGCAAGCAATCAAGATGGCTGGAAAAGACTGGGAGGAATGTTCTTTACCTAAAGAATTTTGTGAAAATGGAGAAATTTTTTACAAATTCTCAAAGACACCAGGAATGTCACTTTCAATTCAACAGGGCTCACCATTCGCTGGAATAAAGATCATGTTGTTTGTAAGCAGAAATCTTGAAGAAATGGAGAAGTTTTATTCTGTCATTACAGGAAAATCACCTTTAGTTGTGAACAAAATGGAAGAGGGAATAAAGTATAGGACATATTCTCTCTCAAAAAATTTGGAACTGCAGTTAGTGTTGCATCCAAGACTCAAGCCTCTTCACTCACAAAGTGTGAGTCTTTGCATTTCAATTAACAATATTGATAAAATTTTGCCTGGAATTCCTGGAGATGTGTGTAATGTTGGGGACAGGCATTGGCAGGTTACAGATCCAGAAGGAAATTCTGTCTTGCTTTACAGTGTATTAAGACTGTAAAGCCTTGTTCAAAGTTCTTGGTTATTTTGAAGAAAATTTGAAGAAATGGAGTTGAAATGTTAAAGCGAATGAGACTTCTTAAAGCAAAGAAAGAATACAAACGGATTTGTAGACAGACTGGTGATACTTTATAGAAAAACAAAATTTCAACTGTTAACTATATGTAGCAATTTGTTGCACCACAAAATCTCAACACTCATTTGATACATATTTCAGCCATTTGGAATTGCATCATTGCAACATTTTGTGGTTCTGCACAAACCATCCCAGGGGAAGGTGGGGCTCCCATATAAAGAAAGGTTGGGATGCTCATTTGAAACTTTGAAAAAAACCCTTAAGGTACCAAAATTCTTTTTCTTGAAAAAAAAATCGGAAGTTTCACCCCTAAATTAAATGGTACCAAATGATGCTAATTTTGCCGAATTTTATTCAGTTTTTCGTTTGAACACCCTAAAAGGTAACAAATGATGAAAATTAATCCCTAAAAGGTACAATGAGCATGCCCACCCCTTGCATATCGGAGTGCCCCCCTGGGCAAACCACTGTGACTGTCGTGGTCCAGAAGACAGAACAGAGCCAGCCTATAGAGTCATCTTATTTGCCATTTTCACTACATCGGTTCACTGATCACAGACAAAGCATTCAGTCGAGGCTTCGAGTTAGTTTAAAAGGATTATTCAATTTCAACCTTGCAGCCTCGACTGAATGCTTTGTGTTTAACCAGTGAACTGATGTATGGAAAATGGTGAATACTCATTCAAAAAAAACTGTGCCATACATGGATAACATTTGATGCTTATAGTTTTAGTTAATCAAGTTTAACTGATGTGAATAATTTCAGTAACTCTTCTACAACCTGTGGTTGGCAAATCCTAGTCAAAAAAAAAAAAGATATAGATTTCAAAATGCTGTCTAGAAATCAGAGTTAGAGACATCCTGTTTTTGTACTAAGCTGCTGAAAGGTCAAAATTAAAAAAAAATTACATTATGAAGCCAGTTATGAGAGCAGTGACGACTGGCTGGGGTTTTTAAAAGGTAGTTCCAGGCCCTTAATAACAACTTTATTATACAGGGTAAACCGTTAGCAGGCTGATAATTTTCAGGTGGCCCTTGGTATACCATTAGAGGCTTTGCACCACCACCACGTGATGGCAGCCTTTTCCCCTGGGAAACTGGATTCTTTCTCGTAAATCAGATAAGACTAGATTCAGTTGTTCCTGCCTCCTGTCATGGCTGCCATCACGTGACGGTGCAAATATATGGAGATTGATCTGTACTGGTAAACAAATAAGAATTATATTAATGCGGGGGGGGGTGGGGGTGGGGGTGATGCTTGCACTGCGCATCCATTTCACGCATCTCGTTTTTTACCATTTAATTGCGTTGTTATGAAAATGTGTTTAAATATCTTGACTTACCTTATTATAGGAAATTAACGCTTCATGAAATTAACGCGAATTTCAAGAAATCGCGTTAATTTAAGTCGTGTTAATTTCTTTTAATGTTAATTTCCATATCATTAATAAAGTGGAAAGTTCATTTTTACGACATGAATTTCTGGCAATTTCATCTGTTATCTACTTTTGAAATTTTCCTTATTTAAAACTGAACTTTACAGCTAGCTAGTCACTTAAAACAACAATACATAACATTTGTCGGGAATTATCTTTTCGTTTTCTATTCTACAAGCTCTTCACTTTCACTTTCAGGTGCGTTATCTTTGTGTTCATCGCGTTAATTTTATATAAATGGGAATTTTGGCTTGTCTTTCGTGTTAATTTTCTTCATTTGAAAGTATTTTTGCCCTCAATTCGCGTTAATTTTAATCGCGCTAATTTCCAATACTTTAATTTCGTGGAGCGTTAATTTTCTATAATAAGGTAAATCCTTTTTTATAACTCAAATAAGTGTCTCGTCATTTCACGCGATTTTTGTGGTAAAATGGGATTTCATGCACTGGGACTGGGATTCAGCCATAACTGGGTCGCGACCCCCTGCTATACCTGAGGTTAGGGACGGGCAATTTGATATTTGAAGGGGGGTGGGTTAAATTTCCAAAACATATCGAGCAAGGTCTCATTCCTTTATCTATCTATCTATCTATCTCCTCGATCTACGTTATTACTTCAGATCAGCTAATTGGACAGCCCCCCCCCCCCCCACCCCCCTATCAAAAATTTCTGGATCCGCCCTTGCCTCCAGGATATGATTGGATACTCCAAGATATGATTGGATCCTCCAGAGTATGATTGGATCCTCCAGGATATGATTAGATCCTCCAGGATATGATTGGATCCTCCAGGATATGATTGGATACTCCAGGATATGATTGGATCCTCCAGGATATGATTGGATCCTCCAGGATATGATTGGATCCTCCAGGATATGATTGGATCCTCCAGGATATGATTGGATCCTCCAGGATATGATTGGATCCTCCAGGATATGATTGGATCCTCCAGGATATGATTGGATCCTCCACGATATGATTGGATCCTCCAGTGTATGATTGGATCCTCCCGTGTATGATTGGATCCTCAAGGATATGATCGGATCCTCCAAAATATTATTGGATCCTCCAGAATATGATTGGATCCTCCAGGATATGATTGGATACTCCACGGTATGATTGGATACTCCAGAATATGATTGGATACTCAGTCATCCCAAGGAGACTCTGTTACATTCTGACCATAATAATATAATCAATAGAAGCCAAAGTTTCACGCTATTTTGATGGTAATTACACAGAGCCCTGAAGGTTACCTGTGAGTGGGATGTAAATCAAAACCGCACACTCTTGGTCTCTCGATTTTTTTATTTTTTTATTTTTTTTACTGCTGATAATAATTTCTACATACGCATGCGCGTGCTTGGTGTGCCTTTGCATATCTCACAAACGATAACACAAAAAAAGTATTTTGAGGGATAAGATAATAAAATCTTGCCAGTTCTGATTTCTTTCTCTAGCTGATCTGTTCATACATCGAGAATGGTTTTTGAAAAGACGTCCCACATGGAAAGAAGTAACCATAGCGGCAAAACCATCAACGACACAAGCGACATACCGGGTGTGCTGTTCATAGCAAGGGGTTAATCATCTACGGTCTAGGGGCCGACTAACCTCTCCCTTAGGTTTAGGCCGAGCTTCCTGATCAGTCAGTAATGTCCTCCCGGAATAGCGGTGTTGGGGCCGAAATCTCCAGCGTAGCCGTAAGTCCATACGATGCTTCAGCAATCGATGTCTGGAAGTATGGTCCTGGTTAATCAATCAATAAAAACAAATCAATCTCTTAAACCTGAGCCTTCTAATTTGGAAATTAAAAGACAAGAGGAATCCTGAATGCGCGCTTCGCTTCTAATATAAAAGTTTTTTTCTGAACCTTTCAAAGTTTCTTGTGCGCATGAAATTGTGTAACTAAGCAGAATGGTAGTGATTGTTGGATATACACTACTTTTTCAAAAACGTAGTCTCCACAATTAAAAAGGATAAAAACTAAAAAGAAAAGCAAAGGAAAACAATAATTGAAAATCACATTTAGAAGTAAGGTAAAAAGTTTTGGAATGTATCTTAAGTATAGATTGAAGGAACGTATCAGAAAAGGAGTGTACACGACATGGATTGGATGGGTAAATCAGAAAAGTAAAGTACACGACATGGATTGGATGAGCGTATCAGAATAAGAATGTACACGAGATGGATTGGATTGGCGTATCAGAATAAGAATGTACACGAGATGGATTGGATGGGCGTATCAGAATAAGAATGTAGGCCAGATGGATTGGATGGGCGTATCAGAATAAGAATGTACACGAGATGGATTGGATGGGCGTATCAGAATAGTTATGTACACGAGATAGATTGGATAGCCGTATCAGAATAGGAATGATTGGATCCTCCAGGATATGACTGGATCCTCCTGAGCATGATTTGATCCTCTATAGTATGATTGGATCATCCAGGATATGATTCGATCCTCAAGGATATGATTGGATCCTCCAGAATATGATTGGATCCTGTAGGATATGATTGGATCCTCCAGAATATTATACGGTATGCCTTATTCTGACCGGCCGCTTTATAACATGTTCCATGAATTAACATATTCAAACCGTATTTTTTACGAAGTGGCTACATACCCGGGACCCGGGAACTGTTTTCAAAATACTAGATACCCGGGAGTATTTGATTTTCATTAAAAAACCCAGCTAATAATAAGTTTCATGGATTGAAAGTATTCTAACTTTGTTTACGATAGGGAAGCGCTTCTTAGAATCCTTAGACATTTGAAAAATATACATTCGTCGAGTCTCGGCATACCATATGCGGCATCCAAGTTGTGGCACTTTTTCAATTTCGACCGTAAACAAGATCACGGGAACGGTTTTCAAAATAATATGCGAGGGACTGAAGAAAACTGCCGTTAGGCCATTGACAACTTCAAGTCGACTGAAAAATGAGCTAGTTCAACTAGAAATCGTGGACAGCTGTTTCGGCCTGTATTGGGCCTCGTCAGCACGGTGTGTCTAGTGAACTCGCAAGATCCCACGAAAATAGTAGATGAGAGTTAAGGCACTAGGCCATGTGGGATAGGATTAGAGATAATAATATGCGTAATGGATAAGTTGCGAGCCTTAATGTGAGCGACTCAAGAAGACGGCCGTTAGGCCTTTGACATCTTCAAGTCGACTGAAATATGAGCCAGTTCAACTAGAAACCGTGGACAGCAGTTTCGGCCTGTATTGGGCCTCGTCAGCACCGTGTGTCTAGTGAACTGGCAAGATCCCACATTAAGGCTCGCAACTTAATATCCATTACGCATATTATTATCTCTGAGCCTATCCCACATGGCCTAGTGCCTTAACTCTCTGTTTTCAAAAGACTAGATACCCGGGAGTATTTGATTTTCATTAAAAAACCCAGCTAATAATAACATTCGTAGATTCAAAGTATTTACGATAGGGAATAGCTTCTTAAAATCCTTAGACATTTTTAAAATATACATTCGTCGAGTCTCGGCATACCATATGCAGCATCCATGTTGGAACTGTTTCCAAAATACTAGATACTCGGGAGTATTTGATTTTCATTAAAAAACCCAGCTAATAATCACTTTCGTGGATTCAAAGTATTCTAACTTTGTTTACGACAGGGAAGCCCTTCTTAAAATCCTTAGTCATTTTTAAAATATACATTCGTCGAGTCTCGGCATACCATATGCAGCATCCATGTTGGAACTGTTTCCAAAATACTAGATACTCGGGAGTATTTGATTTTCATTAAAAAACCCAGCTAATAATCACTTTCGTAGATTCAAAGTATTCTAACTTTGTAAACAATAGGGAAGGACTTCTTAGAATCCTTAGACATTTTTAAAATATACATTCGTCGAGTCTCGGCATATCATATGCAGCATCCATGTTGTGGGACTTTGAAAAATTTCCACACTAAACAAGCTCACGGGAACTGTTTTCAAAATACTAGATACCCGGGAGTATTTGATTTTCATTCAAAAAACCCAGCTAAGAATAACTTTCGTGGATTCAAAGTATTTACGATAGGGAAGCGCTTCTTAAAATCCTTAGACATTTTTAAAATATACATTCGTCGAGTCTCGGAATATCTTATGCAGCATCCATGTTGTGGGACTTTGAAAAATTTCCACAGTAAACAAGGTCACGGGAACTGTTTTCAAAATACTAGATACCCGGAAGTATTTGATTTTCATTAAAAAACCCAGCTAATAATAACTTTCGTGGATTCAAAGTATTCTAGTTTGTTTACGATAGGGAAGCGCTACTTGGAATCCTTAGACATTTTTAAAATATACATTCGTCGAGTCTCGGCATACCATATGCACCATCCAAGTTGTGGGACTGAAAAATTTCCACAGTAAACAAGCTCACGGGAACTGTTTTCAAAATACTAGATACCCGGGAGTATTTGATTTTCTTTAAAAAAACCCAGCTAATAATAACTTTCGTGGATTCAAAGTATTTACGATAGGGAAGCGCTTCCTAAAATCCTTAGACATTTTTAAAATATACATTCGTCGAGTCTCGGCCTACCATATGCACCATCCAAGTTGTGTGACTTTGAAAAATTTCCACACTAAACAAGCTCACGGGAACTGTTTCCAAAATACTAGATACCCGGAAGTATTTGATTTTCATTAAAAAACCCAGCTAATAATAACTTTCGTGGATTCAAAGTATTCTAGTTTGTTTACGATAGGGAAGCGCTACTTGGAATCCTTAGACATTTTTAAAATATACATTCGTCGAGTCTCGGCATACCATATGCAGCATCCAAGTTGTGGGACTGAAAAATTTCCACAGTAAACAAGCTCACGGGAACTGTTTTCAAAATACTAGATACCCAGG
Source organism: Anthopleura sola (assembly GCA_023349425.1). NCBI lineage: Eukaryota > Metazoa > Cnidaria > Anthozoa > Actiniaria > Actiniidae > Anthopleura > Anthopleura sola. Next base: position 14,783 of record JALHLI010000010.1, read on the forward strand.
AGTATTTGATTTTCATTAAAAAACCCAGCTAATAATAACTTTCGTGGATTCAAAGTATTCTAGTTTGTTTACGATAGGAAAGCGCTACTAAGAATCCTTATTCATTTTTAAAATATACATTCGTCGAGTCTCGGCATACCATATGCAGCATCCATGTTGTGGGACTTTGAAAAATTTCCACACTAAACAAGCTCACGGGAACTGTTTCCAAAATACTAGATACCCGGAAGTATTTGATTTTCATTAAAAAACCCAGCTAATAATAACTTTCGTGGATTCAAAGTATGCTAGTTTGTTTACGATAGGGAAGCGCTACTAAGAATCCTTATTCATTTTTAAAATATACATTCGTCGAGTCTCGGCATACCATATGCAGCATCCAAGTTGTGGGACTGAAAAATTTCCACAGTAAACAAGCTCACGGGAACTGTTTTCAAAATACTAGATACCCGGGAGTATTTGATTTTCTTTAAAAAACCCAGCTAATAATAACTTTCGTGGATTCAAAGTATTTACGATAGGGAAGCGCTTCCTAAAATCCTTAGACATTTTTAAAATATACATTCGTCGAGTCTCGGCATACCATATGCACCATCCAAGTTGTGTGACTTTGAAAAATTTCCACACTAAACAAGCTCACGGGAACTGTTTCCAAAATACTAGATACCCGGAAGTATTTGATTTTCATTAAAAAACCCAGCTAATAATAACTTTCGTGGATTCAAAGTATGCTAACTTTCTTTACGATAGGGAAGCGCTTCTTAAAATCCTTAGACATTTTTAAAATATACATTCGTCGAGTCTCGGCATACCATATGCACCATCCAAGTTGTGTGACTTTGAAAAATTTCCACACTAAACAAGCTCACGGGAACTTTATTCAAAATACTAGATACCCGGGAGTATTTGATTTTCATTAAAAAACCCAGCTAATAATAACTTTCGTGGATTCAAAGTATTCTAGTTTGTTTACGATAGGAAAGCGCTACTAAGAATCCTTATTCATTTTTAAAATATACATTCGTCGAGTCTCGGCATACCATATGCAGCATCCAAGTTGTGGGACTGAAAAATTTCCACAGTAAACAAGCTCACGGGAACTGTTTTCAAAATACTAGATACCCGGGAGTATTTGATTTTTTTTAAAAAACCCAGCTAATAATAACTTTCGTGGATTCAAAGTATTTACGATAGGGAAGCGCTTCCTAAAATCCTTAGACATTTTTAAAATATACATTCGTCGAGTCTCGGCATACCATGTGCAGCATCCAAGTTGTGGGACTTTGAAAAATTTCCACACTAAACAAGCTCACGGGAACTGTTTTCAAAATACTAGATACCCGGGAGTATTTGATTTTCATTAAAAAACCCAGCTAATAATAACTTTCCTGGATTCGAAGTATTCTAAGTTTGTTTACGATAGAGAAGGGCTTCTTAGAATCCTTAGACATTTTTAAAATATACATTCGTCGAGTCTCGGCATACCATATGCGGCATCTAAGTTGTGGCATCGTAAAGAAGGTCGGCGGGAACTGTTTTCAAAATAGTAGATACCCCGCTGTCGAGAACCTGCCTGGATATTCTACAAAGATAGCGAACTGCTCTATCATATGTCCTAAAACTTCAAAAAGATCTGGAAAAGAAACTCTGCGACTGTTTTAATGTGTCAGGGAACACCGTGAACAGGGAACATCGACAATGGTTTTTGAAAACACGTCCCACATGGAAAGAAGTAACCATAGCGGCAAAACCATCAACGACACAAGCGACATACCGGGTGTGCTGTTCATAGCAAGGGGTTAATCATCTACGGTCTAGGGGCCGACTAACCTCTCCCTTAGGTTTAGGCCGAGCTTCCTGATCAGTCAGTAATGTCCTCCCGGGATAGCGGTGTTGGGGCCGAAATCTCCAGCGTAGCCGTAAGTCCATACGATGCTTCAGCAATCGATGTCTGGAAGTATGGTCCTGGTTAATCAATCAATAAAAACAAATCAATCTCTTAAACCTGAGCCTTCTAATTTGGAAATTAAAAGACAAGAGGAATCCTGAATGTGCGCTAGATTCTAATGTAAAAGTTTTTTTCCTGACCTTGTCAAAGTTCCTGGGGCGCATGAAATTATGTAACTAAGCAGATTGGTAGCGATTGTTGAATATACACAATTAAAAACGATAAAAACTATAAAGAAAAGAAAAGAAAAATCAATAATTGAAAATCACATTTAGAAGCAAGGTAAAAAGGTTTTGGAATGTATCTTAAGTATAGATTGAAGGAAAATATCAGAAAAGGAGTGTACACGACATGGATTGGATGGGCGTATCAAAATAGGAATGTACACGAGATCGTTTGGATGGGCGTATCAGAATAAGAATGTAGAGGAGATGGATTGGATGGGTATATCAGAATAAGAATGTACACGAGATGGATTGGATGGGTATATCAGAATAAGAATGTACACGAGATGGATTGGATGAGCATATCAGAATACGAATGTACACGGGATGGATTGGATGAGCGTATCAGAATGAGAATGTACACGAGATGGGTTGGATGAGCGTATCAGAATAAGAATGTACACGAGATGGATTGGATGGGGGTATAAGAATAAGAAAGTACACGAGATGGATGGGATGAGCGTATCAGAATAAGAATGTACACGAGATGGATTGGATGAGCGTATCAGAATAAGAATGTACACGAGATGGATTGGATGGGGGTATAAGAATAAGAAAGTACACGAGATGGATGGGATGAGCGTATCAGAATAAGAATGTACACGAGATGGATTGGATGAGCGTATCAGAATAAGAATGTACACGAGATGGATTGGAGGGGCGTATAAGAATAAGAATGTACACGAGATGGATTGGAGGGGCGTATCAGAATAAGAATGTACACGAGATGGATTGGAGGGGCGTATAAGAATAAGAATGTACACGAGATGGATTGGATGAACGTATCAGAATAAGAATGTACACGAGATGGATGGGATGAGCGTATCAGAATAAGAATGTACACGAGATGGATTGGATGAGCGTATCAGAATAAGAATGTACACGAGATGGATTGGATGAGCGTATCAGAATAAGAATGTACACGAGATGGATTGGAGGGGCGTATCAGAATAAGAATGTACACGAGATGGATTGGAGGGGCGTATCAGAATAAGAATGTACACGAGATGGATTGGATGGGCGTATCAGAATAAGAATGTACACGAGATCGATTGGATGAACGTATCAGAATAAGAATGTACACGAGATGGATTGGATGAACGTATCAGAATAAGAATGTACACGAGATGGATGGGATGAGCGTATCAGAATAAGAATGTACACGAGATGGATTGGATGAGCGTATCAGAATAAGAATGTACACGAGATGGATTGGATGAGCGTATCAGAATAAGAATGTACACGAGATGGATTGGAGGGGCGTATCAGAATAAGAATGTACACGAGATGGATGGGATGAGCGTATCAGAATAAGAATGTACACGAGATCGATTGGATGAACGTATCAGAATAAGAATGTACACGAGATGGATTGGATGAACGTATCAGAATAAGAATGTACACGAGATGGATTGGATGAACGTATCAGAATAAGAATGTACACGAGATGGATGGGATGAGCGTATCAGAATAAGAATGTACACGAGATGGATTGGATGAGCGTATCAGAATAAGAATGTACACGAGATGGATTGGATGAGCGTATCAGAATAAGAATGTACACGAGATGGATTGGAGGGGCGTATCAGAATAAGAATGTACACGAGATGGATGGGATGAGCGTATCAGAATAAGAATGTACACGAGATGGATTGGAGGGGCGTATCAGAATAAGAATGTACACGAGATGGATTGGAGGGGCGTATCAGAATAAGAATGTACACGAGATGGATTGGATGGGCGTATCAGAATAAGAATGTACACGAGATGGATTGGATTGGTTCAAAAGAAGTGAAATCTGGAAATCGAATTTATAAGCTCGCTCGGTTTTTTTTTTGCCGTATCTGACGCTGCACGATATTTTTTAAAGGATAGAAACCTTGCCCTATATATATTTTTTGGAGGTACAAATCATATCCTGGGTGATCCAGTCATACTCCAATCATATACTGGGGGATCAAATCATATCCTGGAGGATCCAATCATATCCTGGAGGATCCAATCATATCCTGGAGGATCCAATCATATCCTTGGGGATCCAATCATATCCTGGGGGATCCAATCATATTCTGGAGGATCCAATCATATCCTGGAGGATCCAATCATATCCTGGAGGATCCAGTCATATCCTGGAGGATCCAATCATACCCTGGAGTATCCAATCATATCCTGGAGGATCCAATCATATCCTGGAGTATCCAATCATATCCTGGAGGATCCAATCATATCCTGGAGGATCCAGTCATATCCTGGAGGATCCAATCATGTCCTGGAGGATCCAATCATATCCTGGAGTATCCAATCATATCCTGGAGGATCCAATCATACCCTGGAGTATCCAATCATATCCTGGAGGATCCAATCATATCCTGAGGGCTGCTGTGTTTATGTGGCATGGAGGTGCATAGAGATATTTTAGCACATTGTGAGGAGGGACATACGTTTTTTAAAAATGGCTTCAAAGCCATTGACTTTATTTAGCAAAGCTTTTATTGATACTTTAATACCACATCTATAAAAAATACTCGATTCTGATTGGCTGACGAACTGTGAAATTTTTCTTAATACTGTGCAATTAATTAATTGCACACATCCGGGAACTTCGCGCGTAATTAATTACACACATCCGGGAACTTTGCTTTCGGAATGCTTGACATCCATTCAAGAACAAAAACAAACTTCGTATTTTTTTATAGATTTGGTATTAACAGGAAATTACACCTATGTTCTCGAAGAATTAATGAAAAATACCGCTTGTATTTGATGAAAGTGAATTAATACCACTCGTGCTACGCACTTGTGGTATTAATTCACTTTCATCAAATACGCGCGGTATTTTTCATTAATTCTTCTCGAACGGTGTAATTTCCTATACTAATTTAATGATATCAAGTGACTAATCTTCCGATCCAATTGTCATAACTTTAAAATGCAACGTACAATATATGTGTTCTTGAAATTTATAATTTACATGACCTTGTCTATAGCCATAATATTATATTGCTGTATGTCTTCGATAAAGAACTCTTAGTTTGAATTTTTGAGAACTCTTTTTGTCGCAAATTAGAAAAATCGCGAAATTAAGTGTGCGTGAAAATAAGTGTCGCAAAAAGATAAGGAATGACCGTTTATTACGTTGCAAGGGGGGGGGCGGTGATATTAGAGGGGGTACAATTTTAAAAATCAACTGAAAGTGGGGTACATGTACATTTTTTGCAATTTCAAAATACTGGGGGGGGGAGGGGGGGATACCGTTTTAGGTTTTATGCTATTGTAAAGAAATATTTTGTGGAAACGTCAGTCACATCAAATAGTCCTTCTCAGGACTACATCCACCCGGATGATCATTATACAAATATTGTTTCTTCCACAAATATTGTTACTTCGATAAATATTTGCTATGCTATTATATGCTATTATGCAGCCCAGTAACTCTTTAACAAGTGTTCATTTTTCCAGAATAAGGATGAAGAGGGGGTCACTGGCATTTTTTATTGAGACATATTAAGGTAACCATTAAAAAGCAGGGATAATATGAAAGAAGTTTTACGGAAAAATCGCGAAGTCAAAGTGTCGCGAAATATTTAGCTTGGGCTACCTGTGGTGTGAATAAATTTTCTCTCGATTTCTTCACGTGATCTGTATGTCGCATAGAAACCAGTATGGTAACCATGTAGAAGTGGTACTCCAATAATGTGTACACATACCAAAGATATTCACTGGATGTTTGCTTCTTAATTATCTAACGCATACCGATAGATACCGATATGTGAATGATGACTTCTTTTCCAATGCTTACTAAACTAGACGCGAGAAACCGTCAACAAAGTCACTTTTCTTTGTCACGTAACCCTGGTATATCAAGAAGCATCTCAAGTCTTAACAACTCAGATATTTATAAACTGCCATATAAGCTTACGTGTTCTTTACATTCTCGAGAACCAGCAAAAATATCAACAGTTTCTTTGGTAGGAAGGTAAGCTGCACGGCTTAGTTTACTAGACTTCGTAAACTAAGAGGAAACGAATTTAACATATTTTCACATGCACAGCTGTCGTGCAGAATCTTATCCCTAGTCTGGACTGCCATCAAGTTTAGACCTAGCTTAGCTTGCCGTAAGCTTATACATTGGGCATAGTTGATAGAAGGGGGACTTATTGGGCTATGAATGTATCTGAAGCAAAAGTTATGGTAGCTATCTCTTCATTCTGATATGACCTTTGATTTCTCCAAAGAATAATAATAATCTTAATGCATAATCTTATCCCTGACCTGCACTGCCATCATGATCAAGTTCAGACCGTAATAGCTACTTCTTCATTCTTCTTCATTCAGAAAAAAAATGCCTTTTTATATATATATATACAGCTTTTTGCAAAAATTATGGCCGTTTCAAGTATATATACAAGTATGTCAAAAGTATATTAAAAATTATGGGATATCATTCCTGATATTTTTTTCAGAAAGCCCTAGTGATAGACAACTTGAAAAAAATATCAGGGATGATATCCCATAATTTCGGATATACTTTTGATATACTTGTATATATACTTGAAGCGGCCATAATTTTTGCAAAAGGCTGTATATATTTATATATATATTTATATATATATATATATAGATTATGGATTGTAGATAGATCAAAGACAAGACATAACTTTTAATTAAAGACTGTCTGAAGATCGCGTAAGCGTGAAACTCCGAGTAACAGCAAAAGTTATGTCTTGTCTTTGATCTATCTACAATCCATAATCTATAATCTATAACGCTCTACATGTCAATGTATTGAGCACTTTACCGTCAGAATAGACACATCCAGATATATATATATATATATATATATTTTTTTTTTTTTGAATCAGAAAAGACCAAAAAAAAGCCAAAGTAAAATCTTCTCATGCGGGTATTCCTGGAAGAGACAAGAAGGAAACCAATTGCAGTACACGTGAGTCATTAGATTAAGTCTGCTTGTAATATGATGTAAGCATGTAGCTCTATTCACTCCTGTAAATTATGATATATTTGCTTGTGTTCATCAGTAGTAGTAATTCGGGGGAGGGGGAGAAGTTTATAATCCCAGTTATAAGCCCCCTGGTTATAAGCCCACTATGTATCAAGTACTGTATGAGGAGCCTAGACCATCGCACTTCACAGGAAAAAATATTGAATTTCCAATAGGTTCAATTAGGATTTTTTTTGGATTTTTTCCCAATATTGTTTTTTAGTATAAATACAAAATTGATTATACAAAATCGCGCGCTCTGATTGGTTTTCTATCTCGGATTATCAGCCGATAATCACCTTTTCGGACAAAATGGCTGTCGCGCTTTTAGAAAATAAAATATTTTCACTTTCAATGTTGTTTCCTTCTTTCTTTTTTGAAATAATCAACTTTGTATTTATACTAAAACAATTATTCACCTCAGGCTCAGTGATTATCGATGAATATTTACCTCGCAGCTCGAAGACTCGCCGCTCGGTAAATATTCATCGATAATCACTTCGCCTTCGGCGAATAACTGCTAAATGTAGCACTTTTCCAATATTGGGAAATTCCAAAGGAAACCCAAAGATAACCCAAAGATATCCCACCAAAAAAATATTGAATTTTCAGTTTGGGGAAAAAATGGGGAATTATTGGGATATCTTTGGGTTATCTTTGGGTTTCCTTTGGAATTTCCCAATATTGGAAAAGTGCTACATAAAACAATATTGGGAAAAAATCCCAAAAAAATCCAAGTTTAACCTACTTGGAAATTCAATATTTTTTCCTGTGCTTATTCACCATGTACTTTTTCCCCAAAGTGAAAACTTGTTACATACATCACAAAGGTCACAAATAGACCCTAATGCAAGAAATGGAAGTTTTATTAAAGTATTTCTTTCAATTATTTATATTAATTATTGTATTCAAAAACCGAGCTTGGGCTACTTGTGGTGTTACATGTCCATCAATATTTGGTATTATTCCATCTAGGTATTGAGTACAAGGAAACCAGACCACTCGTAAAGGTAGACTTAGATGTGCCGAAGCCAACTACATATGACCCACCTACATATCTACCATGGGAAACCACTGCACCTTCATATACAATGAGACCAAAAACCCAACCAGAGAAAGGTAACAGAAACAAGAACACTTTATATCTGACTTGAGAACAAATGGGTTCAAGGGGCCAACAAGTTTAGGTTCTTTTTGAACTGAATGATACTAAATTTGTAAAAGAATTTTTACCGAATATTTCAGACCATAGATTATATAGATCTTATTGGCTGGGATATGTTTATAAATATGGTTATCAAATGAAGAAACATAAAGTGTGTGTATGTGCTGTGTAGTTAGGCAGGGTTCTCACGGTCAGGGAAAAAGTCTGCGAATTCTGAATTTTTTCATGGTCAGGGAATTGTCTGGAAATTTTCAATTGATTTTGGTCGGTGAATTTTTGTAATTTACCCAAAAGTCAGGGAATTTCTGTCAGCTTCACAAAATTGTTTTGAATTTGGTTAAGTTTGGCTTCCTTTGGTAGAACTTCCATATAAATATATTAATTCTTTGTAAAAAAGTGCAGAGTGTGTGATTTTTTTGGTCAGGAAAAAGTTAGGGAATTTTATTTTTCTAGACGAATGGGAACCCAGTTAGGACATTCACAGGTTTTTAGTTTTAATTAGTTGTTCTCAGTAGAATGTGACATGGACAATATTATAAATTTGCATCATTCTAATGCTTTTCATGAAATCACAAATTTATACAGATTGCTCTAATGACAAATAATAATGAGATCTCAAATTTTGTTTACATTTTAGATTAGTTACTTTTAAGTATAAAAAAATATTTTTCAAATTTTTAAAGGCTTTTTTTTTTTTTCTGTATCATTCAGATTGTGGCGGGGATCGTGTGGCCTGGAACAAGCAGTGGTTTGCCAGTCATGATATCTGGACTTACAGGGCACACTTTGATGACAGAGTAAGTAAGGAGATCTATATCAATTTCAGTATGCGACAAGGGTTTTGCTATCTCATGTCAAGAATGTTTATTCAGAGCAGGAGCTCCTTCTATTAACAACCCTTTTAAGTTTTGTGTAGGCATCAGACAGGAAAGGGTTGGTAAACTTAAAATTGTTCTTATCAGTCGAACATAGTACCAACCACCTAGAAATATCTTGCATTCTATCTGCATAGAAACCTGCAAATTTAACACTCACAACTGATAATTGCAACAATCGACGCCGTTAAACACTCAGCGTAAATAAATCTGCTGTAATTTAATAGTAACTTAAATGTATGAATAAACCTGAGGGCAGGTCACTCTGATTACATTACATCATCATGTGTAACCCCAGGTACCATCATGTCACATACATCCAACCAAAACCCAGGGGAGGGGAGCAACCGATAGTAGCTGATGATGCATCGATGATGTCATGTCATATAGACCCCTTTCACATGACATCAAAGCAGCTCAAATTTGAGGACAAAACAAGAATTTCAATCTCCTAAGAATAGGAACCTATTGTTTTATCCTCCAAATTGAGCTGCATTCCGAAGTGCTGCAAGGGGGTCTATACAGAGATTAGCATGCATGCATGTTCCTGGTATCAAGGAGTTGTTTGTAGGGCCTTAAAATAATATTTCTTTATATCTTGTATCATTTTGATAGTTACCATGGCCTTCTCCAGCTCATTACGACTCAAAAGGAACAGTTGGCGGTATCCAACCCTCTAAAGCTCAGTCTCCATTGTATTCTATGGGAAAGCGTAGGACAACGGTCTTCAGTAAGAAAGGTAGACACGTAAATAATACAACCAGAAGATGACAGAAAATAGGCAGAACTGGAATAGCTTGATTTCATTTAAAAACTCAAGAAACAAAGACTAAAAATCATTGGCTAATATTCAATGGAAAAACAAAAATAGAATGAGGGTTTATCAGGTCTTGCGTGACATTTTAAATTTTAATCCAGCAAAAAAGAAAGCTGTTGCCTCCAACATTTTTTCCATACATTTCTCTGTAAAAGCAGCCAACTTCGGTCGCCCATATCTACTCAATAAAACGACTTCAAACTTTCCAATTTTACTAATTTTACTATGCTCTTTTCAAATATCATATTTTCTTTTTTGTTGGATTAAAATGTCACGCAAAACCTGATAAACTCTCATTGGTACAGATTTCTTTGGACTACATACCTCTACAAGAGCTACAGTACATCGCATCACTCTATACAAACACCTATTTCAATAAAGGTTGTCGCAGCCAAAAGCAATGCTTTAATTAGCTGCAGATTCAGGACAACACTTAAAGATTCAAACGAAACAGTTGCAGCCTACCGTTACGAAACGACTAAAATAATCACGTCTAAATGATAAATAAGGAGTAAAAAACAGATGTTCTTTGCCGTCTTGTGTTGTTGCTTCTTGCTTTCAGCTGTGACAACCGTTTTTTGAAATAGGTGTGTATCTCACAGACTGTGTAAAAATCGTATATCCACTATGACATTTTACCGACTTAGGTTCCGAGAGTGAGCCGTCCCCAAACCAGTATAATTATTCAAAACCAAGACTTCAGTTGATGAAAAAGTTCCCATCGTACACCATTCAAGAGGGACGTAGAGGAGGCACTGCTATTTGGAGTGCACGAGGTGAGTAACCGTGTACTAAACTGTCAAGAGAGTATGAAGAGAGCACATCTGCGTGCTCTACCAGGTGATCTCGCTTCTCTCAGGCTGAAGGAATTAGCCAATCAGAGGACATTTTGTTCGTAGCTCAATGTTTCTACTTCCAGGTTTTCGGCTTGATTTACAACAGCTTTTGCTCGAAAATAAAGAAAATAAAACTCAACGTTGGAAAGATTCACCAAATACCTTTTAGAAAAAGCATATTTCGTCGTTGTTGGTGGAAAATATTTCATTTTGACAAGAGATAAAAGAAAATACTTGGAAATTTTCGCTATGACAAACAATGCGTTGCGCGCCTAGATTCCAAATCACAGACATGAAAAGAGACATTTTCGGGCAAGATCACGCGCGCTATTGACTCTGCCCGAAAATGCCTCCAGATCATGTCTGCGCCTGCGATATTTTTGAAAGCGCTCGCGTATCTCGAAAATGGACTATTGAAATTCTATTTTTAGCTGCGCGCGCAGCCTAAACTGAATCCGGAATCCCATGATAATATAGATTTAGGCACTGCCTAAAAGTTCTCAAGAATACTACCAAATATAGTGCTAAAAACGTGACAATTGTGTGACGCGGCATAACGCCGGTTACAGCGTAACCACTTTTTTTGATGTTACCAGAAGGAAAAACTGAAGAAAAAGAACATTATTTTAAGCCTTCAAGAGCATTAGAAAACTTTTCAATTCGAAGAAAAATAATTATAGATTATAGAATATATGTATAAAACAAAGGATTTTATTCAGCAAATGTTAAGTTATAAGATTTTTTTAGGTGGAAAGTGAACTACACTGAAAATTGTCGAAAAATATTATAAGCTTAAGCAAGAGAGCATAAATAAGAGAGGGAAACTTCTTAATATCGCGCGCGCCATGTGAATTCCCGGTTGGGCTATTTTTCGGAGATACTTTAATATACACTTTATTACCGAGAGTATTTCTTCAAACTCTATGAACTAAACTCCAATTCCAGACCACTTCCAGCCATTTTCTTCCAGTCAATTTTGTTCCTCAGTGAAGTTTTTTTCAGGCGCCTTCAGATTTTGGTGATTGAAACTCCTTGTCACCATCGTAGAATCTTTTAAAGCCTAAAAAAACTCTTATAACAAGTTGAAAAATTGTTTTTGTTCATTTAAAGACAGACATGACTTCCATTAAACGTTTTTTTTTTTTTTTTCGCTTTGCTGAAAAACAGGTAAAAATACTTCTTGATCCATCTTTGACTACATTAGTGCGATTTTTTCTGTGCATTTGCGAGTAAGTAAAGCGAGCGGGAGCCCTGTGGTGGTACAGGGACGTCGTACGTACACGGTCATGGCGCAATCAAGGCATAAAAAATCAACTCCATGGGTTCTTGCCATTTTTTAAGTATGGTGCTCCGCTCGCGTGGGAGCTGCGCTAAGATATTTCGCCTGCGCGCGGAGGACGCGCGGAGCTAAAAATAGTTTTTCAAATAATAATCATAGAGCAGGGAGATGTCCTCTCTTCATACGTACTCTCTTGCATCTGTGTATTACACTTTCCGATATACAGCTATTACATAAGAAAAGGTTGAAGGGGCAATCGGTGATTGGCTAATTAAAGTGAGACATTTTCAATGTGCGTCAAAGCACTCTGGGAAACTAAACCTGGAATTATTCTCTTATTTTCGTCTGTTGAAATACTTTCATTTCCATAGAAAATGTCGAAGGAAAAATTGTCTAATAAACTTTTAGAGGAACCAAAAAAGCGTAAGGACTCCGTTTCCCATCATGCTTTGTGCTAGAAATTCGAATTCATGTACACTGGCTATTAATTGAGAATTCACCGTTCGCCCGTTCAACCTTTTTGAAATAGTTGTATACAATTGTTAATTCTATTGTTGGTAGTATTTCAACCAAATTGCCTTTGCTTAAAACCTTATTTTTTTCCCCTTATAGAACCAGTACCTGGACCAGGAACGTACACTCCCTTTTTTTATACATCAAGTAACAAGCGTTGTGCCCCGTGTTTTTCTATGTCGCGTGGTGTCAGGGAAATGGGTACAAGAAACTGTACTTTATAGACCAGGACTCATTTAGCAGTCCACCCAGATAATCTTACGAATGTAAGTCAACAAGAACAAACACACAATTGATCTAAGGCATAGATAAAGCGAAGATGAGGCCGCATTTTTGGCGATCCGCCCGATCCCAAGTAGGATTGGCGCCAATACCACTGATGGGCATCGTACAGTATGCGAATATGGCCGCTTTTGATTTTCAGAAATAAAAGCTAGTTAAAAAAATAAGCGTTCTATTCAGAAAGAGCAAACAAAAATAATTTTAAAAAATTCTGTAACAAATTTCCTAACTTTGCTGAATAAAAATATGAATTCAAATAATGTTAAAATAGGGACAATTTTATTGAGTTATATAATTAAGTGGTGGTTATCGATAATACCTTCCTACCTACCGATTTTCATCATTTGCATTTACACTGCTTACTACTTATGAAAACAAAAATTAAAACTGAAGAACCCTGAGAAAAACCCTTGAAGCAAGGGAGCGTACAACATTAACAAACTCTACTGACATACGACACCGAGCCCGGCGTGACTTGAAGCCCAGTGCCAGTGGTGAGAGCAAGGTTATAGCAAGCCTTATGAAACTTGAGGCACAAGGTCACTCCAACACGTGATCACAGAAAAATGGATATTTGAATCTTGATGTCTTTAATTTTTTTGGGGGAAAACTCGGGCGGGGGGCATCACTGTGGCGCTATGTCCCAGGAGAAGCAAGCGTTCTTATCGCTACGCCACGCATTCTTCCCATATCCAAAGAAGTGTGCACCGTGCGTCCATCTGCAACTTGTTCCTACTTTCAACGTCGCAGGGTGGGTGAACACACGGTGTAACGATGCATGAAATGAAGTGTGCACCGTGCGTCCATCTACAACTTGTTCCTACTTTCAACGTCGCAGGGTGGGTGAACACATGGTGTAACGATGCATGAAATGAAGTGTGCACCGTGTGTCCATCTGCAACTTGTTCCTACTTTCAACGTCGCAGGGTGGGTGAACGCACGGTGTAACGATGCATGAAATGAAGTGTGCACCGTGTGTCCATCTGCAAAATGTTCCTACTTTCAACGTCGCAGGGTGGGTGAACACACGGTGTAACGATGCATGAAATGAAGTGTGCACCGTGCGTCCATCTACAACTTGTTCCTACTTTCAACGTCGCAGGGTGGGTGAACACACGGTGTAACGATGCATGAAATGAAGTGTGCACCGTGCGTCCATCTACAACTTGTTCCTACTTTCAACGTCGCAGGGTGGGTGAACACACGGTGTAACGATGCATGCCAGGAAGTGCGCACCGTGTGTCCATCTGCAACTTGTTCCTACTTTCAACGTCGCAGGGTGGGTGAACACATGGTGTAACGATGCATGCCAGAAAGTGTGCACCGTGCGTCCATCTGCAACTTGTTCCTACTTTCAACGTCGCAGGGTGGGTGAACACACGGTGTAACGATGCATGCAATGAAGTGCGCATCGTGTGTCCATCTGCAACTTGTTCCTACTTTCAACGTCGCAGGGTGGGTGAACACACGGTGTAACGATGCATGCAATGAAGTGCGCATCGTGTGTCCATCTGCAACTTGTTCCTACTTTCAACGTCGCAGGGTGGGTGAAGAACACATGGTGTAACGTTGCATGCCAGGAAGTGCGCATCGTGTGTTCATCTGCAACTTGTTCCTACTTTCAACGTCGCAGGGTAGGTGACTGACTGACATAGGTGACGAAAAATAAAAGCAACAATAATTTGTTATTATTCGTATTGTGTATGCTTGTGTGTACGCTTTTGCGAGCAACAAGTACTTCCCGTATTTGGCATTCTTCGCAATGCCTCTTGCCTCTTGCAACCAAAGTTTATTTTGGTTTGATCGGTTCTTTTCACTTCAATTGTAATATCATTTATCAGACTTCTTCATAAATTTCTTCTCAATGCATTGTTGTTTTACGTACCGAGGTTGGTGGTAACTAAAACTCACCTGGAATTGACTGTGCAATGAACCTGAAACTTGTTAAAATCTCGTTTTGCTGGACTTTGGTAAAATGTGAAGCCAGCGACTGAGTGTGGTCATTCACAGATGTCTTATTTTGAAAATGAAACATATACGAATGACCACACCAGTAGAGACATCTTGTCTGTTTGAAAGCAAGTTTACTAATGAATCGCTCAGTGTTCATTAGTCCATTGTGACGTCATCCTGACCGCGCGTTCGAATCACTGACTAGTGCCCAGTATATCGCGGTTCTACATGAAAAATCACAATTAAAAAATTGAATTTCAAGTACTATTAGAACAGATCTTCCTTTTAGCTTGCATTCCTTCATTGCGTCAGGCCGTCTCAAACGTATTGATCATCGAGCAGTGACTTTCCAGACTCTCAGTTCGTGAATTGAGAAATGGGCTTCCTGTGGCGTTGAACTACGATTTTTGACATTTTTATGTCTCTGTGTCAAATAAATCTTAATGCTCGTAATCATTGAAAACGTGTTTTTTGTTGTTGTTCTATGCGTTTTCCAGAGTTGCCGGTGAATGCAAGCTCCCTTGTGTTGGGATCCCTGTGTACATTTGTTCAATAATCCGCTACTGGTCTTGCTGTGTTGACGTCTGGTTCATTCAACAACATGGCGTCTACTGGTACGTCTACTGGTCCGTCTACTTTAGAATGTCGTCCTGATGAAGAAGAAAACTCTGCCACGTCGCTGCATACATCTTATGATAACATATCCAACG
This sequence comes from Anthopleura sola, assembly GCA_023349425.1. Lineage (NCBI taxonomy): Eukaryota > Metazoa > Cnidaria > Anthozoa > Actiniaria > Actiniidae > Anthopleura > Anthopleura sola. The sequence goes on from JALHLI010000010.1 coordinate 30,387, forward strand.
AAGTAAGTATACACTCATCAACGAGACCTCTTAGGTGTTGTTTCAAGGGATGATGAATGATAGACTATAATAGAACCCCCCTTTATAAACAAGGCATTACCATCGTGATCTATTCACTACGGCTTTGAGTTTGGTCTTATAATTAAAGTTATTTAGCTTTATCAATCCAAGTTTAAGCTTAAATCTAAGTTTATAGATAGGTGTAGTTATTTGTATGTTATATAATTATATACTTTAAGATATACTGTAAGTCTACATGCATATACTGTAATAATTTAAACAAGTAGTCAATTTGCAAGACAGTCAATGTGCACAACTATAATTTTAAGTAAGCTTCAGGTGTTTTTATGGACCTCATGCAAAAACCTATAAATGAGGAATACTATACTAGTACTGCTTTCCACTCAGCTGCTGAAGTCAACAACCACCATTCGAAAGTATATGCTAAGATTAGTATTTAAGCTAAAGCCAAATTTGAGTACTCTAGCATAAATACTAGGGATTAGTTACAGCAATTTAAAATTAGAAGGCCATGGCCCGAACAGCTTTGTTTTCATGTTTTTAACACATTTTAAATACTTTTATACATTTATCATTATTCTTTGAAACTGTGCACATATTTTCTAAATTTAAAAGACTTCAAAAATATATCATTGAGCTGTTCCTTTAGACTGCAAATTAGCAGCTACCAATATTGCATAAAGTCTATAAGCTATCTTTCCTTTTCCTTAGCCTAAAGATAGTCACACAAATTTCTACTCGATTTTGAAGTTTCTGGTCGATTAGAATTTTTTTCTTTTTGTGGTTTCATTGATGAAAGCCAAATCTTGAAACGTTCTATCTTCCAAATACACTTGTTTGTTATGTGTTCTTATGCATATGTTTTTGAAACAATGGGGATTTTGCACACCTTGCGTGACATTTCAAATATTGCTTCGCTGGTTATGAATTTTTAAAGATGACCTTTTCTATAAAGAAATGTATGGAAAATTGTCTTGGTGGGCAAGCTGTTGCCCACCACATACATTTCCTTATAAAAAAGGTCACTTTTAAAAATTCATAACTTCGTTCCTATTTATTGGATTTCCCTCAAAATTTCAAAATTTCAAAATTTACTAATTTTAGGATGCTCTTTCCAGATATGATATTTTCGGGACCAGAGAAGCAATATTTGAAATGTCACGCAAGGTGTGCAAAATCCCCATTGTCCAGGGAACATCATGTAAACATCAAATAGTTTGAATTGTTGCATTTTACATACGAGGTTCATTAGGTCTATTGCTTATTGTAGTGAAAATTCCATGCTTAACTTTAAAGAGAATGCATTAGAAAATAATTTCATTCTCATTTCATCCTGAAATTGTACTTGTAACTAATAAAATATGTTAGTTTTTTTGGTAAATGAAGAGTTATGCACATGAGTATTTGTGATAACTACTGTAGCAAAATTTGATCACCATTTGCAGACCTTGTGCTTTGAAAAATGGCTGACAATTTTATGCCGAACAGCCGAGTTAGAATTTCATAAGCAGAACATTTCCCTAGCAACCAAGTACCCCCTGCTCTGTTGCTAATCAAAATAAGAACAGCTTATTCTGACTGGGCTTCCTGTATCTTGAGAAAGGTGTACTACTGTACACTCTTGACCCAAGAGTCATGTCATTCTTACTACACATGCTCAATGAAAAGCCAGAGGCTCTTGCACATGGTAGCCAGAATCGTGGTGGCCTGGTATGTAGTGCACATGCTCGAATTTCAATAATCAATAGAATGCATGCTCCGTAAATCAAAATTTTTGAATTTTACTTCCGAAAAAAAAAACATGTTTATTGCTTAGATAGTTTACAGTTGCACCACTACCTGTATTTTATCGACTTTCAAGGCAATTGTGATTGCTAGAACAGTTTTCCAATCAATTACATGTATTGTGACAAATATTCTAACCCATCAAGCTCTTCAAATTCTAGGGTTTCCCAGAGTTTCTGGCATTTTATCGAGCATGTGCAGTAAGAATGATAGGGCTCTGGGGTCGAGGGTGGGCCGTGTACTCTTTTATTTGCAAGGTATTTCTTATATATTGTATTCTCAATTATAATATTCTTAATTTGTTTCAGATCTTATTATTCTATAACAATAATCTGTTGCTGAAGGCAGAGCGTGGTGTAACTCTTGGGCTTATTAAACTTATCTATTCATCGGATGATGATAACAGTGGCATTATTCTTGGTGTTAAACCAAGATTAAAAAATCAAATACCTTGTTTGATAACATTTGACAGCACAAGTCTGACTTATGATGCTTATGATCTCATTATCAAAGGTTGGTAGATAACAGTCCTGAGTATCTATCTTGTTAATGTTTGATTTTTAGTAAAATTTGACCTGCATTTTTGCCATTTGCAGGTCGCTATTTTGAGCCTAGTCTGCTTTGCAGCCATTCTTAGTTTCGGTCTCAAAATCCCTCCTCACTAACGGCTGCTGTAATGTCTGGCTGTGGCAAGCAGCCATTAGTGAGGAGGGATTTTGAGACCAACACTAAGAACGGCTGCAAAGCCCTGCCTTGGCAATAATATATAATACAGTCCTATTGCACAACAGTGTCTTAAATTTGAAATGAATAAGTACAATATGTATTGTGAATTTTTGATGTAACTTAGAACTTTAGTTACCATAGTAACTACTGTACTAGTAAGAATGATTACAAAACAAACCTGTCTGTCATTCATATTTAAGTGTTTTATGATTTATACTGTATCTCTGCATTGATTTCTTTTCTTTTAGGCTTTAGATCTGGCCCTAACAATAATGACACAGAAAGCAATGCTGAGCAGCAAAGTACTAATTTGCTCCAACATTTCTCAATTGGAGGGAATGCAGCAAAGGATGTGTGCATAAGTAGACAAGTATTGTCTGAACCACAATCAGCTACACAGTGTAAAGATTTGGAACTAACTGCAACTGATGCTAATGAGTCCAATTCTTACGAACACCACTCAACTGATGATTCACATGAAAGTCCTGCTGGGACAAATAGTATGTTTTTGGAGAATTCAACAGCACAGAAGGATTCTAATGTTGAATTGCAACACATTTCTCAAAGGGAATTGAATTTATCTGAAAGTGAAAAGTCTCCTGGAACAGATGAAAGGAAAAATGATCCTGAAGAGGAAAATGACTCTGGAGAGGAAAATGACTCTGGAGAAGAAATTGACGCTGGAGAAGAAAATGATGCTGGGGAAGAAATCGACGCTGGAGAAGAAAATGATGCTGAAATAGAAAATGACCCTGCAGAAGAAAATGACCCTGCAGAAGAAAATGAGAATGAGGAAAGTTTTCAATTCAACCCAGAGGATTTTGATTTTGATATAAGTAAGTACATGAATGTGTAAAATTGATCTTCTTTTTCAGTAATAATGAGAATAATGAGAATTAACAGTGGAATCCACAGAGTGGCTCTTACTCCACTGCATTCCAATTGGAATTTAGAAGTTTATTTTTGAGGGAGGAAAACCTGGAGAACCCAGAAAAACCCTCGAAGCACAGAAGGGAACCAACAAACAACTCTACTCACATACGACGCCGAGCCCAGCGGGGCGTGAACTCGGATCCCCTTGGTGAGAGGCAAGCGTTCTCACCGCTATGCCACCCGTGCTTCCCTGCAATTACTGCTATTTTCATAATCATGTGAACTCTTTAGTACTGTTGTGAGTTGTCCATTAGAATTTAGTTTTTCACTACTGCCAATCAAAAATATGAAAGGTACCTTATGCTAATAGTTTATTCTTGATTGACGGAAGCAAAAAACAAATTTCAGCATGCAGCTGGCAGCCACCGAGTTTGCATGTTTGTGAAAATAGTAGTAATATCTTATGTATGCAGGCCATCTAAATCAAAATAATGTTAGTATTAGAGAAATAATAAAAATTTTCCAGATGCAGTACTTACAGTACACCTATATGGTGACCTCCAACACATTTTATTTGGGACTTTAATTCATTACAAATTGTTTTTCAACAGAATCTATTACACCAACCAAATCAGATAAAGGATTAAGATGGCCATGTAATCGCTGTGGTAAAGACTATTGCAGTGCCAGTCACCTGAAAAGACATTGGATTCTTCACACTGATTTCAAGCCCTACAAATGCCGTTTGTGTAGTAAACGTTTTCCTTTTCACTGGGATCTTAAAAGACACATGACCAAGCATACTGGGAACAAAAGATACAAGTGTCCACACTGTCCCAAGTCATTTAATACTCAGAAGGAACTGAAATGTCACGACTGGCTACATACAGGTACGAACATTATCCACTAGTAACATGACTGTACTGTTATCAGTGAATGTTTCATAGAGTTAATAGACCACTTTACCTTCGTTGTTTGTTGTGACCATTTCAGACCATGTGATGCCACTCTTGGGAGTTGATTCTTTCATGTGTAAATATTTCAACAAAAGAATATTTCTCAAGGGAATGTCATGTGGTCTGAAATGGGCAATTTGCATACAAAGGTAAAGAGGTCTATTGGGGCCATGTAACAAACATTTCCATTGTTCTAACTAGTGGTAATTAGAAGGGTACTCTGCCCCAACAATTTCTTGAGGGCCCCTTTATTTTTCCATTACACCCTCTAATTATTTTAGCGCCCTCCCATTTTAGTTAGATTACTTCAGTTAAATAAAGATTAAAACAGAGAATTGATTCAATAAAAAGCTGTAAAAAAGCCAGGGAAATTTGATGATACATATGTATACATGTTCATACATACAGGTGTATACTTGATATTAACAATAGTTTAAAGTCATGAATATTAATATTATATCTTCATGAATATTCCTAATATTATGGTCATTCTTGTTTTGAAATTAAGGTGGCTCCATAGGATTTTGCAACCATAGCAACATCACTCAGATATAAAGAAGGTCATTTTTTTCATTAAAAAAAATTAAAAAACACTAGTTTTCCACTGGTACCGGTAACGTCATAGAATCTATTAAGTTCAATAGGTAATCATTCATATGACAAGGAAGTAAAATTTTCGGTACTTCAGAATCTAAAAATAAAGTGAAAGTTTGATTTTGCGGAATAAAAATATTTCCATTTTACCAAATTCATTTATATTTTGCCAATCACTTTAGCTTTGTATGATGAAAAATATCTCCAATTACGAAAACTTCTTACCGTACAGTTTTCAAGTTTCTTATCAAAAAAGATAAAGTGCAGCAAACCTTTTTGTGACTTCATGAAATAAAAAATCTTCATGTTACACACCATAAACTCTATGGAACCACATAAAGGGGTGGTATTATGCACTTTTCTAAAATGTTGAATGGTGCACAACTGATGGATAATTGATCCTTATTTTACAGGTCAAAAAATGTACAAATGTGATATTTGTCATCACGAGATTTCCTCATCAGGAAATCTGAAAATACACATGAGAAAACACACAGGTATACTTGATTGAAAGATCCAAATTAGAATTAGTGCAACCCTAAGAATCAATTGAGTATTGAGTATTTTCGAAATAGGGGGACAAAGTTGCTCTGGAGGGGGAGATGTGTACCCCTTGCCCCTAAATCTGCTTGATTTTCGAAGGAAAAAGCCATTTTTGTGTGTGGTCTTTTCATTACCAACACCAATAAAGAGTAAATTAATCTTTTATGAGATGCAAAAATGTTCAAGATTAAGGAAGCTGACCTGGGTATTTCATTAGCTCACCCATTTTATTTTAATCAGCTAGCTCCGATCTCCCCAAAACCCACGTCTGGTCAAAACTCATTGAAATGGTAGAGGAACATACTCTGTTTCTTATTCAACATTCGTGCTTTCACTTAGGTCTTGCTGCATGTCGCTGTGGAGCTCAATTAATATTTACTCATTTTTACTTACTAGGAGAGAAGCCATACAAATGCGAATACTGCCCTAAAGCGTTTTACATGCTGGGCCACTACCAATATCATGTCAGAAGACACACTGGTGAAAAACCTTATAAATGTGACGTTTGTAGTATGGCGTTTAGCTATTCTGTCAACTTGAATGAACACAAAAACATTCACACTGGGGTAAAGCCGTACAGGTAAGACATGAGGAAACCTACTAAGTAACCATTAAACTGAAAAGATTGTCTTTAGAACCGTACTGAATGATGGGGGAACACTGCTGAAAAGGAGTGCAAACTGACTCAACACTAATCCCCTTATCTCTTACTGATAATACCATGCATACTTGAGTTTGTGGTGTGGAATAATCATCCCTGCCTTATCGCCTAATGATATCTTTATTAATTATGTCCATTTTGAAATCACTAACAAATCCTGCAATCTGATTAGCTCTCAGCAGTGCGATTTACTCACGAATCGCACCATTTTGAGTTTTAAATCGCACTGTTTTGAAGAGCCAATGAAATTGCAGAAAACCTTAAATTTGACCAATCAGATCACAGAAAACAAAAGCCATTTCAAAGCATGAGAAAAGATTTTCTAGGTGAAAATGGATTTAAATTTGAAATTCCTACAGTAGCGATATCAAAATGGATATAATTATGCGGTAATTGAACTTCGTGTCGTGCAATTTTGGTCTTAAATCAAAGTTGTGATTAACAAATTACAATTTTGTAATCACTCGTTTGATTTCAGCCCAAATTGAACTCCACTCAGTTCAATTCCCATTATTTACTGGCGATGTTTTGTTACTCCACAGTTGTCCAACTTGCGAAAAGAGGTTCACTCATCGTTCAACTCTGAAACAGCACATTTTGACACACAGTGGTCAACGTCCATACAAGTGTCATTTGTGCACAAAGAACTTTATTCAAAGCTCAAACTACCGTATGCACCTTTTAACACACAAAGACAAGCAAGACAGAGCGCAAAAATGTGACCTTTGTGGTAAAGAATTGCTGTCAAGACGAGGCGTCAAGAAACACAGGAAACGCTGTGCACAAACTTTAATTGACCGAGCTAACGGTGTAACAACCAAAAAGAACAAACGAAAATCCACCGCCAAAGAAAGATACGAGTGTGGAATTTGCTCTAAATTGTTTACTTATCGCGCTAACTACGAAGCTCATTGTAAACTTCCACACCCAATAAAAAAGAAACAAAAGGAAAGAAAGACGTCGAAACCAAACAAGTCTGTCAACTCGAGGGGTCATAATAAAGTGACATGCCCTATTTGTGGTAAGCAGTTTTTGTATATGAAGTGTATCAAAAGACATTTACAGAAAAGACATTCTGGTATCGAAGTAGGAACGAGCTCATCTAACACGGTGACATGTAGGCCATCAAGCACTCGGGATCAGATTGAGATGGTGAAAACAACTAGTGAATCAGAAAACAACGAAAGCTCTATTCATACTTCATCATCTGAGAAGACAGAAACAGTACAGGCTGGTCTACCTGTGATTGTACAGACACTTCCTACAGTTCACATCCAGCCGGTTGGAGAGCTCTCTTCCTCGAACGTAACTCTCATTTATGTCCCATCTGCATCAGATCAAAGCTCATCAACAGGAAAGACTGCGAGTTTGTTAACAGTTTTGCCAAAAACACGCCAAGATAGGGTATCCAAAACAGCAAAGGCGACGATGACAAGAACAAATAGACCCAACACCCAGGAACATTCAGCAGTTGTTTCAGATTCTGCTTCAGTTAGTGCTTATCCATTATCAAAGCAAACTAATAACGATAAAACAAGCAAAGGACTTGAGACTGGTTCACAAGCTATTACGGCTTTAAAAAGACTTTCTGCCAAGATTGGAATAGAAGACCAGTTTCAAGCATTATCAAGCCGAAAAGACGAGCAACGACCACCTATCTCCAAGCATCTGACAGCTTTAGAACAGCTTTCAAAAAGAGTAGGTGTAGTGGAAGACATTCCTGTTACTATAGAAACTACGCATGAGCCCAATGAACAGATTACAGTTGGCAGCATTGCAAAGGATCAAGCAAACTCGCAAATTGGTTATGACATAGAAGGAAAAGTGCTCAGCGAAGCAAAAATCAATACTTTACAAGAAAAGTAGTTTAGTTATTGTTAATGACCTATATCAGTTCATGTTATTTTCAGAGTACTTGTCTGTAACACATTGCCAGTTACTGGTCTAAAGAGTTCCTAATGTACAGGTAGATTCAGAGTATGGGTTTAAAGTTTTAATAGGCCTTTTGCAACAACTGGTCACGTGACCCTACCCCCCTTAAATCAAGCAGCTGTGTCAAAATGAACATCAGAAATGAAAAGATCACCTCGATATTAGTAAGAAAGCAAAGTTTTAGCTCATAATGTTGAGTGGATTAAATTAAATATTTTATAAGGTTTTGTTTGGAAAATATACTCTGGATGGCAAGCTTTCTTTTCATTTCCGATGTTCATTTTGACACAGCTGCTCGATTTAAGAGGGGTAGGGTCACGTGACCTGCCGTTGCAAAAGGCCTAATGTTTTGTAAACTAAGTGTATGCACAAGCAATTTAAATTTGGTACTTTTTCAGGGATTAAGGCTTAGGTCAAAGGTCGAACTTCACATGAGCCGAACGCATTAAAACAATGAATAATAATGCCATTAGATTCGGCTGATGTAAAGTTCAAAGTTTGACCTCAGGCTAAGTGTATGCATATCATTAGACTCTATCATTAACATCGTACATTGTACTCTCTATATAGTTACTCTACAAAAGTCATTTTATGTACACAACTTATCTAGCAGACCAATACAGTCTATTCCTCATTACTACCCATTGGCTCTGATGTATAGAGCCAGGTATGAGCGTAATGGTACAGCTTTTTGTTATATACATACCGAGATTTACTTATGATAATGATAATAATAAGCTAATTATGAAATTTGTATAGCGCTAAAACTATTAAAATATTCTAAAGCGCTTTATATGAAATGTCCAGAGAAAAACCCTATCAAGATAATTAAAAACAAAAATCCTACAGTTATTCTTAAATCTAATAGAAATAAAAATAAAATAGTTTAAGTATAAAAATAATATAGACCAAATCCAAGACTCGGCAACCGCGTTCACCAACGCGCGCAACTACCCAGCCCCGGATTGGATCTATGTGTAGTATATAAAAAACGAGTAGCAGTGTTTTATCAAGGATAAAAACCCGAGCGCAGCGAGGGTTTTTGATCCTTGATAAAACACGTGCTACGAGTTTTTTATATGGCTTAAAAAAGCTCATTAATGTTCAATAGCCATTTTGTACCATTGTCTGTGTATTATACCCCGTTATTCCCCTGGGCTGAATTCAAATCCCTCCCCGCGCTTTAAATTTGTATAGTACTTTATAGAGTATAAAGTGCTCTCCACGTGACTACTGATGAGTATCGGATTGGACAAAATGGCTATTGAATATTAATGAGTTTTTTAAATGTATATATGATATATATACCATCTACGAAATAAGATATAAAATGTAAAATATACATGAATATATATATATATATAAGTCCTAGTCTACTTGTCTAATTAGATCTAAAAGCGTCCCTAAATAAATGAGTTTTAAGTCTTGATTTAAACTGTTCGATAGAGCAGCTTTGTCGAATCTCCATTGGAAGATTGTTCCAAATAGTTGGGCCGAATGACTAAAGGCCCTGGCTATCTCCCAAGGTCTTTTAAAGTTGAACTTAGTAAAGTTACTTAGTAAAATCCTGTGTAATAAATAGAGATTACTTCATGGAAAGTGCGTTTCAGCTGTTCTTGTAAGAAGGAGATTTAGGTGAGATCTAAACGAGAAAAATTCAGTTCAAAACATGGATGAAAATAGAATTTAGCCTGAGGACAAAAACAGAAGAGAAAATCGATGAAATACCAATAGTAGAGCGGCGAGGAAAAGCTGAGCGAGATGCGAATCTCGTGGAAAAGTTCTTAAAAAGTATTAAACAACAAAGAAAGGCAGCTTTGCCGTGTAAGAAGGCGACAGAAACTTCGGTAAGCTTTCTCAATCATTTATGGTCAGTAAACTAAAAGCCTAGATCAGTGTTGAAAATATTAAAATTAGATATCGAATTAGGAGTTAATCAGAACAAGTTTTTATTATGCTTGTAAAACAGCGCTGTAAAATTAAGAATTTAAATTAGCATTTGCAATATAATTTTTAGTTTGCAAACTGAGCTTTAATTTGCTTACAAAGTTTGTAAACTGAAATAGTGTCTAATTGAAACCCTAATAAAAAGAAAACACCATCCATGGATAATGCGCACGTACGCTCGAAGACTCGTTTGTTCGTTTTATGATACTTCACAACTCGTGAATGAAAACCGTACGCGCGCACTTTCCATGAAGTAATCTCTGTTTATTATATATTTTTTAAAAACGTCTGGTTGATCAATACCTCATTATTTAGCGGGTACAGTTTCGGAGTTCAGAAAGTATCTGGGGGGGGGGGGGGGGGGGGGGGAGTAAGGGATCAATAACTCTACACTCATGATCAAAAAACTATGAATGCGCTTTTTTGTGGAGCCCATGCATGCAGCCTATTTATTAAATATGTATTTTCAAAATTCTGCTTCACTGATTACACGTACCAACAAATACGGATTGACTAAGTTGAAATAAACGGAAGCGAACGCAGACCCATGGACGTAGGGGCTGGGCCAGGGGCTTATCTTATTCTTACCTTTTGCATAGTAGTCTTTAAAATTTTCAAATCTTTGCTTCCCCCTTTTCCCCTCCAATTTGCATACTCCCCCCCCCCCCCCCCCCCCCCCCCCCACCCCACCCCATAAACACACTGACACACACTCCGACATTCTACACAAAATTAACTCTGATCAACATCAACTCGTAACTGTAGTATGTTGTCCCTGAAGTCTCCATGCTTTACCTTGTACTGTACTCACTAGACTTTCGCAAAGTTCGTCTCTGTATCATTAACGCGCGCTGAATAAAACACAGGCAGCCCAACCAGGATTACAAGCGCTAGACGAAGGACTTTTCCATCTAGATGTTGTTTCCCGCCAATTTTAGCGACCAAAAAACGGGTCACTGAATTATGCTCGCGCTCTTTATCAACGTACAAAAATGTTATCGCGCGCTACAGAAATACACACCATTATTGGCGCGAAAAGCAAATGAAAACACTGCAAGAAGAACAAGCCGACCTCTCGCGACTTTAAGTCGTCGATGTTCGCTTTTTTCACTTGCTTCGCTCTTGACTCAGAGAGGATGACTTGAAGCAAGTCTATGTACTTCCATGTAAAGAGATTTTATTTCTTAAATATTAAAAGATTAAAAACAAAAATAGTTTAAAAATTATCTAAGTGTGTTTCCTTTTTTGGGTTTTCTTATATAAAATTTATCCCTATATATAAAAATAAAACTAAAAACAGACCGTGCTGGGCCAGCCATATATAGAGGTCGAGAGAGGCAGATGAGGTGTTTTCTTTGTGTGTTCTAATGCATGCTTACCAAATGGATTTCTTTATATGAATTCTAAAAAATTGAAATTGGAATTTTGTGAAAATAATCGGTGTTTACTTTAGTAAACTTTGCTGTGTTGTATACATCTCGTTGCTTGTACTATTCTTGTAACATTAGACCCCTTTCACTTGACATCAAAGCAGCTCAATTTGGAGGACAAAACAAAAGAATTGCAATCTCTTGAGAATTGGAACCTATTAATTTGTCCTCCAAATTGAGCTGCATTCCGAAGTGCTGCAAGGGGTCTATATCGGCGTAATCAGTTATCATAACACCCCGGCTCTCGTCTTCTATCAAAGATTCATTATTCGAATGGCAGCGAAAGCATTGATTCCTGATTCAAGGACTCTTCTATTGAACCCCGCGTATCAGCCCCACTCTCGACCCCAGAGCCCCGTAATTCTTAGTCACTGACATTTCTTCGAGCATGCGCAGTAAGAATGACAGGGCTCTGGGGTTCGAGTGGTGTAACCTATGAACTAGAATTTCTTTTGGTCACCCTGTGGTTAAGCATGGGTTCGAGGCAATTTTTTCAAGATTTTTAAAATGCATATGACAGAATTTTAGTTGTATTTTTTTAACCAGGTAATAGGTAAAGGTGAAAAGTAAGATCCAAAGGGTGAAAACAAGCTGGATGCTTGTTCATCCGTTTAAAGATCTGCCAAGATGTGAAACTCAGTGCAAAAAGATTTTAAAAAATCCGCGTGGAGAATGCCTCGTTCCCAGGTGGATGTACAGGGTAACCGAAACGAATTCTAGCTAACCCAAAAATGGTCTATTGAAGTCATTAAAACTCGTTGTTAGGCTGGGATGGGCGCAATGTTTTCCCATTTCAAACCACGTGTAATTCCCAAGAATGTCATGTCTTTGTTTAACGATTGCACATTAGAAAACACATAAATATGATACAACTCAAACAAAGAATCTTAATATTCTGAAAAGAATTGACATGTGGTATGATATGGAAAACATTGCACGCAAGGTGTTGAAGCCAACTCCGTTCATTCTATAAACTAGCCTCCACAAGATGATGACGGCATTCTTTTGTACTACATGAATGTACCCTGGCGTCCATGTATAGTTTGTTTTTCTTTTAAAAACCTGCCGGCTCTTCTATCACTACGATTTGCTTTTCCTAATGATAATAATAATAATAATTAATTGAATGTCGTGAGCTGCTTTTCCGACATTCAATTTGCAGTGTGCCTCCAGGATCTGCCTGCATTTCCAAGAGAAGAATATAAAAAAGGTATTATTAGAATATAATTATTACTTACTATTACTTAATTATTACGATAAATATCCATTCAACTGGGTTCAAACCTTTCTTTACAATATAATAGACCATTTCACGGTTCTCGTCGATCAACCTCAGCCTCGATAGCGTATAATTTATTCTTTAGAATTTGACTAAAGCCCGTGGAAGTTCCTTAAATTACCGTGAGCTGTAGTCAAATTCTAAGGGATATATAACACGCTATCGAGGCTGAGGTTGATCGACGACAACCGTGAAATGGTCTATTGATAACGATACTGATAGATGAACACAAGACTAACATACCTACTCAACAATTATCACGATTTTCTTTTTCGAAGCTGAAATGTCAGTGGCTCGGCATTAGAATTAACAGCATAATAAACGTTGCAGTGATCTGGAAAAACCAGTTCGTCTGAAAGAACAATAATCAAGAGATGAATACCAAGAACCGAGGCAATGAGCCATATTTTTAATTATTTGATCCACGAGATAGACTATTACGTGGTCACTCAATCTGTAGTCTCAGGCTGGCCCTACACGTTACCGGACGAAGTTGTAAACGTTGAAGAATAGGACCAGTACATACCATTAACCCAGAACCATCTTCTTAATTTGCACAGCTAGGCGTCTGAATTTTCGTCCAGATAACACAGTTCCTGGTAAACGTAACGCCTAAACGTACCTGAACTTTTTGAACGTTAACAATTCGTTCGGTAACGTGTAAGGCCAGCTTCAGCAGTTCATAATTTGATAATATACCCACTTCCATTTGGTAGTTGCTGCACCAGGCAGTAGTCCGCTTTACATGTTTCACTGAGGCCATGTTTTGATAAACAGTTTTGAATAACAGTTGGTGTGTGCTCTTTTTGGGAAAGCTGAAACATTAAAACAATTACTAAATTAACGACACTGGCATTTCAAATACAACATTCAGTTCAATTCGTACTGACCCAAACGCCTTTGTAGACCAGCCCACTATCTTCATCATCTTCAAGGCTCACACGGATAATATATCCAACCTGACGGCCTCCAAAATCGGGAAATGGTGACGGAGATGAGGCATATTTATGAGGAGACCAAGGAGTAGAGGATATAGGCGAAGATGGTGATCTGAAACATGGAGAAGACCTTCTCTTTACTGCAATTGAGTGTCTCTTGGTGATGGGTGTCTCTGAACCTGAACAGATACCAGAAGACGAAGAGGACGAGCCAGAAGAATTCTATTTGCAAGCACAAAATGGATGAAAACTGTACTTTTACAATGTCCGATCTTCAAGGAATTAGTCTATAGTTAATGGGTTCTCTATAACCACCATCCCTCTCCTCCCCCTGGGCACCCCACCCCACCCCAAAAAAGCTTGAAATATATTAGGGCCAATCATTGGCCCAACATCCAGCTGAGTTGACCTTCAGAACAAACTCAAGGTCAAACAATCAGAATTGAGGATTCGACATCCATTATTCTGCCGAGAGAATTTATGAAATACGAGTTCTTCCTTCTTTAAATTAATCGTAAACGCTAGGGAAACTCATGGCGGAATCACTATATTTCAATCAACAAGAAAAATCTGCATCGTATACTTGGAAAATGCTCGAAAAATGCTAACCAAAAATAGTGACCCATAATTCCTTTCGGGGAAGGCGATCAACTCTGCTGGATGCATATACTTCTGGCTCTAATGTTGAGGGCTACAACAAGTTTCCACGTTATCATGAAGTGAAATATGACAAACTGTTGTACCTGGAGTAAATGAATGCCAGCCAAAACAAATCACAAGTTGATGCGTTATTTGTCGCTTTTACTCACATTTCTCTGATGTCTTGTCAATACCGGTGAGTTCTCTGTTGACTTGGATTCTTGCCGGTGTAACACGTTCCTATCAGACGAAATGGACAATGACGCAATATCTGGGTCGCTTTGATTCCTCCTATTGAACAACAAACACACATTAGGGATGTTTTAAAAATATTCCCGCAGAATGAAGTGATTTGGGTCCCCGTATTCACCACTTTCACATCCCCATAATGCTTTGCGTTTTTTTTTGGGGGGGGGGGGGGGGCAACAACGAGACAAAATCGTTAATATTACCATGACGATTAATAAGAATTGAAGAAAAAACATAAAAAAACCCTTATGCATCTATGATAGATTCTATCAGAATTCACAAAAACCAGAAAGAAAGAAATTTGAACAGGTTTACGAGTAAAAGTCATGACATTTCTTGGTAAGTCCATACTAACACCAAACGTTTCATTCTCCCATGCGTGTGGAATTAACTCTGATTAAACTGATACTGGATTTTTCAATGATAATAGCAAATATACTCAGCATCTGCATGAAAAGTTTTCAAATAATTTTTGCTATTGTTGCCCCCCAAAACCGCAAAGTATTATGGGTATGCGAAAGTGGGGTTATCCTGCGTATTCTTTTCCTATTTGATTTCCCAATGGTCAATCATTTTTCTAAAACTCTTTTTGACTTACAGCTCACCTTAATGAAAGTTTGAGTGGCCTTTTTTTTATAGATTCTTTTTCTATATCGCACGAGATTTTGAAACTGAAAACAAAACAGAAAACATAATAACTATAGTAACTTTTCTTATTTCCCTTAGTCGGTTAAGATAAAAAATATGAGAACGAAAGAGTGGTATAAATATAAATGAATTGTTGGTTTGTGGGTTGAGTTAAGTTGATCATGAATTGGAATGATTTGAGTTCAAGTTGGGTAGGTAGGGTTAGGAGTGGAATGAAGAGGGGTGGGGTGGGTAGGGGTGGTGTTGATTGGAGTGAGCTGCGTAGGGGTGGGGTGGGGTGAAATGGAGTGGGGTGGGGTGGTGTTGATTGGAGTAAGCTGCGTAGGGGTGGGGTGGGGTGAAATGGAATGGAGTGGGGTTGGGTGGTGTTGATTGGAGTGGGGTGGGTAGGGGTGTTGTAGTATGGTATCTTGTGGTGTAGTGTGGAATGGAGTGGTGTAGCGTGGTGTGGTGTGGTCAGTGTGGTGTGGTATAGATCGAAGTGGGGTGGGTAGGGGTGATGTTATGTCGTGTCGTGTCGTGTGGAATAGAGTGGGGTGGGATGGGTGCACTGGTGTGGATAAGAGTGGGTTGTTTGGGTTGACCAGCTGTAGTCATTAAAACCAGTCTAACTCAGTGCCATTATGCTCCGATAACAAACAAACCATGGTATTTCTACTTATTCTTGCTTCAGAAGAATTACCTTTCTGCTTCCGAAAATGTCATGAGTGAATCAAAAGTATGCCTAAAGTTTCCATTCGGTACAATATTGTAGTTTTTTGCAGCTTCTTGCAGTAGTTTGATCTGAGCGATGATTTCGAATTCCTGCAGAAAAATACATGAATATTAATAACGTCATCTTAAAACTAAGAACATTTGAAACAACCTCCAAAATTGTAAGGTCAAATGCTACCCTGAATAAATCTCCAGTATCCCATATATATTATATAACTTACCTTGCGCCTTTTCTCAAAGTTAATCAAACCATCCTAAACACAAATTGATTCATCAATAATGAATGCGATTGGAATACAAGATAACTACCAGATTACGCATGACCTCATCTACACATAAAAAAGTACCTCTGTGTAATCTGGATTGACTGTGTCGATCATCGTCAGATCTGTTAAAAATGTTCCTAGATATGGAACCGTTCCCTGCATAACGGAATCCTAAGAAGAAGATCATTAATAATGGGTGACATCAAGAGAGCATAGATAGGCGCGTGTGGTATTAAAAAGTTTCCCTCTCTTATTTATGCTCTCTTGTTGACACTTGTCAACCGAATCAGTGAAAAACAAAAGTTATAAAAGGACCGCAATAAATAAGAAACCATAACAGAACTTTGATTGACTTCCAAACACACACACAAAAAACATGTAAAACATGTTTAACGTACTATAAAGTAGCTAACAACATACTTTGGAGAACGGTGGTATAGTTGGGCAAAATGAAGTAAGCCGCGCGTGAAGAAAACTTGAAACAAATGCCTCCGTGAAATAGTACTGTCTTTTCCCCGATTGCTACATATTACTCGTTTATATTTCATGGGGAAGAAACCAAAAAAAAAACCTATTTCTGCTTCACGAGGGAACTATAAAATTAAAAAAATAGAAAGGAAAGGAAAGGAAAGGAAGGAAAGGAAGGAAGAAAAAAGAGAAAAAATAAAAAACATCATATTTACTTACTGAGTTTAAAAACCGCGATCGTCGTTTCTTCATACTGCTCGGTCTTTTTAATCCTGACGTTTCTGATTCTGGTCTTTTAGCTGTTCCTTCCTACAAACAACAAGGAACCTGGTTCAATCACACTGCGAGAAGTCGCTGATTCTACGATGGATCATGATCCGCCCCAAAGGATACTGCACCCAGGATTTTTGTATACTGAAATGATCACTTTGAATGACTTTATATAATTATAATATATTTTTATGGATAATTTTCATACCTTCATCAAAAGTTCTCTGCTCATTTTTTGATTTTTATCCTCTGAAAAAATTGATGAGAGCTCAGAAAATAAAAGCTGTTTTTCCCTAAAAGTATTAAGAAAAAGTATTCTAGTGATATTTTATGCATGCTGCTCTAGTTATAAGTACACTGTTCAAAACGTTAACTACCTTACCTTGGTACATGCATCCAAGATTTTTTTAGTCTATGTATCGAGGCAGACTGGAGTCCAGAAATAATAGCTCTGAGAGACGAAAAGTTTTTGATATCTCGGCATTCCTAAAAAATATGTGCGAATTGGTATATATTGTGAGTATAATTTTCAAAAAAGCACTTCCTCAGGGCTGCTAACGTTATTTCAAAGGCAAGGTTTTTGGTCTTTTTACCCGCCCTGAGTGAGTGATTCTAAATACAAAACCTTGACATTTCTCGGCATCATGCTCAGCTTGCCAAAATCCAGTGTTGGTATATAATACTACACATCGTATCCATGGTGATTTTACCCAGAAGTATGTGGATAATTTTCAAAGGTCCCATTTGTCCCAGAACGCATTGCATCGTTTGAAGCCCATTCATAAGCTACTTTGGGATGAGTAAAGCACAAGTATCAGCCAACAATACGTGCTAGGATTGCTCGGCGTGTGCGTCTAATGGTTACAAGATTATAACGTACAATATATGAGTAGGTTTTTTTTAAACATATTTTTTTCACTATATTCTCTTCAAGAGCCGATAAACGGCTCATCGAGGACGTTCATAGGTGCATGTTTTCGTTCATGTTTTAGTGCCAAGGGCTACCTTGACTGAGTATTCTGGTGCAGCGTCTCCGCCGAGAGGAAACCAAATACATGAAAATCCTAACGTACGGCTCTGCGCCTTTGATTGGTTTCTTGTTCTGTGCGGTTATCGCTTACACTAAAGTAAAAAACACTAGTCTCTAGAGATGTCTGGGTATCTTGTAAAACAATCATCCAAGCAAAACCAACCTGCGCAATCTCGATCCAGCGTGTTATGTACTGTGCTCTTTTGCTTGGCGCTGTACTTTTCTTACTGGAACAAGCAAGGATAGTAGAAATGACTCGCAGTGAAACTGCATTAAATTGATCAACTGTTGGTTTGGCTGTATTGGAAGTATATTTGCTCCGTCGTCTATTGGACCATACTGAGCCTAAACAGTGCCAAGTGATGACTTTGCGAAACAGCTCCTGAAAATAACAGAACACAAGATTTGGATATTTCTCTTTCCTTTTAGGGAAAATTCAAAAGGTCCAACCCCTCCATCCTCCCACTCCACCTACTTTTTTTCATCTCTTTCCTCGCCCCACTCCCCCAACCACCCAACCGCTCCGGTAGAGAATCTTTTGAGTCTATTCTCACATTGGAAGATAAAGTAAGACGGTTAGTGACTAATCTCATCGGTTGACCTAGAGTTTAAATTACTCTCGTCATGACAGAAAATAACTTTTTATTACCGTTTTCGTTGTTGTGATAGATAGCTGAGCGAACAACTAATTGCGCAAAGCATTGTTAATCAAAACCTGCGGCCCTTCACTCCTTGTTTTGAAAATCATTTCTCGGGTGGTTTTTAGATAATTCACAGATGAAATATCACTCTGAATAACAGTTTTGGACTTTTCTGAGCATGTTAGGAAAGTGAGTTCTTACGCTTTTTTGGCTCCTCTAAAAATTAATCTGATCAATTTTCCTTCGACATTTTCTATGAAAATAAAAGGATTTCATAACAAAAGTAATTGCTCTTTTTCTGATAGTTCCTTTGATTTCCCTGTTACATTTTTGAAAGAACTCAATTTCCCAGAGTGCTTTGTGAGCTTTGATGCACATTGGGTATTGTCAATAGTTTTAAGATGGAAAAAAGTGCTTGAACACAGGGCCGGCCATAAAAAAATCATAACAGTTTCGTTAGAAAATGTAATGCTGCTCAGCCGAGAAAACCTGCCTCTACAGATGATCCATACAAAGCACAATTGTACTTACTGCGTCCATAAGAGTAAGCTGCTCTGCGAACGACTCCGGGTTTATTGACAACAAATCCATATCAAGTCCTTCATATGAACCACTTGCTTTGTCAGCCTCCACAATATAATCAACATCCCTAAGCATGGACAATCTGAAGCTTATGGGATCCCCTAAACACGACAGAAAGAACATGTGCATGTCGTTATTAGAACTGGTTTGTAGGCAGACTCACTTCCAGCTGATCTGAAATAGTGACGTAAAACTGAATGACGTCACTGCAAAACTGAGGTGTCATGATGGACTTTTAAAAAAAATCAAAGTTTATATCTGAGATAAATCTAGATTTTCACGAGAGGTTTTTGATATGTTGTATACATTTATTATGATATTCATTATTGAGTGGGAAAATAAAATAAAGAAATAACGGTTTCCGAGTCGCGGGACTACTAAAGATGACACCTCAGTTGTGCAAATTTTCTCGATTCTCATTGGCTAATATTTTTCTCAGATCAGCTGGTTAGGATACAAGCATGCAGATAGTTTTTTATTAAAAAATGAAGTTTTCAAATTTGTGATCCATAACTATAACATCATTTTACTTATATTTCTTGAAGATGAAACATCTTTTATCAGCTTTGTTTGCTCAGTCCGTACCGTAGTCTTTGGGCCCACGGTTCTTTTTCCACTCCCTAAAAGCCCAAGATCGTAGCGCGCCGATATCTTATTCAGTATATTATCAGATTGTCATACCTTCACTTTCATATGGCGTTATAATAAATGTTTGAAGCTTTTCTGTAATTTTCTTGGCCAAATCTTTTTTGATATCTACTTCCAGTTCATG
This sequence comes from Anthopleura sola, assembly GCA_023349425.1. Taxonomy (NCBI): domain Eukaryota; kingdom Metazoa; phylum Cnidaria; class Anthozoa; order Actiniaria; family Actiniidae; genus Anthopleura; species Anthopleura sola. The sequence continues at coordinate 50,351 of JALHLI010000010.1, forward strand.
ATTTACAAATCTATTCATTCTCTTTAGGTCCGTGAAGTTTGGCGGCTCGTTGAAGTCAGACGGGAACCGGTCCAGCCAAACCATTAACACTCCAATGATGCCCCTGGTGTGCGACAAAACATAAAATTAACTCTGTTTTACGCAATGAAAGGATAAAATTTTGACGATATAATAATGGTAATTAATAGATCAGGGACGGATCCGAGGGGTGGGTTTAGGGGGTTACAACACCCTGAGCTACTTCCAGCCAGAGTAACGACAATCTTATCCCTTGAAAATCCTATATCTGTGCTTAATTGAAGATGTCGAGTAGTGTGCGCAGCAAAAAGCAAATAAAGGTAAGCTCGATTGTGAATTGCATGGGTAAGAAAGAATATGAATATGTCAGGCAGTTAACGAGCAGAGTTTACACTGAAAAAATTTGCGGTTCCACGTTCCACTCTATTTTCCCTACCTTCATGGACAAAAGGCAGTCAGGGGGAGATTTTTCCTACCTTAATGGACCACATATTTTGCAGCGCTTTATTGAAATTCATATTCTAAGGAACTCTAGTTTCGCAATTTTATTGAAGGAATAATCTGTAATTCGTTTTCAAATACACAGAATTCCTTCAAAGACCACTTCATCACGTTCACGTAGTTTCTTGGTTTTATCTTATGACTTCAACATAATTAACTACGTAACAGACTACACTGAGGGCTGTAGCCGTAGCCTACAGAGGTCAGGTAGACCCGTGCCCCCAAGTGTTCCCCAGAAAAGTAAAGCAAGTATGGAATTAAATATTCATATTTTGTAATCACGTTTTGTGACTTCCCCCAGTTTTTCAAGACGTGCTACCGTGCTGCCTAGACTAATACTTACTTCATGATTCTGACACTTTTCTCAGGACTTTCAAATCTTATTTGTTGAGCAGCAAGGCATCTTGTGAAATATGAAATTAAAAAAATTAAAGAATAAACAAATAATGTAAAGCAAATGATGAAAAAACAAATAAACATGACGTTGTCGCGACAGAAAATTGTAGGATTTCGCGCGTGTGGTTGAAAAGCACTGCAAAGGCGCGGTAATTAATACGTGCAACAAAATCGTGCAACTTGTCGAGCAACATTGTTGCGTTACAAGTTGCAGAGCGATGTTGACCGTGTTACCATCCCGCGCATAACTTGTCACGCCACAAAAATCGAAGTTGCAACTGTTGTGGCTGTTTGTTGATAAAAGTAGAAGTACTTTATATTTTTTATAATAATTCTCAGTTCACTTTCCCAATAATGGAGGGTCACTAAATTTTCGCATCATTATATCTTCGCGACACTTACATTTTGCGATTTTTTCGGGAAAAAATAGTGAATAAAGATCAATGCATCCATGTGATGGGATGGTATAAATACTTATGATATATTTATCAGAGCTTTTGAAATAATCATAGTTAAATATGCAATTAATATAGAGTTATTTCAAAAAAAGGTTGGTGAAGGTTTTTTTTGTATGTTGCATGTTGCATAACAAGTTCGAAATGCACTATGGGTGATGTGAATTCAAGCAGCGAAAGGTCTGATAACAATATGGGATTTTCCTAAACTTTGTCTCCAGGTTTTCCAGTATATTTTCTTCTGTTCTGACATTAATTACATAAGAATATAATACATTTCAAGCTTGGTAAGCAACATACAACATGCAACATGCAGCATGCAATATGCAACATGCAACAAAACCTTAGCTTCACCAACCTTGTCTGTAAATTCATAAACCAAGCAAAATTCAATGAATAATAATTTATAGAACTTCGATATAAGAAATGCAAACATCGATGCAAGATTTTCAGCCTTATCATGACTTTGATTATCCAAAAAGCACTTCTTCATGTCATATAATTCTTAAAATTAATATACAAATATAGTTCTAAAATTATACACATTGGGAGAGGGACACAGTGATAACTATCAGGGCTGCTAAGTTTGCTATGCAGCTAAAATACAAATAGAATAAATGTAGTAATATCTGACTACCCAACCGCCAAACCACAAAAAGCAAGAAAGGTTGAACTGCCAAATCAGAATCAACAAAATTTACATAGCATTTATGGGGTTCAATTGAGGTTTATGGTGTTCAGACAAATCCCCCCCCCCAAGATCTCCTCTTCCATAGATGTACACTTAAAACAAGCCCCTATTTGGTGGGCACCTGCATTATAACCACACAGAAGGTTTAGCAAAAAGTGTTCTTCATAGTTTGTAATATCTCATGAATCCTTTGTAACAGCTCCATCCCCTCTCCACCCCACCCCCCTTAGTAAAATAATGACCACAAGCTCCAATAAACAAAATAATATAGTAATCTATCATCTGCCTAATCATGACATTTCATTTACATCAGCTGTATTTGCCAGTACACACCAATTTTTACGAGACATGACATTACACATTTTATTGAACTCATTTTGTAAACTGACCTTTCAATAAGAAGTTCCAATACATGATGTACATCAGCAAAGGCCCGATAAGTCGATAAGAAAGCCATGAGATAACCAGGATCCATGTCTTCGGACAGAGAATCCTTCTCTGACACTAAATTATCTACAAGTTTCTTCAAAGTTCCTGCTTTGATTTTTCGTACAAGAATTGTTTCCCACTGTAAGTGAGACACTGGTTCTTCGCTGATATCCACTAAATAATTACCACTACGACGATAGCGAACCTTCTTCAGAGATACTTCATAGACAGCTCCGTCTTCTCTCTCCTCGCGAAAGAACGAGCTCTAAATTATAAAATACAAAAGAGTTAAGGTTGTGATGGAAAAACAAAGTACACGTGCTGTAATAATACGAAGAATTGTCATTTGATCACGCACATATTAATAATGTATTCAAACTTCTGTTTATTTGAAATTCATAGACGAACGCCGGTCAAGCTAGTCCCACACATTATGAGCTTATTGCAAAAAATATATGAAAACATTCTTATAATCCAATAAATGTTATGGTCGTATAAAGTAGAGATTAGAGAACTTAATATTTGATTCAAAATTAAAAATATGTCACCAGCAGCGATCGAGAAAGCCAAGTTAATAAAGTATTTATCACCAGACAATGCAGAGCATATATTAATAACATGATTTATACATTTCTTCTCACGGCTTCTAACATTTAATTACAGTTAACATACTTAATATTGTTATAAAAAAAAACTGAACAAAACAACTCAAAGTAAAAGGTCCCACAAGTAGTGGAAAAAATAATATCCTAGCACAACTAGTAGAAATTGTTGTCAAATACCAGTAGATTGGAAGGGAATATCGCTTACTTGTACGAAGGTTTATGCCCTAACATACTAACCTGAGCTGGCGGTGATGGCGTAGTAACAGCCTTCATAATTATGGATCTAATACCTTACTTTTTGTTTTTCTTATTCGCCTCATCACGGCAGATACCGATAACTAAGACCGGGTAACTACGACATTATAACATGATCAGAAGTGTCGAGCTAAGGGCTGTATTCACTGTCGTTGCAGCATGACATGATGAATTTGATACCGCAAACACGTCAACCGCGTCAATCAGGAGATTTCACTTCCGGTGTCACTTAGTTTTCTTCATGCAACAGCAATTTTCAACATGTTTTTACGTGGTTTTTTTTTTTTGGTGTTCTCGTCTCAGCACCATGATGTCACGAGAGTCATTATTTTATTTTTCATTATATTATTATTATACTCACTATATATCATACTGACATATTTGCTGCAATTTTCACCGCCTGCGATTAAAAATAACGCGATCGAAGAGAAGAACGGCTAGAATCAAACTTGATCAACTCAAGGGTGGATTCAGGAATTTTTGAAGGGGGGGGGGGGGGGGGGGGGGTCCAACCGGCTGATCTGAAATAATGTCGTAGAAATGACGTCACGTTTCCCGCAGGCTGGAGCAACTTGGGGAGTTCAAATTCAGACTCTCGGAAATGCGATTTCCAGCGGTTTGAGAGGCATTAGACTTCCTTCAAAAGTCGAATATTCCATTTGGTTCAAAAGAAGTGAAAACTTGAAATCAAATTTATAAACTCGCTCGATATTTTTTGCCGTATTTGACGTTGCACGATATTTTTTTAACGATCGAGACCTTGCTCGATATTTTTTGGGGATTTTTAAAACCCACCCCCCCCCCCCCCCCCCACCCCCTCCCATCAAAGATCAAATTTCCCGTCCCTAACCTCAGGTATGACAGGCGGGTCGCGATCCCCCGACCCTCCCCCTGGATCCACCCTTGCAACTGAACTATTAATCCCGCTTATTGCGCCCAGGCAAAAGGTTTCTGTAATGTTGAAAGAAAAGCTCGTTGTTTAGAGAGACGTCAGGTTCGGTTCAAATTCAGTGATAACTCAGGCAAGGATTCGAAGGCGTCAGGGGCTGATCAATAGACCCTATGAAAAACACCATAGACAACGATCATGTACTGAATTCCACTACATTCCTGGAGTCAGAATGGCCGTCCAGCATTAATATTTGAGAAAGACATACTCGCATAAGTAATTCAGGGGCGTAGCTAGGACATTTTGGGAAGTACGCACGAGTTCCCATGGCCTCAAATACTCCCAACCGCAAAAGTAAATTTTGTACTTACTAAGTAGGAAATCTGGGGAAAAAATTGTGAATTTCTTAAGTACGCACGTGTGTATTTGCGTAAAGGAAGCTACGCCCCATGTGATTTAGCAACAATGCTCTTCCAGAAAAAACGCCTTGGAAAGTTACAGCCTTTTGAAATATTTTCGGCTCTGCATTTTAATTAACCCTAACCCTAAGTTCAAAACTAGTACCCCCACCTTATCGCATCAGGTCAATGTAGAACACTTTTTGCCCACACAACACTAAATACGGCATTTTGAGACGCAAAATGACATCCAAAAATTGCCTAAGTGAATTCATCAACGCAAATATCCCTCCAAAAACAAGCCCATCCAAACGGTACAGATACATAAGCCCAGCGGCTTTAGCTTTTGCTGGTTTATGGTATGCAAAGAATGGCAGATTTCCGAGAGCATCAAGATGTGCTCTGTGGCGAACGCCATCAGTATTTTGAAACAGGCTAAACTAAGGTTATACATGTAGATATACGATGCATGACGTAAACTCGTACTGTTCACGGACCATCATCTCAATGGTATCCGGTCATCACCCCCCATTGCAATGACGCCCCATACCATAACCCCCCCCCCCCCCCCCCCCCCCAATATGTCATGACTTTCTACAAGTGCAAGAAACGTATATAGTCTAAGGTTTTAATAAAGAGTTCACACGTGTAACGCCAACGAACAATACGAACTTGGACTCCAGAACGCTTACCAGCACCACCACCCTACCTTCACTTTCATACGCCAGTTGATGGCCCTGCCATTCCTGCCCGAGTCAGCCATTCCAGCTATGTTTCATCGTCTTCGCGACAGAGCAGCAACAGCACAACTCCAACAACTGGTCAACTACTTCGAAACCAACTGGATAGACAGCAACGTATGGCCACCTGTAAGCTGGAGCGTCTTCATGCGCTCAATCCGCACGAATAATGATGTAGAAGGCTGGCACAACGCTCTAAATCGACGAGCCGGCGGAAAAACACAGCTGCCATTCTACCTCATGGTTGAGCTTCTCCATCGTGAGGCCAAACTTATCCAAATACAAATCCGCCTGATCTCCGAGCAGAAGCTCCAACGCCATCAAAGAAAAAAGTACCGTGACCTCCAGACCAAAATCTCAGTCAATCTTTGGGATGCCTTCAACAGGGAAAAGAACTCGAAGCAGCTACTGAAGGCCATATCCAATCTAAATGGCCCTCGTGCTCGATAAAAATGCAAGTGATTGCACTAAACGGCTCTTTTAAGAGCCACAACATGCAATAAAAGTCATGACCAAATGCTATCAACATACTTACATACATACATACGATAAACATATATATGAATATAATAAAACAGGTTTCTAAAATTCATCATTAAAATCGATGTAAAAATAATACTCATGTTCAAGGCTATTGAATGTGACTTGACTTGGCTTCAGTTATAAAAGCCCTAAATCGACTATTTCGACTCAAAACAATCTCAACACAAAGTAAGAAATACTTATTGATAGCATAGTTAAGTATAGACATTGGTTTTGGTAAGGGGGCGTCATGGTATATGGCGTTATGACGTATTGGGGGGGGGGGGTCATGACGTATTGGGGGGGTTATGGTATGGGGCGTCATTGCAATGGGGGGGTGATCTGTGGTTAAGTCATCGTCTTAACCAGAGGAAAAGTCGGGCTGCAGCAAGCTATCCTGTTCTGTTTGGTTGGTTGTTCGTGCACTCCCTCTTCACTACCATCTGGATGATCATAATATGTTACACCGACACATACAGCTGTTTGATCTTCTTTTAATGAACAAAGAACATTTCCATCAGTTCATTTTCTAAAACTCCACTTTACCTCACTGTCAAGCTAATAACAGCTAAAACTTTGTTTCCTCAAATCAACAATCATTTAGTGTTAAGAGAGGATATTTTCAAGTTTACTAATATTTTTGACAACACACAAGATGGGAAATGAATTACACTTTAGTTCATTAAAACAAAACTAGAAAACGTACTACATCTTAAGCTTTCATTGCAGCCTTTGTAATAGCTTGTTGGTAATCTTGTTGTAGCTTGTTCAGGCTTTCTCTGCTACTAGATTGCTTTTTCTCTGTGTCTTTTATTTGAACATCCTGCCTTTTACTGAAAAACAAAAGTACATTTAGGCTTGCATTTCTCAGCTATGGAAGTACGTTAGTACTGTAAGTATAGAGTTTTTATCCCACACCAAAAAAAAACTGCAGTAAACCAGTGCAGAATGCTGGTAATGCATGGTATATTTGGTGGCATTGCACCATTTCTTCTCATCTTTTTTCTTCTTCTTTTTTACAATTTTGTAAATCCTTGAATTCATAGTTTTTAACCTAAGATTTGTGGTTATGTACATGTAATAAAGCTATTATTATAAAACTGATCAGGTATTGTGGTGTTTTGCATTTCTTGACAAATGGTTAGGCAGGTATGAGATAGAATAGTTATACAATTAACACTTATTGACAGGGACCAAGAGAAACAGTGTTTTTTGTGGTCCTGAGACAACGATGTTTCCTGAGGCGTAGCTGAGGGACCACAAAACACACTGCTTTCCTGAGGTTCCAGTTAATAACTGTTTTGTTATAAACCAACTGTCAAAGAACAAAAAAAAAAATGGAATCTTTTAATTATTTGGGATTAAAAACTTAGAAAAAGTTAGGTTTCTGGTGAAATCACTTCTGGTTTTGTTATTTCCCAGTGATAACATATTGTTGCCAGCTGAGAGCCATAGCCATTCGCATTCATGTGATACCCTCTCGACCAATCAGAGTACCAGAAAAATGTTTGTATATAACAATGCCTTTTCATGATGGAATATCCCATTTGTCACTTGTATTTTCTTTGTAAACACTAGGAAGGCTTGTCTGTATACTACTGTATTTTTTTTTTTTTTTTTTTTTTTTACTACTGTATGGTATGCCACTCAAAACCATTATATAACTACATTTATCCTACACCTAGGAAATACAGCCAATCACAAAGCAGGAAAGCTGTTGTATATTTGTCGGTATTCACTCTTCCTTCCCATCATGCACCTTTTTTGAATTCATGCATTTGTATTTTCTATGGTGTGGGATAAAATGGTTCTACAATGATTTCTTGTGGCATACCGCCTGAAGGCTTGTGTGTATACTAGAAACTACAAGTGACTCGTGGGATATTCCATGGTATGCCACTCAAAACCATTATACAACCACATATATATACAGTATGTATTTATAATCAAGCAAACAGTACTCAGACATGTATACACATAATCAAAAGTAAATAAAATCGCTGATAAATTGGTACTTGTTAGCCAACACATTTTTCATACAAATCCTTATAAAATATTTTATTGCAGTACAATGCACTAGTTAAAGTGTCTTGGATTTAATGTATTTGCATACAGTAATTTGTGCACTGGCTTTTGTATGTTAAAACATTTTGATGCAATGCTTTTGTAAGTGAAACCTTTTGATGAAAGCTGTCTGGTTTTACCAAATAAGGCATGTAAAAGCTCATATGGCAGCAAAAAGCCATGCAAAGAAGTATGTGAATACATAGGTTAAGAATGCTCATACTTTAGCACATCATGCTGTAAATAGTTCATCTTTGTGATCTGTGATGAACATGTTCTAAACTTCGTGAATCATAAATTTCCTTAAATTTGAAAGCTCTTAAATAATTTCCTTGAGCCTTGACTGTCCATTTTTAATGGTCAAGGACTGTGCTGAGACCCTCTTACTGTCCCTGATTTAAGGGAATCCCATAACCGTCCACTTTTTAATGGTCAAGGACTGTGCCGAGACCCTCTTACTGTCCCTGATTTAAGGGAATCCCATAACCGTCCACTTTTTAATGTTCGGCTGATCTGAAATAATGTCGTAGAAATGACGTCACGTTTCCCGCAGGCTGGAGCAACTAGGGGAGTTCAAATTCAGACTCTCGGAAATGCGATTTCCAGCGGTTTGAGAGGCATTAGACTTCCTTCAAAAGTCGAATATTCCATTTGGTTCAAAAGAAGTGAAAACTTGAAATCGAATTTATAAACTCGCTCGATATTTTTTGCCGTATTTGACGTTGCACGATATTTTTTTAACGATCGAGACCTTGCTCGATATTTTTTGGGGATTTTTAAAACCCACCCCCCCCCCCCCCCCCAACCCCCTCCCATCAAAGATCAAATTTCCCGTCCCTAACCTCAGGTATGACAGGCGGGTCGCGATCCCCCGACCCTCCCCCTGGATCCACCCTTGCAACTGAACTATTAATCCCGCTTATTGCGCCCAGGCAAAAGGTTTCTGTAATGTTGAAAGAAAAGCTCGTTGTTTAGAGAGACGTCAGGTTCGGTTCAAATTCAGTGATAACTCAGGCAAGGATTCGAAGGCGTCAGGGGCTGATCAATAGACCCTATGAAAAACACCATAGACAACGATCATGTACTGAATTCCAATACATTCCTGGAGTCAGAATGACCGTCCAGCATTAATATTTGAGAAAGACATACTCGCATACTGAAGTAATTCAGGGGCGTAGCTAGGACATTTTGGGAAGTACGCACGGGTTCCCATGGCCTCAAACACTCCCAACCGCAAAAGTAAATTTTGTACTTAGGGAATCTGAAAAAAAAAATTGTGAATTTCTCAAGTACGCACGTGCCTTTTTGCGTAAAGGAAGCTACGCCCCATGTGATTTAGCAACAATGCTCTTCCACAAACGCCTTGGAAAGTTACAGCCTTTTGAACTATTTTCGGCTCTGCTTTTGAATTAACCCTAACCTAGGCCTGAGTACAAAACTAGAACCCCACCTTTTCGCATCAGGTCAATGTAGAACACTTTTTGCCCACACAACACTAAATACGGCATTTTGAGACGCAAAATGCCATCCAAAAATTGCCCAAGCGAATCTATCAACGCAAATATCCCTCCAAAAACAAGCCCATCCAAACGGTACAGATACATAAGCCCAGTGGCTTTAGCTTTTGCTGGTTTATGGTATGCAAAGAATGGCAGATTTCCGAGAGCATCAAGATGTGCTCTGTGGAGAACGCCATCAGTATTTTGAAACAGGCTAAACTAAGGTTATAGATATACGATGCATGACGTGAACTCGTACTGTTCACGGACCATCATCTCAATGGTATCCGGTCATCACCCCCCATTGCAATGACGCCCCATACCATAACCCCCCCCCCCCCCCCCCCCCAATAAGTCATGACTTTCTACAAGTGCAAGAAACGTAGTCTAAGGTTGTAATAAAGAGTTCACACGTGTAACGCCAACGAACAATACGAACTTGGACTCCAGAACGCTTACCAGCACCACCACCCTACCTTCACTTTCATACGCCAGTTGATGGCCCTGCCTTTCCTGCCCGAGTCAGCCATTCCAGCTATGTTTCATCGTCTTCGCGACAGAGCAGCAACAGCACAACTCCAACAACTGGTCAACTACTTCGAAACCAACTGGATAGACAGCAACGTATGGCCACCTGTAAGCTGGAGCGTCTTCATGCGCTCAATCCGCACGAATAATGATGTAGAAGGCTGGCACAACGCTCTAAATCGACGAGCCGGCGGAAAAACACAGCTGCCATTCTACCTCATGGTTGAGCTTCTCCATCGTGAGGCCAAACTTATCCAAATACAAATCCGCCTGATCTCCGAGCAGAAGCTCCAACGCCATCAAAGAAAAAAGTACCGTGACCTCCAGACCAAAATCTCAGTCAATCTTTGGGATGCCTTCAACAGGGAAAAGAACTCGAAGCAGCTACTGAAGGCCATATCCAATCTAAATGGCCCTCGTGCTCGATAAAAATGCAAGTGATTGCACTAAACGGCTCTTTTAAGAGCCACAACATGCAATTAAAGTCATGACTAAATGCTATCAACATACTTACATACATACATACGATAAACATATGAATATAATAAAACAGGTTTCTAAAATTCATCATCAAAATCGATGTAAAAATAATACTCATGTTCAAGGCTATTGAATGTGACTTGACTTGGCTTCAGTTATAAAAGCCCTAAATCGACTATTTCGACTCAAAACAATCTCAACACAAAGTAAGAAATACTTATTGATAGCATAGTTAAGTATAGACATTGGTTTTGGTAAGGGGGCGTCATGGTATATGGCGTTATGACGTATTGGGGGAGTCATGACGTATTGGGGGGGTTATGGTATGGGGCGTCATTGCAATGGGGGGGTGATCTGTGGTTAAGTCATCGTCTTAACCAGAGGAAAAGTCGGGCTGCAGCAAGCTATCCTGTTCTGTTTGGTTGGTTATTCGTGCACTCCCTCTTCGCTACCATCTGGATGATCATAATATGTTACACCGACACATACAGCTGTTTGATCTTCTTTTAATGAACAAAGAACATTTCCATCAGTTCACTTTCTAAAACTCCACTTTACCTCACTGTCAAGCTAATAACAGCTAAAACTGTTTCCTCAAATCAACAATCATTTAGTGTTAAGAGAGGATATTTTCAAGTTTACTAATATTTTTGACAACACACAAGATGGGAAATGAATTACACTTCAGTTCATTAAAAAAAAAACTGGAAAATGTGTACTACATGTTAAGCTTTCATTGCAGCCTTTGTAATAGCTTGTTGGTAATCTTGTTGTAGCTTGTTCAGGCTTTCTCTGCTACTAGATTGCTTTTTCTCTGTGTCTTTTATTTGAACATCCTGCCTTTTACTGAAAAACAAAAGTACATTTAGGCTTGCATTTCTCAGCTATGGAAGTATGTTAGTACTGTAAGTATAGAATTTTTATCCCACACCAAAATAACTGCAGTAAACCAGTGCAGAATGCTGGTAATGCATGGTATATTGGGTGGCATTGCACCATTTCTTCTCATCTTTTTTCTTCTTCTTTTTCACAATTTTGTAAATCCTTGAATTCATAGTTTTTAACCTAAGATTTGTGGGTATGTACATGTAATAAAGCTATTATTATAAAACTGATCAGGTATTGTGGTGTTTTGCACTTCTTGACAAATAGTTAGGTATGGTGTGAGATAGAATAGTTATACAATTAACACTTACTGACAGGGACCAAGAGAAACAGTGTTTTTTGTGGTCCTGAGACAACGATGTTTCCTGAGGCATAGCCGAGGGACCACAAAACACACTGCTTTCCTGAGGTTCCAGTTAATAACTGTTTTGTTATAAACCAACTGTCAAAGAACAAAAAAAAAAATGGAATCTTTTAATTATTTGGGATTAAAAACTTAGAAAAAGTTAGGTTTCTGGTAAAATCACTTCCGGTTTTGTTATTTCCCAGTGATAACATATTGTTGCCAGCTGAGAGCCATAGCCATTCGCATTCATGTGATACCCTCTCGACCAATCAGAGTACCAGAAAAATGTTTGTATATAACAATGCCTTTTCATGATGGAATATCCCATTTGTCACTCGTATTTTCTTTGTAAACACTAGGAAGGCTTGTCTGTATACTACTGTATTTTTTTGTTTTTTTTTTGTTTTTTTTACTACTGTATGGTATGCCACTCAAAACCATCATATAACTACATTTATCCTACACCTAGGAAATACAGCCAATCACAAAGCAGGAAAGCTGTTGTATATTTGTCGGTATTCACTCTTCCTTCCCATCATGCACCTTTCGTTGAATTCATGCATTTGTATTTTCTATGGTGTGGGATAAAATGGTTATACAATGATTTCTTGTGGCATATGCCTGAAGGCTCGTGTGTATACTAGAAACTATATACAAGTGACTTATGGGATATTCCATGGTATGCCACTCAAAACCATTATATAACATGTACAGTATGTATGTATAATCAAGCAAACAGTACTCAGACATGCATACACATAATCAAAAGTAAATAAAATCACTGATAAATTGGTACTTGTTATCCAACACATTTTTCGTACAAATCCTTATAAAATATTCTATTGCAGTACAATGCACTAGTTAAAGTGTATTGGATTTAATGTATTTGCATACAGTAATTTGTGCACTGGCTTTTGTATGTTAAAACATTTTGATGCAATGCTTTTGTAGGTGAGACCTTTTGATACTGGCTGGTTTTACCAAATAAGGCATCTAAAAGCTCATTTGGCAGCAAAAAGCCTGTGCAAAGAAGTATGTTAATACATTAAATGTGCTCATACTTTTGCACATCATGCTGTAAATAGTTCAACTTTGTGATCTGTGATGAACATGTTCTAAACTTCGTGAATCATAAATTTCCTTAAATTTGAAAGCTTTTAAATAATTTCCTTGAGCCTTGAGCATCCATTTTTAATGGTCAAGAACTGTTTCGAGACCCCCTTACTGTCCCAGATTTAAGGGAGTCCCATGACCGTCCACTTTTTAATGGTCAAGGACTGTGCCGAGATCCTCTTACTGTCCCAGATTTAAGGGAATCCCATGACCGTCCACTTTTAATGGTCAAGGACTGTGCCGAGACCCTCTTACTGTCCCAGATTTAAGGGAATCCCATGACTGTCCACTTTTTAATGGTCAAGAACTGTGCCAAGACCCCCTTACTGTCCCTGATTTAAGGGAGGAGGGAACCTTAAGTGACCTGTTAGTGCAAATGGTCTAACACCTCTCACCCTAGTGATCTAAGTCAACAGCCAATGAGGTGTAGCCGCAAGGTCTCATTGTTCTAGTAAACAAACTAGTTGGACAGTCATAGCAAGTATCAATTAGCAAAGCTGCAGGCATTTTGCAAAAAACTATGACCACTGTTATGGACTGGGCAGCATAGCCAATCAGAATACAGGAATATAGACTGTCAAATAGCAGTGCTTATCAGTATGTTATAACCTTACCATCATTTGTTTTTTGGGTTTAAATAAGCATTAACTTTGATTGCGAGCTACATAAGACCTCATCATATGAAACTATATTTTTGTCCATTACAATTCTAGGATAATATGCTATTTTATTGCACAACTTCACCGCCGCCCAGTTGGCTCAGTTGGTTGAGCACCAGACTTTCGTGCGGGAGGTCGTGGTTCGAGCCCTGGCCAGACCAACACTCAGGGTCTTAAAATAACTGAGGAGAAAGTGCTGCCTTTGTAATTACATCTGCAAACGGTTAGACTTTCAAGTGGCTCAGATGACCACTTTAATGGCGGTCCCATCTCTCCACACTTCATCACTAACCAATATCGGAGGGACGTAAAAGAACCACTGAGGACGTAAAGAAACCCTGGCAGTGACCACCCTCAGTGTCTACACCTTATACTAACCACCTCTCATGATTGTAAAGCGCCTTTGATTATATCCATATAGAAAGGGCGCTATATAAATAATAAATCATTAAATCATTAACTTACATTTCTCCTGATATGTATTCAATTCTCTTTGCCACAGTCTGCTTTGCTTCTTCTAAGTCTTGTTTAACTAATACTGGCCCTATCAATTTGTAAACTTCACCACTTGATTCAATTTTTTCCAATTCCTGTCAATAAAGAATAATATTGGAATGAACTGATGAGCTGAATGCTGAATAACTGATATAAATAAACCAGTTACTTAAGGATGTTCATGGTCATTATTCACATGCACCCTTTCTATGTGTGAGTTTTTTGTGTGTGCACTCATTGTGATGAAACTTGTCATTTAAATTTTATGATAGACACAAAGTCAGGGACCCCTTTTTTAATTTCATTTTTTGAAAGCACTTTATAATACCTTATTATTTGGTTTTTTTTAATCTCACGATGGGATGAAATCTAAATCACATATTTTGTGCATAAATCACATATTTTGTGAGCAGAATTTCACTTAACTTGAAGGCTATAAGTCCCCTCACACACTGTAGCCCAATATTTTTTTATATTTTATATTTTACAAGACAATTAAGTGGCAATACCACTACAACATTTATCATTTTTTTAGCAATAAGGAAAGCCAATATTCTCTTCTGATCTATTCCTTCTCTTATCTCTTGAAATTTAATATGGCATGCCAGAAAAGATGGCCTATATTAACATGCACATTCAATCCACAGAATGGAAAATCCTCAGAGCATTTTGTACTTAGCAATCATCCCACAAGAAGGCACATAAGGCTAGGATAGAACTGAAGACATGGATACAACTCTTAAGGCCCATCTACACGCTGTGATTGTTGGCCTGATTCTTCATCAGAATATGTCGGGAAGCAAATCGTGCGTGTACTTTAGTGTGCTGATTCAAGCCCAATTTGAATTTAAAAATTGGGCTGACATGACAAAATCTGTGATAGTGCTACAGATTTCAAATCAGGCTTGAATCAGGCTCCAAAAACAACACAGATGATTTGCTTCCTGATTGTGTTGGGACAATGAATCGGGCAGATAAATCCAATGTGTATTTCCCGCTTTACTCTCAAGAGAATGACAATGGAGGGCCAGGAAATCTCACTTAGTCAAGGTCTTTGCTTTTTACATGCAACAAAGTCAATTCACATGTGTAAATAGTACCACCCTATCAGCACCCAGCCTTTTTGGGTGGGTGCTGATCCCCAAACACATCTGTACCATAATCTCAGAGTTAAGAAATGAAGAAAGCTAAAAAAGTGTTCTTTATTAGATCCAAAGGGTAATTTTCTTTCAATTCTTTTGATCAAATCTTGTCAAATTGTTAGGACTATAAATCAAGTAAGTTTACATGTACAGTACATCGCTTTGGCACACTGTCAGCAAGGCCTTACTATAGCCGGCCAAACTCAACTGTCAAACACAAAATTCAATTTATCAAAATGTTCAGTAGGAAGACTCAAGACTAAAAGTCTTACTTTTAATATTTGGCCCTACAGGACTAAAATACATTTTTTAAAATAAAGAAACCAGTAAGTTACCTCCTTAACGACATTGTTTTCCGTGAGCTGAGCATCGAGTTGCTGCCTTGTAGTCACTGACTTCTGCAAATCTGCAAGAAAATATGAAGTCAATAAACAAGAAGAAACCAAAACTCGATAGCTAAGAGACTTATTGACGTTTTCATGATATATTTCAAGCAAGATTACCTTTTTGGACCCCTTTAAACTTCTCCAACTCACTCTGGATCTGCTGTTGAATTCTTTCTACATTTGCCGCCATCTTGCAATTTACTTCAAGTTTGGGCTCCCTGTGGATGGAATGCCTATCGCGGGCTCACACAAGGGACGGGAAGGAACGCCTGGTTATAATGATCATTGAGTGTTGCAGATGACATAACCATGTTCGTTATAAGAAGAGGTCTTCGTAATTTGCGTATTTTTAAAGGTAACTCGTGAAATAATGATCTTTGGTACAATTATTGTACATTTTGATAAGTATTTTCTTGCCCCCTGGTAGCCTGTTGTCATAGATGTTATGCGAAAACCACTTCCATGGACATATCCTAAATTTATGATAATGATGATAAAACAGTACTCATAGAGCACATTCTGTTACCTCAATGTACTATGGTATGTAATTATAAATTAAGAGTATGCTGATTGAAAAAGTAGAGTTTTCAGTAACGAGTTAAATTCGGTAAAATTGTTAGATTTCCTGATAGTGTCTTGTAATGAGTTCCATTGTGTAGGGCCAGCAACTGAGAAAGCGCTGTCACCATAGCAGTCAGATATGGTTTATTTTATATCTATATTTCCAGAAAAGCCAACTATATAATGCCATATTTCTCATGCATTATGTACTGACAAATATAAATAATCACTTTGCCTTTATTTTTTCATTATGGTCCAGAAAATGCAGCGGTGAGATGTTTTCTCTCCAGTACAGCTCAACAAAAACCTGGAAATGAATCAAAAATGCAGTACTTGCTACTAGGCATTCCAATAACAGCATTTGGGCTTGGAACCTGGCAGGTCCAACGACTCAGTTGGAAGAAAGGTCTGATAAAAGACATGGAAAGTAGAACTACTATGGAACCGCTGTCTATGCCAGACAGGTGAGTTATCTCTGGTATTGCATCGTTTGGTTACACATCTTTAAAGTGCCTATCAGCCCTGATGTTTTAGTTTGAAAATCAATTCTACATGTAGGCTGATCAGAGTCAGGGCATGCCAGGGGAAAACAAGAAAAACAATTTCCTTTCATTTTTTTCATTGAAATTACAATTAAGTGATAGATAAAACATGAGCGGGAGACCTTTTTGGGGATTTAAAATGGCAAACCACAGGCAAGCCTTTTTAGCCCCATAAAGGTTGGACGCGAATCTATTATCTCACTTATCAAAGGTTTAGGATAGTTAGGTCATGTGTTACTTAAATTTTACTTAAATTTTCAAGATAAAAGCACTTTTCGTCAAGCAAATCTTAGTTGAAGTTGTATGCAAATAAGGACGAATCTCTTGCCGATTTAAAAACTCGGTCATGGTTGTGATTTTCTATTGTGTTTGGGCTTATGAATATTAATGAATTTGATAAGAGTTATTAATTAATAAAGTTTGAGAGTTACAAATTAAACCATGAATCAAGGGAAATTCCTAGTGAACTCTACTCACATGCAGTGTCAATAGTCCAAGAATCAAACCTGAGATGCCAGAGGTGAGAGACTTAAGTGCACTATGGCTACACATGTAGTGCCAATAAAAGGTTTTTCTCAATAACATGCATGGTCAACTTGTAACCCTACTCATGGGTTTGTGGGTTTTCTAATGTTTTGGTTGCCAGTCTTAAAAGTTAAATTATCATATTTTTAATTATAGAATTGAAGATTTGGACACCTCATCCCTTGAATATCATCGCATAAGATTAAAGGGAAAATTTGACCATTCGTTTGAGTTTCATGTGTTGCCAAGGTCCCTTAATGAAGACAAAAGTTCAGGTGGACTTGGTAAAAAGCCAAAAACAGGAGCTCATATTTTCACTGTGTTTGTTTTGTCAGGAAGTGGGTAAGTTTGATGTTACTTGCTTTTAGAATGGGTTGCAATAATAGAATACAGGTACTTGATATCCAGGCTTAGAATGTTGAACTACATTGATTAGTTAAGACTTCAAACTGGTGCATACATCAAAGATTAGGTTTATTAAAAGCACTTTCCCCAAGGATATATTTAAGCCATGTTCACAGGCATAATAATAATTACACTTGCAAGCTGATTAGTCCCGAAGTACAACTAGCTGTTTTCATGACAGAATGATACTGTTTCCTGTTAGAGAAAGATAATGCTTCTCCATTACTTGAATTTAATTTATAACATTACATTATAATGTTTCAATTCAGAGAAAGAATTCTAGTTAACAGAGGCTGGGTACCAATGAACAAAATAGATGCAGAGAAAAGAAAGGCTGGGCAGGTACATATACTATGTGTATAATGATGTCATAATCCATTAGTAACTGCTAATAATGTACACATACATCTTCATATTAAATGAAGGGTCATCATCATCATCATTATTGTAGTAATCATCATCATTGATCATTCAAATATTGGTGAAGGGAAACATGGTCATGATATACCAAGTGTAAAAGTTAACTAAAAGTCCTTTTTTTCTCTCATCTCATTGGCCAAGAGGTGTCACATGATGTTCATCAAATTTCACTTTTTCCTGGCAACCCTTCTGGGTGGGCAGCATTTCATTTATATCTCCCGTGAATAACAAAACTCGAAATGATTTCACTGGAAACGTATGTTTTTCTAAGTTTTAAAATCGAATAATCAAAATATCGAATAACTGTTTTGTGTTCATTGTCACTTGTTATATAACAAAACACTTATTGACTGGAACCTCAGGAAAGCAGTATGTTTTGTGCATGGTCATTTCCCTCATTCCCAGTCAATAAGTATTATAATTGAATAGAAATACTATTTCAGTCATCTGTTTAATGCTAAAGGTTGGATACTAAGTTTGGCACGCTCTTGAAGTTAAGCCCAGTATTTTTTTTCCTAGATTGAGGATGAGATCGAACTGGTGGCATTTATTAGAAAAAATGAAAAGGTAATAAAACAGTTTAGTGCACGTGCGCTCATTTGGTTTTCAAACATTTCATAAACCGGTATTTATCTTATATCATAAAATATTTGAGACATAACGCGCGTGCTGATAGGCTAGATACTGTGATTTTATCACATGATATCAAAGGGCAGAGACACGCTTGCGCAAAGTGGTTGAAAAATATTTTAATTAAATTACCTTGCCATATGTGAAACATCCTTAATCAAAATATGCAACAATGACAATTAATTGTATGTAGCATATTTCCAACAATGTTTTTGTTAAAGTAACTGTCATTTTTGTTTCCCAGCGTGCTCCCTTTGCTCCAAAGAATAATGTAGCGAAGAACCGATGGCATTTTCGTGATGTTGCAACCATGGCGGAGATAGCTAATTGTCTTCCTATACAAGTTGATGCTGATGCTGGTAAATAAGTCCGAAGCAACTGAATATACAAAACTATTACACCATTTTCATAATCATGCAACCATCACAGCCTAAAGCCCCATTCACACCAACTAACCTTGGTATTTATTTATTAATTGCTTACTATCAATAGACGTCACTTCCGGTAGTATCTGCGTTTTGACTGGCTTGTAGGATGTTGAAGGTTGTCTGTATATCTTGTTTTCTGGTTTCATGTTGCACAAATAGTCAGATGGAATACTCTGAGGAGTTTTTTTGACATGATTTGATTTAAGAATCGCTAGTTGCCCCCCAGTCAACCATTGGTTGCGCCCCAGTCAAATCCAGAAAAGTCACGTGATTGATAGTAAGCAATTGTGGTAAGACATTATTTAGAACTCTGTCCTATCTCTTGGTAAAATACAATTTTGTTATTCTCTTGTTTTAGGCAGCACGTTACCAGATGGACCAGTTGGTGGGCAGACGCAGGTGCGGTTAAGGAATGAACATCTGCAATATATCTTTACATGGTAAGACTCAATGTTGAAATGTCTAGCACAGATGATTTTTGCTAGGCAACAGGTAGGAATCTATTTGCCTGTGCATGAGTAGAAAAGGGTTGATTATAAACCTAGTCCACCATAATGGTACTGAGATGTGCATCCATTACGACAGCGCTTTCTACCACGGCAGCAGTTGCGCAGTAACAGTGTATTTTGAAGAGATGATAACTAGCGGTAAGCTAGTGTGGGCTGCGTCGGTGTTTCTAATGAAACAGTTGTGATAAAAAGACAAATTTTACACCGTAAAAACTAAGAAAGATCACTTACTGACGTTTCGGACGCTAGTCCTTCGTCGGAGTAAAAGACTAGCGTCCGAAACGTCAGTAAGTGATCTTTTTTATTTTTTACGGTGTAAAATTTATCTTTTTATCACAAGTGTATTTTGAAGCCTGGGAATGTATCGTTTATCATATCGTTGCTTACACAGCAGTTCCTTACCCAGATACGTTACTAATTTGTCCTGATACTAACTTTATTCATTTTTCTATTGCAGGTACGCACTGTCTGCTGCTACAGCTTATATGTTCTACAGACTAAAAAAGAAGCCGCATACGTCTTTTGGATAACGACATGAATAAGACCTTGGCTCATTAGCATTGCCTTTTGTCTCGTTTGTATTTCAGTTGCTAATCAGAAGGAACAATGCTGGATACTTCTCTACGACTGATGGGTCTGAACTAAGAAATTAATTTTACTTAGAATATTAAGGGTTATAACCTTCAATTAAGCCTTACATTTTATCGAACCCTGAAACAACCTCTGGGCTGATCCAAGAGTATGGGCACGGCTAACTCACAGACAGAAACGGATAACTTGGGATTTGAATTTAGCTGTTTAGGTTTTGCAGAGGGAGGAAAATCGGAAAACCTGGAGAAAGATCCTTGAAGCAAGAGAAAGACCTAACAAAGTCTACTCGTGTGATGAGGCGTCGAGTACAGAAATCGAACCCGAGACCCCAGAAGTGCATGAAACTACCATAACCCAACCCTTAACCTTGCTAAAGGCGTAAGATCATCATTGAAGTAAAAATCTATGACCTGCTTGTGAATAAAAGTGTGAGACTACCATGTTTGTGTATTTCTTATTTTTTTATTATTATTTCAATGATCCAGGACCCTGATGTATGATAAACAACGTCATGTGCACTGTCCCCGAGAAGTGAATCAATGTCGACAGGTTCTGCAAAACCGCGGGCAACAAATATGCCATGATTATGAATGCCGCGTCTGTGGAATACCGTCAATAAGGACACCCAGGGGACCAGAGGAAGTGGCTGTATAAATAGTGTTCAATAGAGTGTCCGTATTATTAAAGCAGATTAATGCCACAGTGGTACACATGGGGACAAAAACACGGGTCGGTGAAAGCTGTTGGGGCATACATATTAAGTGGGGTTCGACTGAAGCTCTCCGCCATTCAACAAAATACATAAGTTTGTTGCATTCCTGGCGAAAATTCTTTTTATTGCTTTGCAGCGTTGCGCGCGCGCCTCAGTCATCCGCTGTCGTCCTTGATGATAATGATGCAATGCTTATAGAATAAGTGGCCTTGTTATATACTAGTCATACTTATTAGTAATGGAATTGACACCTAGCGTTTGTTCTTAAGAAAATCTACCCATGCCAACGAAGTGATGAGACTTAAGATTAGATATTTTTTAGGAGATTTAGATAATTTTTAGAAGTTGAACAAAAATCCTATTGGATTCAGTGTGGAGCAGCCAAATCGTCGCACCACTTAATTACTCACAACGAAACTATATACACTTCCTTATATGGAGGGTAAACCAGTAAAACCTGTTCAGAACAAAAGAAATGACGCACTTCCGTAACAAACTCAAACTCTATGTTTACAACTTCGTTGGCAATTACCTACAAAACCATATATGACCTAACCACACGGTATATCTTCTCCACTGATGACAGATTGAAATCCATTATAAAGCTGACGGTTCATAAGTATTTATATCACTATAGTCCAGAGCTAGACCCACTCTTATCGATGTGCGCGCGCGACAAGAACCAACGGAGTAGTGAAAGGAGACTGGTAAGAAATGGCGTAAAGATACTTTTCTCAGTATTCTTTGTATTTCGTGCATGCGCGCTGTTTTCCTTTTATTTTTGCGATATGAATTAATTAGTTAGTGAGAAAAGTGGTTCCAGTTCTGGACTAATGCTACTAATGCACACGGGGGTACTTCGGGTCGTTTCATACGGGGATGCTCCGCCCGGACTCTCGACCCCTTACCCTTTGATATACCAAATTTCAGCAAAATATTACCCATTTTATATGCTTTTGAAGAAAAGCTACCCCTTTTTATGCCAAAATTCACAAATTCCCACCCCTTTTCTATACCTGCGGCCTGAAAAACGTACCCCATTCGGGCGGAGCATCCCCGTATAGTCAATCATAGGGAGTACCCCCCCCCCCCCCCGGGCTAATGCATGCGCCATCCCTGAGTCGTCTATTTTTGTATCAGTTCGCCTGATGATTTGAATACGTTGAATGTACATACTGCTAATATTGATGTGCTATTTACTACAGGGATTCTCACAGCTCGGTCTTCTAACTGTTCTCTGTGGAATACCTTAAAGTTCTGAATTTCAGAATCCGTATATTTTAGGAAAAATCTTCGTCGTCTATGGGGTTAGGTTGCTGTACCCAATCAGTGGAATCTCCAGACGATCCTTCTCCAGATGCAACACCTGAACCCGACTCTGACCCTGAACCACCAGAACCCGACGCTGACCCTGAACCAGAACTGATTTCCCATCCAGAGCCTGAACCTGAAGCACAATCTTCGTAATTACCGCTACAACCTACCGATGTTTCTGAAATATTCAAATAAATTGGTTGATTTTAGTTACAGCGCTTCCCAATCACTCGCAAGAAATCGCACAATTTTCCGTCAATGTCTAGGAAACACTTTGATATCAGTCCAAGTATGATTACTTACTTCCACATCTTTCCTCTCGACAGTAGTCAGACCCAATTGCCTCACTTTTCTTGCATGGGTTTCCACCATATTTTGGTTTTGGGGAATCACATTTACGTGTTCGTGTCTTTTTTCCCAAGTCACATGTTTGACTGCAAGCTCCCCATGCGGACCATTCGCCCCATCCACCGTGAACTAAAAAAGATTATTAATAAGTAACTGAAATAAAACCCTCTGATAGTACCACCCATAATAATACTCTCTGTTAGTACATAAAGTACCACCCATAATAATACTCTCTGTTAGTACATAAAGTACCACCCATAATAATACTCTCTGATATTACATAAAGTACCACCCATAATAATACTCTCTGATATTGCATAAAGTACCACCCATAATAATACTCTCTGATATTACATAAAGTACCACCCATAATAATACTCTCTGTTAGTACATAAAGTACCACCCATAATAATACTCTCTGTTAGTACATAAAGTACCACCCATAATAATACTCTCTGATATTACATAAAGTACCACCCATAATAATACTCTCTGATATTGCATAAAGTACCACCCATGCATATACAACTTACTTGGACAGTGGGCTTGTAGTACACAATCATGCCAATTTTCTAGTGATCCTTGACATTCTCTTCCTCCATGTTGTGGTTTAGGGTTTGAGCAACTTCGCGTTTGCATCTGACGTCCATTGCCACAAGTAACTGAGCAAGGACCCCAGGCACTCCAGGGTGTCCAGCCACCGTCAACTAAACAAATAAACACTTACGAATTAGATCAAGAATTCTAGGATTTCTGATGTTTGACGACACGTTCTGAATATTTAGGCTAATTATAACATGATCAAATAATGGTTTTCTTTACATTTAAGGGGCTTTTTTTTTTGTATGGGGAAGGGGGGACGGAAAAATCATGCACTTGTTGTCTTTTCCAAATATTACCCCAACCCCCACCCCCCCCCCCCCCTAATTCCTGGTTGGCAAAAATATGAAAACCCCCCTATGTATCATCCACTTTATTATTAACCCCCTATGAAGCTGTATACAATTAGTAACAACCTCCCTATATAGCTTCCGAAAATAACGTGCCCCTTCCCCCATTTTGCCGCCTGTACCCATACACTAATAAATGAAAGACCCCTTATCTCTACTTTTAACTTTTAAAAATGTTTTGAAGTTCTGCCTTGTGGCTATTATAGTAGCAATAACATACCTGCACATGGAGGTTTTTTACAACTCTTGTAATCGGTTTCTCTGCCAGGACAGGTTGAGTTTCCATTTGAAATACATTTACGTCTTCTTGTCACCCGTCCTATGCCGCATGTCTTACTGCACTCGGACCAGCTACCCCAACTTGACCAATAACTGGTTACTATTAAAGACCAAGAATCGTATAAAAAAATAATAGAATAGAAAATATATATGATATAATGAAATCATCATCATTACGATTGTGATATCAGATATACGAACCAAATGGCTGCTAGATCTATATCTCTACTGTTCTAATGGTATTTAGTTTACATGCTCAATTGAAATTGCTCGATGGTGTTTTTCAAAAGTCCTTCTTGACGAGTAAATATGTAAGGAAGTCACACATCGATATTTTTTCTCGGGTCTTATGACCGTTAGGTTCCCATGGTAGTCAGCAATAATATCATGGTCACGTGACAGATAACAAACAACTATATGATGCCCGACAAAACGACGTATGCCGCAGTCGACATATTTCTTTTTTTTTTTTTTTTTTTTTTTTTTTTGATACAATCAAACGAAAAAATTGCTTAAAACTTTTTATTTGTCCCTGATTTCAGTCCCCTCTCTTCAGCCGCCTCATATTCATTGATGTTTGTTAATGGCCCAGGTAATTCCGCGCAGTAAAAGCTGGGTTTCACTTGACGTCATTTCCTGTCTCGTGCGGAATGTTTCTCAGATGAATCACAAGTTTTCGATACAATTCTTTCTGGCTGACAGCACATGCTGGTCAGTGTTTGACCACCATTTGGAGCAGATAATGAGATTGAAAGACATTTATTAGCTGATTGAAACCCAGCAATACTATGAGATCCGAACATAGAATTTCAAAAAAACTTCGCGCAGTTATTACGTTAGTACTATTCATCCCAAAAATGAAATAAAAAGGGAGGTCACCGTGCTGGATGACGGTCATTTATGGCATTTTTGGGGTCGTGCGAAAGCAATATTCGAATCATGAGAATCGAATAGCCGGGCCCCACCAATTTCAGAAAGTCATTTCTAACATTAAATATTTACGTTATTCTTTCGTTCATAAAACAAACCAACAGCTGGACGCCGAAAATTTTCCAGAAAATGCAGTTGTTGTAAAGAAATAGGGACTTTTCAACTTCGATGCGCACCCTATTATCGATCAGGAAACAGTTTTCCGCAGTACGTTTTTGAGAATATCTCGAAAACGGAATAAAGCACTTTGTCTAAATTAAGATATATGATGGAAAACCTCTACCTTATTTGATAACTGGAATAAAAAAGATAGGTCACCGTGCTCGTTTTCGCGCTAAAGATCGCAATCAAACTACGAATTTGTTTCTCGAAATGATATGACTGAGGGGGACTAGGGAGAGTTTACACAAAAAATATCGTAAAGGCTGTTATCTCTTTCTAAATTCATACAAAAGCCTCATAACAAGGTTTGATAATCTTCGTTTGAGGATTTCCTGGTTGTTCTTGGTTGTTTCCTGTATCTTGTGTATTCTTAAACGATCTTTACATCAGGAGGCCGCCTTCTTTAAATTGTAGTGAATAGTCAGTGTGCTCGAGCTCGCACTGGCTAAGATCGTGCGCAGCTTCGCGTGCGCAATGCAAAACTACGGAATAGCCAATGTGCATCAAAGCTCACAGCACCTTAAAAATGTAACAGGGAAATCAAATTAACTATCAGAAAAAAATTAGTCTGTTATTTTCGTTTGCTGAAATCATTTTATTTCCATAGAAAATGTCGAAGGAAAAATTGTCAGATGATACCAAGAGGAGCCAAACATTGTCAGATGATTTTTAGAGGAGCCAAAAAAGCGTAAGGACTCACTTTCCCATCATGCTTTGTGCTATAACTTCGAGCTCATGCACTTTGGCTATTACCTTAATTCGTCTTATTATTTGTTTTGGCTACAAACTTTTAGATAGCAACACAGCCTGTTTAAACTCATATTTAGAACTTTCATATGCCAGTAAGTGAACCGGTGGGGTTAAAGGTACTAAGTAGCTGCTTAGACTAAAAGTAGCTGCAACCTTTATAAATCAAGCCTAAAATCCACTTCTGCATTTAATTAAGCTCACAGCTACAATAACAATACGAGTAATGTGCAGTACCGTCACTCATTTGATTCGGAAGCATGAGGTCATAATGAAAAGAACACAAGGTTATTTTTCTTATTGTGATCATTAAAGATACGGCGCTGACCAAATACAATTCCAGTAGTTAAATGATAGTTGGGTGTACCTTCTATTCAGATATCCATTACTGATCGAGTATGGTCGCCGTATGCAGTCCAAAAGGTCGACCATATGCCGGTGAGGAAAGCATGAAGGGATTTTTTCCGACTACTTTATAAGCATTTTTTGTTATTGAAAAAAAGCTAAAATAAACTAAACAAACTACTGAACTAACTCACTGCCTCCCTCCCTCACTCACTCACTCATTCCCTCACTAACTAGCTTGCTAACTAACTAACTAACTAACTAACTAACTAACTCACTCACACACTCACTAACTAGATGAGCGGATCCAGGATTTTGTTCAGGGAGGGGTGCAGGGTACAAACACAGTTCAGGGGGCTGCAACCCTCAGAATCAAAGAAAGAAAACATTAATTCGTATATGTATCTTCAAAACAAGGGAACAAAGTTTCATCCGAGGAAGGGGGTGCGCACCCCCTGCACCCCTCCCTGGATCCGCCGAGATATGTATTTGGGAAGACATATACATAGGATCTGTAGGATATTCATCATCATCATAAATCAATAGATGCGGCGTTCCTTACCAACATTAACTTCCACACATGGTGTACAGCTTTTTCTATTTCTTTTTCTCTTGCTCCAGCCTTGTCCGTTATTTGTGCAGCATTCCTCAAAACTGACCTTTTTGCCTGAAAATTTGCCCATTTTCCGACAGCCAGTCTTTTTTGAATATCTCATGAAACACACACCTTTTTTACTAGCTGTAGAGAAAGATTGAATGTTGAGATCATTGTTTAATAACATCTAACTTCCCTTGATTCACCATTCCCCCGTCCTGTCAATAGCCAACCTACTCAGAACTGATATTATTCCCGCAATCACATTAACTTATTCTAATGACAAGAGAAAATGACGCTTTTTACAAACTATAACAATCTCGTTCAATTTGTCAGCAAAAGAACCTAAAGCCGGGTTTGGGAGGAAGTCAACTTGTAAACACATCTTTCCATAGCCGAATAGCTTTTATATTTTCTTGACGTTTACCTGTTACTTGGAGAAAGGCAGCCATAAGTGTCACCGTAATGATGGCTATTAACACAGCCGTCTTCATGTTGTTGCAATGTTTACTAAAAATGGAAAAAGGTGGTCACGTTTTTATCCAGGAAGATTATATATGCACACCATACCCAACTGGTGCATCTTGACTTATTTATTGCAGGGACCTTACGAGTCTTGCCCCGTTTTGGACCCGTGTGCTGTGGTCAATAATATAGGCATAGATTTCAATTAACGTTGATTACGGGAGATCTGGAATGGTCGATCTGAGACCAATAGGAATAGGTGGGTGTCAACATGAGTTTTTGTGAATTAATGCGATAAGGGAAACAAATAAGCAATTCAACACCATTCAAGCGTGATTGCAACTATGCATTTGCAATATTTATAAGATGCCTGCATTCAGCCTTCCACAATTCGTATAAGTCTTAAGCCGATGGTACACGAGACGATTTGCAACGACGATTTTTCGCAATACGCCGTTGCGCGAAAGGTTTATACCATGTAACATGCCAGATAAAACGATTTTTAGGGTAACTTCGACTTCAGGCAACACGTTGTGAGTTTCTGATCTGAAGTCAAAACCTCGCAACTCAAAATGACGATTTTTTCACAGCGTTGCGCGAAACATTCGTCGTTGCAAATCGACTCGCGTAACATCGGCTTTAGATCGACCATTCCGTGCAGATCTCCCGTTGTCAACGTTAAGTGAACTGAATGGGTGTATAACAGCTAAATGTATGAAAGAACACTGATTATCACTGATTATCAAAAGCCATTACCCATCACTGAGTCAATATACGAATCATTAGGGGATGGGGCGCCGTTCGTAATCCGGCATCCTGCCGAAAATAGAATATCATCCTATGTTTACCAACGACTGTGGAAAAATAGATTATATTTTATATCTTATTATATAAAATAACGACAAAAGACTGATAAAAGACAGCCTTTGTCTCGCTGGCCTTTTTCCTCTCACCAAGACATCAGAAAATAAGAATTTTAAGTCGAAAGGTGAATGTGTTTCTAGCAAAATTATTTTCTGAAATGGCTTACATCCAAGAGGGAATAAAATATTTGACATAAACTCTGGCCTTGGAATACCTCGATGCTATAAGAAGGTGAGATATCGAATTACAACTTCCTGTTCGACTGTTGGCAACCATCCATCAAATACAGCATGAACGTGTAATTGGGCAATCACTGATTAGCAAAGCCAAATTTATTGGTTATGGAAGTTAAAAAATACGTTGTTTGTTTGCTTCCCATGGATATTCCTTTTAAAAAAGTGTTGTTTTTGGAATCGATCAAAAGCTTTCTATGTATTACAGTCAAAATGGCTCAAGCGTACGCCCCTAGAATCCATTAAATGAATTTATTATTCGAATATTGAGTTCATTATTCACTCTGACTCCAAACTTGAAAATGAATTGCCATGCCAAGGTAGAAAAACTCCCCAGAAAGGCCATCACTTAGAATTTTAGCTGTGAAATGCATGAATGTGAAGTTTGGAGTCTTCCGATATTTTGATAAAAACTCAGTGCATAATCAACTCAATATTCGAATAATGAAATCAATAATGGAGCCTAGGGGAGTACACTTGAGCCGTTTTGACTGTAAGTATTAACAGGTCATATTGATCTGAGTATCAGCACGTTTAACATCAAGAGAGGAAGTAAATGTTTCAGGAAATTGTGTTCCACCCTTGATTACACGAATTGGATAGGCAAACGTGATGCAGAACTAGGACACCCAAATTGCATGCAAATGGCGCATAAATGAACCTATCAGCCTCATCGAGGTTATCTATTGCTATTAAAAGTTGAATGGGAATATCTGAAGGCCATTCGTGACTATTTTAACACTGATCTATCAAACTTTTAACTGATAAGCTGGTAAACACTTCAAATGTGGAACAAGGAACATAAAACAGATTCAGTGCTATGAACGTGTCTGTGCAGAAGCTGAAGAATAACAGCAGACACTTTCACTATTAGAACAATACGTTTTTAAACGTGACATTCTATCGTCGGTCCGGAGTAAATAATTGCAGACTCTTGAAGAGCTAATTTTCATATAAGTAGTTATTGATAGTTTGAGCGGTTTTGTTTGTTTGCTTCTTTGTTTGTTTGTTTATTGCTGAGCGTGAAAGATGTTGCTGCTCACTTGCATATCAATGTGGTAGTTGTTGCTGCTAGTTCCAGAATTATTGGGTACGAGAACGAATCATACGATATGTTGTATATTGAGATAAGTGGCTTACATGAAGACTACTATCCACTGTCAAAAGATTCTTCATCATTAAGTGTTATTAACACAAACACTTAATGATGAAGAGAATCTTAAACACAAACACCTCGCGAACAACCGATTAATAACATCAAAGCATTGAATTTATAAACACAATTAGGTGTGGAGAGATGAGTCAAACAAAAAAACCCTTTGATAGAAACTATGTCAGTGGTGATCATAACCGCTAGAGGGCCCCTACGAGAACACAACATTAACTACAGACATAAAACTGTACCTTGTGATGCTGTTCTTGCTGTATAAAAGAAATGAATTCACACGTTAGATGAACGGACGTGATAACTGTAGTATTGATCTGATCTGAATACTCTGAGCGTATCGTATTTTATCTGCTGACCCAACTCGGGATTGTTCGAGCCATGACGTCATTCCTAGCCTTCCGGCGGCAGTTGTCCCGGGTAGATTCACTGAGTTTCTTGTTTAATCCTGCAGTAAGTGGAGATATCGGAATGCCCTGAACCTTTCCAGGAAACTTCATGTCCCTTACAAACTTATTTTACTCGAGTTTAACGAAAAGCAAAACTATTATTTCAATTGGAACTTTTTTTTCCCTCAGATATATGTCCCGAGATATTATACCGTTGTAGTTCTTGTTATGCGAATACTTCTTTCCCCGGTTTCCTACTTCAAGAAAGCTCGTCCTCTACCACTTCCCATGTAATATCGACTATTTTCCATGTGAGATCAGTTATTGTTCCTCGTTTCGCACGTTTTTTTTATTGAAATATTCAGTTCCGTCAGTGGTTTATTTGGTTAATATTTCGTTGAAGCGAAGAAGGAAGAAGAAAAGTGTTTCTATCATCAAATAAGTTGATCCTTTTAAAACGTCATTTCCGATACCTTTTAATTGACCAATCAAACCGTTGTTTCGATTACTTATCTTCTTCCGGTGAGGTGATGTATAAACCCCTTTTGGGTTATTGAGCAAACTAGTTCATCGCGTGGCGATAGAGGTTGCAAGATGAAGATGCTGTTGTCCATCATCCTCTTTGCTGCAGCATCCTGTGCTTCAGCACAAAGGTAATATTCACAAACTAGTTGCAGTTAGGACCAGTTAGAACCCGCCATCAACTGTTAGAGATCACAAACTCTGAGTTTGCCTGGCCCAGTGTTTGAACGTCTTTTCCCGTTATTGCTGGACTGACTTTAGTCTTCTTTGGTTATTCTGGCTTTGAGATCAAATCACTAGTATATATATTTTTTCTTCGTATTTTTGTATAGTTTGTAAACGGCGTGCGCAATTATTTATTTGACTGGTTTATCTCCTTTACGGCCACCGAGAAAAAAACGGCTATCAATACTGCAGTGTATACCAAGGAATTGCTACCAGCTCGTCAAACATACAAACTGTGGTTTAACTAACATTGTAGACTGATTATTAGCTGTTTAAACCAAATCCTTTTCAGAAGTAGGAATTGGAGGTCTGTTTTCAGAGGTCAGTAGGTCAATAATATTTTTTTATCATTCCACCACGGGACGCAGCACGACATGGCGAGACGCATACTGTCATTCGTGCCCTTGGCTCCAGAACTTTCTATATAAAGTTTATTTGCGTAATTTTCAAAGAAGTAGCTAAAACAATAATATTCAAAAGTTCTGAAGGGTTGTGAGTCAATGAATAGCTCGCTCACTGGTTTACATCCAGTCTATTTTAATACAGAATGATAAAGAATTTTAGAATTGATTGCGGTTTAATAAACTCGATCAGGAAAAATCCACGAACACACTGTGGGATTATCGAGAATGTTTTTGGTTTGTGCGAATGGACATGCACCAACATGCCTCCATGAATCTTGGTAGAGTTCCAGAATTGGTGGCTCAATAATATCATGAAATACGATCGATTTGAACTCATTAAATTTATTGTCTGAATTGCGCTTTTTTTTGTCATGTTTATTTGGCCTTCAGATTAAAGCTGTTGGACTGTACTGATAGCAGCTGATACAATCCCCGGTGGGCTAATGCAGCTGAACAAAACTAAACTAAATGATCGAACAACGTACGACATAATTGAAAACTGAGAGTAGCTATACAATAGTATTTTTGACGTAATTATTAACTTATGTTACAAAATGTTGTTGGGGAAGCTACTGCTAAGAATGACCCCAGTAATCTAAGATAAGTCATCCCTTTCTTTTTCGGTGCCTTTTGCTTCATCTGTTCAGTTGAAATTCTTAAGCTAGTCGTTCTGATTCGGTTAAATTAAGCCGCTTGACTGCTAAACCTAGATAGCACAATAAGTCAGATTGGGCCGTCTATCTGCTACCAAGAAACATTAGTAACGATAAGGGCTCCCTGAATTAAATCCCCGATATCGCAAGTGCACTTGTGCACGGTCTTACACAGCACAATGGACGACAGTGCGCTTACAGGTCACGTGCCCCACCCCATTAAATTGATCAGTTGTGTCACCAGAAATACACCAGAAATACGTGCGCATTGGATAATACAAGAAAGCGAAGTGCAAAATACTGAATGGCGCACGGAAAAAGCGAAGAACGACCTTCTGAACGGGCGTGCTCACATTTATGTATCTGCGCACGCGCGTACCGCCTTTGCAAAAAAAGCGTAAACATGCCAGATTCGTTCTCTTCTCTCTTCTTGTTATAAACTTTTACCTTGAATTTTTCCCAGGTATTTTATTTCAGCTCCAAACGTCTTTCACGTGGGCACTCCTGAAAAAGTCTCCGTTACTGTCTTTGGAATCAATTCGCCGATAACAGTACGACTTTTTCTTCAAGACTATCCTCATAGGAGAAAAACCTTCTCTCCCGTTCAAGCAGTATTTCAACCAGGTTAGTACGTGTGTAAAAATACTCTTAATAAACAGACTTCAAGTGATACGCACTAGTATTTGTATTATTATGAAGTAATTGATTCTTCCATCAGACGCTTTCTCTTGAAGAGATACAAAACGCACGCATTTACTGTTGTGCAATTATAAAGTACGTGGTGAATGGCAAAACACGAGAGAAGTAAGGGACGGACCATTAGATAATTGATGGAGGTTGCAGGAATTTTAGTTAATTTTGGAAATTGAGACCTTCGAAAATACAATTTCCCGTGATTTGAGGGGCATTGACGACATATTTATAAAGTTCGAGCCATTAACTTACTTTGACCTGTGCTTGCTCGATATTTTTTTCGCACAGAAGAGCGTGCGCGATATTTTTTTTGAGGTTTAAGAGCTTGCTCGATATTTTTTTAGGGATTTACACAACCCCCCCCCCCCCCCCCCCCCATCAACTATCTAATGGTCCGTCCCTACTAAGCACGACGTGTGTACTTATAAAATCATAAATACACTTTGTATTTTTATCTCCGTAGTTTTAAGTATTGTATATACACGACTCTCTGGAAGAGCATATGCAAAATGAAGAGATTATCGTGTTTAAATAAAGTTTTACTACTACTACTACTACTACTACTCACTACTACTACTACTACTACTACTACTACTACTACTACTACTACTACTACTACTACTACTACTACTACTACTACTACTACTACTACTACTACTACTACTACTACTACTACTACTACTATTTATGTTTCCCTTTTAAATGTCTGCTGACTCGAATGACAATTTGCCTGTTTTTTATTTAGATGTACCGCAGTTCCTCAAAGTCAGGGTAAGTTTGTCCAGGATATGATCGTACTTTTTCTATAGGCCCCTTGCACGTGACATCAAAGCAGCTCAATTTGGAGGACAAAACAAATGAATTTCAATCTCCTGAGAATTGGAACCTATTGTTCTGACCTTCAAATTGAGCTGCATTCCGACGTGCTGCAAGGGGGTCTATTGCTGGTCTATTGGATATTCTTATATCAGTGTACAAGAGCTGAGTCGGTGCCATCCCCATCCCTCTCAAGACAAAGCCGTAAGGCAAGTCCGCGGACTTTGGGCGATGCTTGAAAACCTCATCACAATGCAAATAAAACCCAGCCTTGTAACGAGATTTTAACTTATCCCTCGTTTTATGACTGAACGGGGTTAAAATTATATGAACCCTACTCATTCCTTAATGATTTCTTTTACTCCGACGAATTAAGGAGTAAAATTAAAAGTCAGTACAGTTCCAAAAAATTAAAAAATTTACACTGTATTCTGTTATTGAAGTGTTATCTTGCTATGACAGGTTGATCCCAAGGACATTCCTGACCAACAAGCAGTAGATAAGCAATACGTTTATCTTGTTGCCAAATCTGACGATCAAACATTACCATTCAGCAAGGAAACTAAGATACTGCTTAGTTTTAAGGATGGTGTTATTCTCATCCAGACAGATAAACCCATCTACACCCCCAAACAGAGTGGTCAGTATCATTGAGACTCGATCAGAAGCTTGTCACATTATTATTACTGAATATTGATGATGTTATAAGACCAATTATCACATTACTGCGATTCTCAATATTCTGCGAACTCAGTAGTTGCGAGTTTCCCGTTGGAATTTGGTTTTTCACTGCCGCCAGCCATAAATATAAAAGGTACCGACTGATTAGTTTTGATTGACGGCAGCGAAAATCCAATTTCCCAACAAGCCATTGAAATGTCTGACTTCGCAGAATATTGCGAGTCGCAGTAACAACACAAACATTCATTTGTTTACTGAACTTATAGATTATTAATAAATATATCATTTTATTCGTTTCCAGTCAAAATCCGTGTTATACCGCTTGGTTTTGACCTGATGCCCACGACGAAAAAGGTTGGTCATCATCTCTTTGGGTACCACAAAAACATACTAAATTTAGATTTAAAACATTTCCTTTTCTCGGTCTGTCTACCTGTCTGTCTGTCTGCCTGTCTGTCTGTCTGTCTGTCTGTCTGTCTGTCTGCCTGTCTGTCTGTCTGTCTGTCTGTCTGTCTGTCTGTCTGTCTGTCTGTCTGTCTGTCTGTCTGTCTGTCTGTCTGTCTGTCTGTCTGTCTGTCTGTCTGTCTGTCTGTCTGTCTGTCTGTCTGTCTGTCTGTCTGTCTGTCTGTCTGTCTGTCTGTCTGTCTGTCTGTCTGTCTGTCTGTCTGTCTGTCTGTCTGTCTGTCTGTCTGTCTGTCTGTCTGTCTGTCTGTCTGTCTGTCTGTCTGTCTGTCTGTCTGTCTGTCTGTCTGTCTGTCTGTCTGTCTGTCTGTCTGTCTGTCTGTCTGTCTGTCTGTCTGTCTGTCTGTCTGTCTGTCTGTCTGTCTGTCTGTCTGTCTGTCTGTCTGTCTGTCTGTCTGTCTGTCTGTCTGTCTGTCTGTCTGTCTGTCTGTCTGTCTGTCTGTCTGTCTGTCTGTCTGTCTGTCTGTCTGTCTGTCTGTCTGTCTGTCTGTCTGTCTGTCTGTCTGTCTGTCTGTCTGTCTGTCTGTCTGTCTGTCTGTCTGTCTGTCTGTCTGTCTGTCTGTCTGTCTGTCTGTCTGTCTGTCTGTCTGTCTGTCTGTCTGTCTGTCTGTCTGTCTGTCTGTCTGTCTGTCTGTCTGTCTGTCTGTCTGTCTGTCTGTCTGTCTGTCTGTCTGTCTGTCTGTCTGTCTGTCTGTCTGTCTGTCTGTCTGTCTGTCTGTCTGTCTGTCTGTCTGTCTGTCTGTCTGTCTGTCTGTCTGTCTGTCTGTCTGTCTGTCTGTCTGTCTGTCTGTCTGTCTGTCTGTCTGTCTGTCTGTCTGTCTGTCTGTCTGTCTGTCTGTCTGTCTGTCTGTCTGTCTGTCTGTCTGTCTGTCTGTCTGTCTGTCTGTCTGTCTGTCTGTCTGTCTGTCTGCCTGTCTGTCGGTTTTATGTATGTGTTAACAAGATGTATTTCTATTTTCTAGATTACTGTGGTTGTTAAGGTATGTAGTGCACTGTTAGTATTTCACGTCCCGCAAGCCAGGTTTGTGAAACTATTTGCGTAGGCATGTTGCCAGAATGCCAGTATGCCATGACAAGTATTCTTGGGGTGCGTCATGGCTGCCATGTTGGGTTACGATAACAAAGCATTTCGTCATTTAGCTTTCTTGTTCATCAACCAACATGGCGGCTATTCTATTGTTATTTATACCTCAAGGGATTTTGAGTCATGTGGTTGACTTTTCTCACTATTTGATTTAGAATCCACAAGACATAAGAGTTCAACAATGGAAGAATCTGGATACGAAGACAGGTATGTGGTAAAGATCGCTATACCCATCACTTCTATAGACAGTTGAATATGTTTCCTTTCGTTTTCTGTTTGACAGGTTTTATTTCCAAAGTACTTGACCTCGGGGATTTTGTTCTGAATGGTAACTGGACGGTACAAGCATTTTACGGACATCTGGTAAGTACTGCCAATACTGACTGCATTTCATACCTCACAGTCTCTGTCTTAAATACGTTGTCAGTATTTCAATGGTTTTCTTGTATCTGTAGTTCATTCACAACACTTCGATCAAGTTTGAAGTCAGGGAATATGGTATGTATAATAGAACATCTACTTTCTTCATTGTAGGTCACATGATATTTATTTTTTACTCTTTGGCATTGTCAACATTCCATTACGCAAATAGCCATCGAAGTAAATATCCCCTATAACCCTGTTACTATAGCCACGTGAGTAAATATCCCCTATAGCCCTTGACAGAAACGAGTTAGGGTTGGGCACTTATTTGTCGCGCGAGAACTTGGAAACAGTGACCTGAAACTTCGAATCACTCATGATCATTTTTATTTCAATTTTTTTGGTAATAGATTGTAAAACTTTGGTGTTTTTGCCTGAATTTACCATAGCGTAACCTATTCCTGTCTCACAAAATGCTTTACCCAGTCTCAGCGATGCATAGCTCTAAGTTTTTCCACATTCGCTTCGATCTGTGAAGGGCAATTTAGCACAATGCAAATTCCCTTTTAATCAGTTTAATTTTAATTTCATCATTGGTTATATGTATACATATGACAGTTTTACCTCCTATCTTTGTAGTATTACCAACATTCTCTGTGAAGATCAGCGGTCCTTCAGTCATACTTCCTACTGATAAAGCCATTTCTGTGGGCATAACAAGCAGGTAATTCTTCTACCTCTTTTGTTGTTCAAAGAATAGCGTCGAAAGAACTAGAAACGTTTTTCTTAAATCAATATCATGTTTTCCTTGAAGGTATACCCATCTCAACTCGGTACAAGGAACATTAGCTGTTCGTATCAAAATTGTTGGAATGAAGCAGGAACCCATTCTTATAAGTTCCTTCAGAATGAGAGTAAGTTTGGAATTTATTTTTGGTTTTGTCTGCTTGTCTGCTTGTTTGTTTCCATGCATCATAATTTACCTACTATTCTTTTTAAACACAGTTGATTGATGGTTTTGCATCGATTACAATCAAGCAAGGTCACATCAGGGATTTACCGGGGAATATCTGGTTCCCTGAAGGAAGTCGTCTTCAAGTAGAAGCTGATGTAACAGAATCATCAACTGGTACAACCGAACATGCCATAGAAAACTCGATCTTTTTCTCCTCATCTAAATACCGCATTAAGTTTTACAAAACAGCAAGATACTTCAAACCAGGACTACCGTTTTCTGTTAAGGCAAGTAATTAGTAGATGTTAAGGGAAGGAGTGGGAAGCAGTTTCAAGTAAACACCCAGGTTAAACTTCGATAGGCAATGTACATCAAAGCTCGCAAAGCACTCTGGGAAAGTGAGTCCGGTAAAAACAGGGAAATCAAAGGAACTTTTAGAAAAATATTACTCTGGTATTTTCGTCTGTTGAAATACTTTCATTTCCATATGTTGAAGGAAAACCTGTCAGATGAATTTTTAGAGGAGCCAATAAAGCGAAAGGACTCACTTTCCCATCATGCTTTGTGCTAGAATTTCGAGCCCATTGCACATTGGTTATTGCATATCATAAATACTAGTATCAGTGCTATTGCACAGGTTTTTCATGTTGTCGGCCAGGTATAGCTGTTATTACAATTGAGTTTACAGTCAATTATACTTTTGGCTTTTCGATTAAGTCAAAGCGAGGGTAATACGACAGTTAACAATGCAAAAACTGACCCCAAAACACCTGACATTATGCGCCACCACAGGTAACCCATGTAGTTTAACCTTACAATCAAGCTGATCGACATACTGAAACAAAAACATGTACATTGTTATGAAAGTTTTTAAGTTTTTAAGAATTTGCAAAATCCCAATCCCAGTAATGGCTAAATCCCAGTTCCTGGGCATTAAATCCCATTTTCACAGCCGAAAAAAGGCGAATCCCAGCTCCCATTTTATTCCTACATTTGCATGCCATTACAATCTCAAAGATACGAATGCTATGATGCTACAATTCACAATTTATAAGGGTTCAAATACTAACAACTGTGCTTACATTCTATGTTCATAGGCCATAGTGTCTTATCCAGATGATAAGCCTGTGCCAAATATCGATGTAAGAATCTCCGCTAAAGCAATCAAAAGTGACGGTAAAGAGACCGAAGTTGGTCGACATGTGGGAGACATTAAAGATGAGGCGAACAGAGATGTAACAGGACCTGATGGCCAGGCAGAGTTTGTCATTGATATTCCACGAGATGTTACGACACTCAAAGTCAAGGTATGTTAAATTAGGGGAAATGCTGATGATTTCAGTCTATATGTGTACTGTATCTGCTAGTATTTTAACCCTTGTCAAACCTTCTTGCAGGTACAAACAGCTGAAATAGGTTTGCCGCCAAAACAGAATGCTATCAAGGAGCTAATAACACATGTGTACACGTCCAGGGAGAATGAATATTTGATGTTAAGACAGACAAGACCTGTTAGTGTAAGTAATCTTCCCCTGATATTCTAGTTAACAAAGGTTTCGATCCATGTCCAGCATCTTATTCAATGTACCCCTACCGCTAGTGTTAGCCTTTGTAAAAGTTATTTTCTGGAAGGCGTCAGGTACGGCTCCACCATACTTACGTAGTGTGTTGAGCTACGTCTCTGTGGTAGCTGTCATGCAGGTTTTTTCTTTTATCCGTGATCTACAGCCTTAACCTTATCTTCTTAAAGGTCTTCAGTCTTACGGCAGGCAAACGGATACTTTTGAAGCGTCATTCAGTGAATTTCTTGATTCCCGCTCAAAAATTTAATAAAAGTTGTTTAGCTACTTTAGTTCTCTATGACGCTCAATACGTATCATGTACCATGTATATGCTTGTTATCTTTACATGTATAGGTTGGCAAGACTGTCTTCTGTGATGCATTTCTCAGTTCCGGCAAAGTTAATAAACTGTCGTACATGGTACGTACTTTGTACACAAATGAAATTTTAGTTGGACATTTCAAATTTAGTTGGAAATTTCAGTTAAACTAATCAGTTCTCATAAACAATTTTTTTCAAGGTTGTATCGAGAGGGCAAATTGTTCTCCATAATGTTATAGTTAAGAAGTTTGGTGTGACTGCAACAATAAGTTTCCAAGTTACAAGTATGATGTCTCCATCTGCTCGCTTGATTGCTTATTACATATCATCAACCGGGGAAGTGATTGCTGATTCTATCTTACTGGAAGTCCCTGATTCCTTACCAAACCAGGTTTGTTTGTGGGAGTCTCCCTTATCGTTTTGATCATGTTTATGCATAATGGACCTGCACATGAAGGGTTTTAATCCAATATTGACTATTTCAGATTCAAATCAAAGACAACGAGCACGAAGCAGTGACCAGTTTCCCAGCACTTGAATACACTGTCAACGTATTGGGAAGAAAAGGGACTCGTGTGGGGATCCTCGGGGTTGACCAGAGTGTCTACTTGTTGCGGAATGACAATAGATTAACTCCAAAGCGTGTAAGTATAAACAACCGTCGCTAAGCTGATAGCGTTCCTCGATATATAAAGTCTTTTCTAAAGATACAATCACTATCTTATATAGGTGTTTAACGAGCTAGAGGATCTCGATCTTGGATGTGGAGTTGGAAGTGGCAAAAATACGGAGGGAGTTTTCAAGGTAATCCTGCAATTCCTAGCAATAACTAAGCGTGTATCTTAACCTGTAATGATTCAATTAATATTTTCTGAGATCTGATGTCCATCAAAAGGAATACTTACTTACCTGCAGTTATATGGTTTTACGAACAGAATGCTGGTATTGCTGTTATTGCACAATCACTCACAGTCTCTGAAAGACAAGGTAGGAACAGTCTAAACAGTCTTGATCATTCATTTACTCGCTCATTCTCTGACCCGTTCAACACTATTTCAATTGCTTGTCTTTCTGTATTTTATCAATTCAATATAAGTTGCTAAACGTGGAAAAGTAATTTTTTTTTAATTATTTTATATTATAGATTTTAAATGTGGTGACCATCTAGCAAGGAAAAAAAGATCTGTCATCCAAAGTAAGTCAGATACTTCAATAGCTATACATCAAGTATAATAATTTGAATAACTTGAATGAATTCAATAGTCTAATTGTTCTAGTAGTCACCGACACTGTTATCAATGTAGAAAAAATATAAACCCGCGTATTTCAACCAAACATCGTCATCTTCAGCCATGCATCATAACAATCATCATCACTCCCACACTATCATCATCACCCCCACCACTATCATCATCACCCCCACCACTATCATCATCACCCCACCACTATCATCATTACCCCCACCACTATCATCATCACCCCACCACTATCATCATTACCCCCACCACTATCATCATCACCCCACCACTATCATCATTACCCCCACCACTATCGTCACCAATATCATTAATTATATAATTATTTTTATTATCTTTTAGATTCAGATCCCCAGACGTTTTGTTGCAGGTTAGGCAATACCACTGACGACGAAAATAGAACCTGCATCAGACGAGTTAGTGATTTAGACGTTCCTGAATACACTGGCCAGGAACTGAAGGAATGTGAAAAGTATTTTCTAAAATGCTGCGTGAGAAGATTTGGAGCGCAAGGTAGAAAGCTTGTTCATAATTATTTTACTTACTGTATTAAAACATCGTATTAATTATTCGGTTGGTTCTATCTGTTGGTCTGTAGACATGGGTTTTCTAGCAAGGAATGCCGGATTTGACGATTTTGCCGGCCCCTCGGACGACGAGCTAATCGAGATGACTCAAGTACGAAGCTATTTTCCAGAGACTTGGATTTACGAAGAAAAAGTGATAGGGTAAGGTGTTTAATTGGAAAATGTATTTTCAAGAATCTGACGGGAAACAACCAAGGCCTTTTGCATTAATTCATTCATTCAGCAAGCTTCATAATAATATTTCTGTTCCCTCGAAAAAATGCCTTGCGTAACTCTAAACACTAAAGGAAGGAAAATAGATGTCAAAGTTATCTGAAGCAAATTTAAATTCAAATACCCAAACTACAAACTCTGAGACACCCTCTGGACTAAACCCCATTGAATACCCCATTGAACCTTGGAAGAAACACAACACTCTTTGTCAAACGATCTGTCAGTGGCTGGTTTTTGACATTGAAACAAAAGACTAAGCATAAAGGACTTCATTTACTTTCCAGGGACGAAGTTAACCACGGTGATTGCGAGAAATACTTGAAAAGAAGACATTGTGGCAGGGCGATGCTAGAAGCAACCTTACCAGATACCATCACAACATGGGTTGTACAGGCTGTTGCAGTCTCCAACACGTCAGGCTTTGGAATTGCGAAGCCATTACATATAAAAACCTTTAAACCGTTCTTCATGCGCTTCACGATGCCATACTCTGCTCACCTTGGCGAACAGATATCAATCGTAGCAACTGTATATAACTACAACAAGGAAGAAACATCGGTTAGTTCCTGATATATATTAGGCTTGTAAATCTGCTTGTTTTTAATGAAACTCGTTCAAATTTGCCAGACTTACTAATCTTGAGATGCTTTATCAAATGACAAAAGTTTTTTGCTAATTAGAGTAAAATTCAAAACTCGCCCCAGTCCTTTGCTCGTTTCCGAAGTGGCCAATTATGTAGTTTTTTACACCTGATTACAAGAACATTAACAATAATATTCTCGTACCCAGGCCTTCTCAGCTATCTAACGAACAACCGTAGGCTCTGGTTAATCCTAAAATTCGATCAAATTACATTAGCTGTTGAAAACAGTGACATGTACATAGCGCACAACGAACTCTGATTGGTTAATAGGATAAACAAACATACCAACGGAAACCAAGCAAGCCAAATCAACTAGAACGGTTATATATCTTCGAATCTTGAATCAAATTTTATTTCCATTTGTCGAACATATAAGCTTTTGCAATTAGTAGTCGTAAACAAGCCATTAGAAAGGTTGAGCCGGGAATCTGGGAACGAGAATGATACCAACAAGGTAATTTCAAAAACTTAAGTCTACCTTCAACCTGTATTTTTGTATAACGTTTGTGCAATAAGGTGTAAGAATTTCCAAATTGAAAAAAAATTAAGATTTTATTACACGGAAGTAGAATATTGATAACAAATTATTTATAATTTTTTTTACCAAAAAAGATCAAGTTTTACCTTTTTGGAGACGAGGGATTCTGTTCAGCTGCTCCTGCTCAAGAAAGAGTGCTACTGACTAATAAAGAAGGAATCACAGTGAAAGCCGGAGAAGCCTTGTCGTTGCCCATAGCAATCGTCCCCATCAAGTATGGATTGGTCCCCATAAAAGTTGCTGTCGTCGATTCTAGGACTTTTCAGATCGATACTGTCGAGAAAAAACTACTTGTAGTTGTAAGTATATCACATTATTGAGAATAATCAATCAAGGAGATTTTTATAAGAGGAATTCCCGTTTTTTTATGGGCGTCTTAGCTGGCCTGGGATGTAATTTAATGGGTTATTATATTTCTAAAGAACCATCGTTTATTCCTAAAATTCAGATACAAAATGTTAAACATGCCCAAAACTTGCGCAACTATGCACGCAGCCTCCTTTTCAAAAAACATCTGGATCTATATCTGTAATGGTCGCTTCGGAAGGTGTTGAAAATTATCAGAATCATAGCTTTTAAACTCGTGAATAAGAACGATATCAGGCTCTTAACATGTGACAATCTCTATATATAATCCCGTTTTGGCGGCTCAAAATCGTAAAAACGTATAATTATTCGAAAACGTCAATTTATTTCTAAAAGGTAGATATTTTTCGTTTTTTTTTTTTTTTTTTTAATTTTGATTTTAAAGTGGCTCGTATCAACAAGCAAATCGCACGCAATCCTATATTTCCCTGGAGGTGATTATAGAAAAAAAAATCCAAAATTCTCGACCAATCAGCGAGCGCGATTTTCTATAATCACCTGGGTAATGATACGAAGTGAGGTGAGAGACTTTGATGCAAACTTTTGTTATTTCAGCCTGAGGGAGTCGAGAAGCGCAAGACCCAGTCATATGTTCTTGATCCTCAAGGTATGTTTATCAGTACACAATGTAAATCAAAATTACTTATTGTACCTCACGGTTCGATTTAAAAGAAAACAAAAAATAGAATCTGGAAAATATATCATTTATTGATTATGAAAAAAATGGATCAGAGGCAATGAATGTGTGCTATAACTATTTAATAATACAAGCAAACAAGAAAATCAAGCAACAATACAGAAGAATATTTCTTTTTCGGCTCGCGCGCTTTTGTTTTCCTATATAATTTCCCTATGGTGTCCTGCGTCGAAATATATATACTTTGTCCTTCGCTAAAAGCAGTCGCCGCACAGTAATTCCTAGATATATTTCAACATATTTCCGTGGAAATATGCCACGAAAAACACGAAAAGAATGCGTCAATGTTAATTTTGCTTTTTGTTGTCAGGCGTGTTAAAAGACAGAAAACAAGATGGTGAAGGAGTTCAAGACTTGAATAAAGCGAAAAACGCAACCTTTCCCAGCCAACGTGAGTACCAATGCACTGCATGCACTGCATTGCCAACCCCACAATTTTTTTTCCTTAACCTCGGAATGGCTAAGATTCGACGGTATTCCACTGTTTGAATTCATTAATTCCTATTAGG
This sequence comes from Anthopleura sola, assembly GCA_023349425.1. Taxonomy (NCBI): domain Eukaryota; kingdom Metazoa; phylum Cnidaria; class Anthozoa; order Actiniaria; family Actiniidae; genus Anthopleura; species Anthopleura sola. The sequence goes on from JALHLI010000010.1 coordinate 93,506, forward strand.
TATTGCTTATTATCAATAGACGTCACTTCCGGTAGTATCTGCGTTTTGACTGGCTTCTAGAATGTTGAAGGTTGTCTGTATATCTTGTATAGACCCTTTTGGAATATGGCGTCTATGACGTCAAACGAGGAGAATGAGAATGTCCCGGATGTCAAAACCCAATGATTTCCACTAGTGGCATCCGGGACTAGACCCCGGATTTCAAAACACAATCATTATCACTCATAACATCCTGGACATTCTCGGACTCCTTGTTTGACGTCATAGACACCATATTCTCGGTGCTTTGCTGATTATATCCTATCTTTTGATAAATTTGCAGGTACCTTTGACAGATCTAAAAACACTCAGTATGATAATATTCTAGTTGAAGTACCAAGAGAAAGTATCCCAGAATCTGTTGGCGCCATGATCTACTTCACCGGTTAGTGTGTGTGGGTGAAAAACGAGGATTTGTAATAACCACTCGAAATTGCAATCCGCTCGTTAACTACTGATAATACCAAACATTAAGCCCATTAAATGATGTGGCTTAAGCATTCACTTGTCATTTTGTCGCTTGTGTTGGAATGGGGGGTCATGGATGTTGGTATGGGGGGTCATGGATGTTGGTATGGGGGGTCATGGATGTTGGTATGGGGAGTCATGGATGTTGGTATGGGGGATAATGGATGTTGGTATGGGGGGTCGTGGATGTTGGTATGGGGGGTCATGGATGTTGGTATGGGGGATCATGGATGTTGTTATGGGGGTCATGGATGTTGGTATGGGGGGTCATGGATGTTGGTATGGGGGGTCATGGATGTTGGTATGATGGGTCATGGTAATCGGAGATTATGACCGGTTAACGATAATATCACTCCCATTACCACTGCCATGTTTGATTCGATTCAACAATGTCAACTAAAATGGCGGGCATGGTTTGTCATTTCATTAAATTTGAAAATCAAACAAGCTATTACTGCCACACACTAAATTATTTCTTTTTCCCTGTGCACGTAGGTAATATGATCGGACCAGTTGTTAGTAATTTGATCAACGGAGGACTAGAGAAACTTTTGCGCATGCCCACCGGATGTGGTGAACAGACCATGATATATATGTCCCCCAATGTATACGTTCTGCAATACCTCTCCAACACCAGACAAGTGACAGCATCTGTCGAGGCCAAAGCTTACAAGTTTATCCAGTCAGGTAGTATTCACTTTGAACACAATTGACAATGAATCAACCATGTACTTTTTGTAAGTCCTTGTTCTTGTTTTACTAGGATATCAACGTGAGCTTAACTATCGACGAACTGATCATTCTTTTAGTGCCTGGGGACAAAGTCGTCCTGGCAGTACATGGTAATGTATTCCCTGTAACCTCTCATTTCACCATTCAGAGACAAAATCAACTTATTTTTGTCGAATTTCCTTATTTTCTTTTGTTTAGGCTCACAGCTTTCGTTCTTAAAGTATTTTGTCAAGCTAGTAAGTTTGATGGCGTGCAGATTGACCAAGATCTCCTATGTCGCTCTGTTGATTGGCTGGTTCAAAACCAACGTGCGGATGGTGCCTTCCCAGAAGTTCGGGCTGTAATTCATAAAGAGATGGTGGTAAGTTATTGATTAAGAGGTTTTATACTGTACTGAGAAATTGGTAGAGGGATGGTAGTGGGGGTCATGTTCATGGTGGTTTTTATCACCTTTACTCTTTGGTATTTTCAGGGTGGTGCATACCAAAGTCATAGCGACATTGCCATGACAGCATTCGTGGTCACAGCTCTATTGGAATGCAAATGCAACAACATGGTAGGCTTGAATTCTTTGCTTTTCATGTACAAATACTTTAGTTTACCATTATATTACCTAATGAACACATGAACGCCTGATGAACAGCTGAATGACAATGGACTTGTTATGATCAGAATATGGTGGTCTATTATTCATTTATCTTTGCTATGTTTTTTTTAGCTTAAAACAGCTGCCATCACAAGGGCCATCACCTTTCTTGAAAACAATCTAGCAACCATTAACGACAAACCTTACCATCTAGCTCTTACAACCTATGCGTTAGCGATGGCCAACAGCGCGGCAAGAGTCAGAGCTAATGACCGGCTGGTGCAGCTCGCTTTGTACAATTCAGGTCAGTAAAAAGAATGATTGGAAACATGAGGAACTGCAAATAAGTGAAGAAACATGATATTCATTTTACTAACGTAGTCAATTGCATTAATTTTTATCAATAGTGACCTCTAGCCGTCACTGGAATGCTGGTGGTCATGCGCTTAACATAGAAACCGCTGCATACGCGTTGCTGGCTCAAGTCAAAATGAATCGCCTAAAGTATGCAGGACCTATCGTAATCTGGCTAACAGAGCAAAAAAATTCAGGCGGAGGATTTCAGTCTACTACTGTGAGTATTAGTCATGTTAACCAGTATTACCTTAATGACGTAGATGGTAAGGCTGGCGTAGAAATATAACGTACGCCTTACAACTTTAAGTCCTATAAGGGCGAGGATGTTGATTCAATGCCTGCAAATGCTACATATGAATAGAGGTTGTTTGATGTGTTGTACCCTACCTTGACAAAGAGGATTTTCCATGAAACCTTTTGCTGATGCTTTCCTGACTCTGAATGTAAAAACCAAATATAGACAAGCGTCTAGTCTTTACACTATTGTACAGAAATGTTAAGCATACCATTGTTGGACAAAACTTGTTTCTCAAAGCATTGTTAGATTCAGACTGAACATTATTCCCCAAACAAGAAAAAGAATTTTAAATGATATTAGCAGTCAGATGATATATCGATGTAACAGCATATTTTTGTTGTCTTTTTCTCAGGATACGTGCGTGGCACTTCAGGCCTTGGCAGTTTACAGTGAACAAACAGCGGGATCAAAGCTCGACCTGAAAGTCACAATCCGTTCAGAGCTGGGCCGTGTCAAGTTGTTTAGGCAACTCAGGATAAACAAGAATAATGCCTTGTTACAGCAATCAGTTGATGTAAGTCTAAAGTGGCCCTATCTATAATTTATAATGCTTCATGGTGGCCGTAAAATTACGCAAAACAAAGCAATAGAGTTTTGGACCAAAACTGTTTGGCTTTTGAGCTTTACATATGCTACGCTCTCCCAACAGACTTTCTGTTGTCAGTTTATGGGGAAAAAGAGGAAAACTGAATTCATATTCTTGAAATTGCATCGTGTGTTTCACAATGCAACTGTTGCGAGTAATTAAGAGATGGCATTGTGGGTTGCTTGCAACTAGTTTCATAGCGAAGACAAGAACGTTGCCGACAATCGCGTGAGGTTTTCAGCCAACGAACGTTACTGCTATGATGCATATTCCGCTTCCAATTGGGTGCCCTTGTTGCCTTATAAATAAGCTTGTTATAAGAAGAGTTACTGCATTTGACATCCCTTTAAAATAACGATGCGCTGTTGTTGTCAAACATTCACTTTTAATCAAGACTTTAAAAAGTTATCATTATTTATTCAACTCAATTAATAGACAATAAAAATTCATATTTCATTTTACGATTCCAGATATTCGACTACTTAGGAGGAGAAATATTTGTAGATACTGTTGGTACAGGTGTTGCACAAATGCAGGTTAGTGAGATGCATAAGTATATTGTTGTGAAAGAGTGACGTCTAATATCGGTGTTACTGTGTTATCAGGTGGACGTGAGGTATAATGTTCCATCAACAAGAAAAGATCGGTGCGACTTCATGTTGAGTGTTACGGTAAGCGAAGTTGGCAGTGGACGAACACTTTCTAGATTACCACTAAATGATGCTCCAGCACTAGCACCTACAAGAAAACCAAGGGGCAAGAAGAACCGCAAAAAGAACAAGAAAAATAGGAAGGGCAAAAATCGCAAAAACAAGAACAAGAAGAACAGGAAAGGGAAGAGCAAGAAGGACAAGAAGAAGAATCCCAAAAGAAAGCCTACGAAGAAGCCTAAGAAGAAGAAGAAGCCTAAGAAGAAGAAGAAGCCTAACCAGCAATCGAAGAAAGGAAAACCCCTAATTATAAGAGTTTGTACACAGTAAGTTATGAGCATAAACAAATATACATTCACATTTATGTATATAGATGGAAGGAGGCATGGATCGATGCGGGATGCCTAGACAGGGGAAGGATAGATCGATGGATGCACGGATGGAGGAATGAACCGTTGAATGCACGGATGGGAGAACGGACCGATGAATGCATGGATAGAGGAGGAATGGATCAATCAGTGAATGGGGGATCGATGGATGTCAGTACGGAGGGAGGGAAAGATCGATGGATCCACGGATGGGGGGATCGACTGATGGATAGGGGAGGGATCGTATTATTGATATTATGGATCGACACGCTGTTTCCCGCTACCTTCCTTTTCTTTATTTCATGATCAATGTTTACTTCATTTCCTTGTTTCTGTGTTTGATATTAGAACAATTCAAATTACAATTAGTTTCTCTGCATTCTCTTCAAGATATAAGAAACCTGGAAAGACAGGCATGTCTATTATAGACGTTGGATTACTTACCGGATACCAAGTGGACGTAAACTCAGTGAAGGAGGTAAATGCATAGATATTTTCTGTAAATAGTTATCCTCGATGCCTATTTATTTGTGAACATAGAGTCGTTCTGGAAGCATGCATGCATGTGAGATGTTCCAAAGGGGAAATCTTGAAGTTTAGAAAAAATAATTTATTTTTTCCTTTCTATACATTCATAATGTCTTAATAAGTTTTGAAACAGCGATAAAGATGGTGATTTTCCTTTTTCTCTTATTTCATATTATGAATATTTGTACATTAGAATAATGAAATTAATCGAACATAGTCTTTATTGGGTTAACTACGCCGCATAAGAAAGCCATTCATTTCAAAAATCAAAAAGGTTGTCGAATCCAAAGGTGATAGGCGATAAGCGATACTGAGAAGAGAGGTAATTCCAAAAACCAAGAGATACCTGGATTGACTTGTGTTTCTGATTGTTATTCTAGTCAACCATAAGGAACTTAGTGTTGAGATATTAAGTGTTATCATTCAAATCATTTTCTCCGTCATTTTGATTGGCCGAGAGAACTGCAAATAACTGCCTACAAATAACGGTCTGCTCATGCGCATTACGGTACAAAGCCATTTTGCTGCAAATAACGGTCTGCTCATGCGCAGTAACGTTGCATTTGACAATGGCTCGCTTCCCTGAAAAAATGAACTGACTTCTTCCAGGTTTGTTATTGTTTGACTCGTGCGCACTGCCCCTCAAAGATTAGAAAAAAATAATTTGAATGATAAAACAATTATTGAACTCGGTTATCGCAAAATATCGAGATTTGTTAGCGTCTCGCAAGCAATTATTTGCCTCGGCTGTTTGTAGTCCACAAACATCACCTCGTTTATTCGTGTTTAGTTGTATGCCCATAATACTTCAGTTTCACATTCGATGCAAACCACTGTTTTTGAAGAACACAGACTCATTTGTACAGGCTTAGCCTCGTTTATAAGTCATCTATTCAAATACACCATTAAAAGTCCGTGGGATTGGTATTATTCAACTTGCACATTCTTTACATTACAGTTGGCTGTTGCCAATGATTTGCAAAAGTCAACCGTAATGTAAAGAATGTGTAAGTTGAACAATACCAATGTTTTGAAATCCCACGGACTTTTAATGATATCGTTGAATAGCTGACTTATACATGAGGCTAAGCCTGTGCAAATGAGTCCGTGGTCTTCAAAAACAGCGGTTTGCATCGAATGCGAAACTGGTCTATTCCTCCATCTTGGAATGATATATCGTCTATCTCCGTTCGGCTCCAACAACCTTTTTTGGATCAAACAAAACGTTCGCCGGCGCATGTATAGGAATTTCGACTTCTATTGAACAATTTCTATCAAAACATACAGGAACCACCGTATATTTTTACACATTTACTTACTTGCTGCTCTTTGATTTACTGTTTAGATGATGCGAAAGAATAACGCAACCATTGCTAACTACGAACTTTCCCAAAGATCAGTTGTGTTTTATTTGGATGAGGTAAGTATCTTATTTGCAACTGAAAAATACGGTTGGAATGATAATCACTATTATCATCAATATACAAGGCCAAATATTAAAATGTCCTCACTAAAACGTTCAGTCTAGCGGGCCAAACGACAAGCGCGCGGGCTGCAAATGCATTTACCGCCCTGCTTCGATCTGATTGGTTGAGAGAATGTCTTATGACTGCTGCAAGCCAATCAGATCTTAAGGAAACCATTTCAAAGCGCGTTTGATACGATTGCAAATAACAGTCACTACTGGAAATTATTGGCTTTATGTCATAAAAATAGTTTTTGCAAAATCAATTCAAAATCAATTTTGATCCTGCAGATTGATAGTGCAAGGCAAATATGCGTGGCATTCAAGGTAGCTCCTATAATCGCCATCGATGCTGTTTATCCTGTTCCTGTAAAAGTCTACAACTACTACGAACCCGATGAGGCCTGCACTAAATTTTATAGCTCAGAGAAGACTTCTCTCATTATGGGCACCTGCGAAGGAAAGTCTTGTAAATGTACTCAAGGTAATGGAATAAAGCACAATGCACATTACTACAAACATATGAGTGGAGCTGAGCGAGTAGTGATGCTCTTTAAAGCAATTAAAAACAAACAATTTCAAAGGTCTTTTTATAAAATTTACTTGAATTTGCATCAAAACTGATAAGGAATGAAAGAGAAAAGAGAGAAATGATTAGTAAAAAGGAAAAAGGTGGCCCACTCAAGTAGGTGGAAGGAGGGACCATAATGGTTTATGACCATAAGGGTGTGGTTTCTTTTCCATCTGAGGGGAAGGGCTGTTCGGTGTGGCATCAGTGGTTGGTTGTAATATTATGTTAACGAAGGGCACACGTCCAATCATGTCAGGGGCGTAGCGAGGACCTAGGTTCTTGGGGCGCACTTCCGCCAAAAATCGCCGAAGCAAAATACAAACCTCGGTATTTGCGACGAAATAGGGAATAACACTTTCTCTACTAAAAGTGAAGGGGGGCACCCAGTACAAAAAAAGGCAAAAAAAGTCCAAAAAAGTAGGTAAACAAACAAACAATTATACCCCATTACCAAAACTTTGGGGGGGGGGGGGGGGGGGCATGTGCCGTGCCGACCCTCCCTACGCTACTGAATCATGTTCATCACTCAACCAATGTTTCAGAGTCAACTTCATCAATATGTTTCAGATAAGTGCACAGCACCAAACCCAAGTATCAGAAATCTGGATAAACTGGTACGACAAGTATGCGGAATGTACAACTATGGTAAGTTTAGAGAAAAAGGACTAGTTCAAACGTCGATCTTCTCATGAAGCGAACGCATTGAAAACAATGGATAATAAGGCGGTCCTCTTTGATGTCATTGGGTTCGGCTCGTGTGAAGTTCGACGTTTGTACGGGGCCTTAGGGTTTTATAGTTTATTCTGTTATGCATACAAAGGGTAAAACAATTATCAAATAATTTGTGTGGTTTTTGTCTTTAGCGATCAAGGTTGTGGTGCTTCTTGTAGATGAACAAGGAGCGTGGCTGACCTATGACGTTGTGATCAAGCAAGTCATCAAACAAGGAAAACAAAAACTAGAAAGAGATCAGGTGATCGAATTGCGCAAGAGAGGGATGTGTAATAGTCCCAGACTCAAAAAGGGTGACATCTTGTTGGTGATGGGACGAGACAAATCTGACAAGTTCATCCTGGATAACAGTGCATTTGTCAAGAAATGGAGGACAGGAGGAAGAGACGGTCGACAACTTGAGGCGTTGGCCAAAAGGGTTGTTGATGATGGGGAATGTTCATAGATCAGCTGGATAACAGCAGCACATGATGGTATAGCTGCATGCTATATTACTAAATTCCTTAAATAACATACACGCGTTAGCTATAGTAAAGAACCAGAATTGTTGAGTGAACTTTTTGAGTTTTAGATCAGGACTCTTCGTCTAGAGATCTTAGCAATTTTAGACACTAGCAATTTTAGACACTAGCACTTTGAATGTGTTAATAGTATATACTAGTTATACAATGGTTTCGAGTGCCATACCGTGAAATATCCCACGAGTCACTTGTAGTTTCTAGTTTCTAGTTTCTAGTGACGAGTGGGATATCCACGGTATGCCACGAGAAAATATTATATAACCATTTTATCCCACACCATAAAAAATACAAATGCGTAGATTCAGCGAGTAGTGCATGATGGGAAAGAAGAGTGAAATACCGACGAATATACAACGGCTTTCCTGCTTTCTGATTGGCTGTATTTTCTATGGTGTGGGATAAAAAAAATTAGATGCATGCATGCAAGGCATATGAATGCCAAACGAAGCTTTTACCTTAAAAATAAACCCTTAAAAATATATGTGAATAAAATTAAAATGCCATGCATTTTTTTCATTGATGTTTCTCTCCCACCAGGCTTTCTAATAGTGTATTATTCCACATCATGTATTGTTATTAATGAGTTATGGAATGACAACACTGGCCTGGGACAAACCCAGACCAGAGTGCGAACAATAATGATGCTCAGGTTTTGTAGTGTCAACCCGGCTTGCTCGAGGGTGGGAGGGCGGGTCAACTGATCGTACTTGGTTGATGGTTGTAACCAAAGTGTCACCTCTTAGCGTCCTTTTCCCTTTATACTAGCATCATGTCCGTGGGAATGTTCATTAGCAATACCCATGGGAATAATTTACATATTCAAATTGACTTTGAATAGTCAGGTCTATTAGCGAAAAGATCGTGCACTTTTGAGTACAAGCACCAAACTTGGCAAAAATGTTATTTGGGACATACTAAACAGATTTAGGGGTGGGTGCCAAAAAATGGCCCACTCAACTGCTTATTATAATAATAGCATGACATTTCGGGTGATTAGTGATTAAATGTCCCCGAAAGCCGAGGGAGGTTTTGTTGAAGTCCCGACGCCGAAGGCGGAGGGACTTTAACTAAACCTCCCGAGGCTTGAGGGGACATTTAATCACTAATCACCCGAAATGTCATGCTATTAGTTTGTAATATTATGATTACCGAGGAATAAAACTGCTCTTAGGAAATATGTTAGCTTTCGTACGATGCATAAATTAAATTTTTTACAAAGCTGTTGATATGCGGCATACTTTAGGGAATTTGCCTTTGTTAAATGCGACAATGGCGAATTGAACCAGCATTCATTCATTCGTGGTGCTTTATTCTAACTCACTTTGGTTGGCCTAGAGCAACAATGGAAACAATGGATCCCGAGGTAATCATGATATTACCATCATTAAACTTACCTTAAAATGAAGTCAGGGCGCAGGGATGGCGGAGCACATTTGATAGTGTGTATGGAGGGCTAGTATGAAAATTTAAGGAGAAAAAGGGGGCTAAAACTACTATAAAACTAGCTTCCTCCGCAGGCATCTCCTTTGGGATCCTCGGGCTTCATGTGGAAAGGAGAAAAAAAACAAGGGGGGAGGTGGAGAGGGAGGAAGAAAAAAGAAGAGGAGATGCAACTCTCTCTTCTTTTTTCCCCTCGTTCCGTTGGCACAGGAAGCCCGCTATAGAGTTAAACCACGCTTGCTAGAGAGTAGTTTAGAGTTGCCTGCGGAGGAGGCTACTATAAGACTAGTATGCAAAAGGAAAAAGTGGCCCCCGGCTCCGTCGTCCCTGTGACAACTTCGAAACGTAAAAAAATTCCTTTCGATTTAATTCTCGATCCGGGTTCTCGATAAGGACAGTCAGGAGTCTTCCACTCATCCACCACTAACAATCTTCTCTCGCCTGCGTGCCAAGGCATGCTCAAATACACGTTAAATAATCTGTATTCATTGTTACATTTTTAATTAGCACAGACAAGCTGTTTCAAAATAAAGAACTTGATCGACTGCGGTTTCACTACAGCACGCTCCCTACAGGAAAGAAGGCATTAGATTTCGATAGTTTCCGTCTGTCAATCAAGTTCTCCCGAGAACCAATCAGCATTAGTTTTATTATGTAAACGAACAATATCAAAGGAAGAACACAAATGTGCCTTCACATGTAGAAAGGTTGGGTTGTTGGAGGCGGTTAGCAGATCGATTCACTTGAAAATCTGTACTGGCGATATAAAATTCAAGAAGATAGCCATGACTTCTGCGGATCATCAAGGTAAAACTGAACTCTTGTTTAGATGCCGTAGTATTTGAACTATGAAAGAAAAATGTGTTGGATTTCCTCAGGTGGGAAGCGATTCGGGCAACTGAAGAAGGAACAAGAACAGTCCTTGGACGAGATCAACCAGGTATGGATTTTATCGAACTCAATAGAAACATCTCTTTGACGTTCAGGAATAGTTTAGCAGAATGTTTCTTAAATTATCTTCGTCAATTCTGATGGAGGCAAAGTTTTATTATTTATTTCCGGGAGTTTACACTTGTATGGCTTCATCTAATCACTGAAGCCCTTAGTAAACACTCTATAATACATGTTTACCTTTGAAGCACGGATTTGTAAAGAATTTCCAAGCGCGATCACAGCACGTAGTCGTTCCAAACTCCACATTAAACCTAAGTCCTGGTTCTTAAAGACTTTATCACACAATCTATGGATCGAATTTTAAGCGGAAATTATGATACGAAACTTGAAAGAGATCCTTGAGAGACTTGCCCGAACTAATTACTGCCAAGCTGGGAATACAAGCTGCTCATCATAATGTGTTCATTGTATTAATGCTCATTTACTGTTTAGAGCTTTAAAAATTCTGGGGATTACGATGACGAAGACGACTATCCAGATCTCGATGAAAGACTTGAAAGTTATAAAAGTAAGACTTAAAAAATGTAAAGATAAAAATATTGACTGAGAAATGTGTAGCTATCTTGTTACGTTTCGCTTTCTCTGGTTTATAGTTCTATATATTATTACATGTGTCAGCTCGATATGTCTGAGTTATTTCATATATTATTCATTAATTCCTTTTTTCACTTATTTATATTATTTATTTGAATTTTAGAACAATTCATGGAGTTTGACCTTGATAATTCTGGAGACATTGGTGAGTTCTAAACTATGGGTTATTATATTTGAGCTAATATTTTCTCAGTATTATTTTAGCCGTAACAAGATTGTATCAGATTGATCATTAATACTTCAAGTGATGAAGTGATGAAAAATAGGGCTAAACGGGCGGGTGTGTGTCATCATCCTGGGAACTTAATACTGTTGTTTAGAACTGGTTACTGGCCAGGGGAGGGTAAAGGCCAAATTGTACATACAGTTTTTTGATACCTTTAATGTTTGCTTAACTGTTTGTAATCATCCATTTGCTATAAATACACATGTTCATGGTGAATAACATAAGCTTGAAATTTAAGATTAGTAAAGAGTATTTCAATTTCAATTTCTAAAGATAATAATCTCATGTTGTTAGAAATCAAAATTTATATTTAGCTACAGTATATACAATCATTGTATCGCATTAGGGGGCTTTCATTTATCAGTGTATGTGGGGGGGGGGGGGGGGGGTCGGCAAAACCACCTGTTGTCTTTTCCCAAACCCCCTTTAGTAAAGTGCTAAAAATTGTTTGGTGATGGGTAAAAAATCAAACTGTTTGGAAAAAAAAAGAATTGAACACCCTATCTAAGTCAAAACTATTGATAGTGCTAGCTATATAACCACTATCCAATAACGATGACCCTGTCCAGGACAATATCATGGAAATCATGCATATGTAATACCCTTTCTAAGACCAAATTCCTGAAAAACCATACCCTATCCAGCTTAACATCCCCATATATAGGCTATACTGTATGGGAATACCACTCAGGTACTAAATTTTCGACTGTGAATTACCAACCTCTCCAGGTAAATTTTAGGGGACCGTGATTATATTTACATACTTACGGTCACAGCATTAATTCTTTTTTTCCTCTTAAATCTCTGTAATTTCTCTGAATACGGCTATTTCAAAAACGTTGGATACTGAATACTGCATGTAATATTTTTAAAGTAAAACAAACAATAATATTTTAGTGCATTCCATCCGAAACAATATACTAGCAAATGAATATACACATAGAGAGCAAATCGCTGTATATTTACTTTTTATTTCAAATTAATGAGACCCAAAATACTCTTCAGTCTTGGATTATGCACTATTCGGTATTCAGTATTCAATGTTTTTTGAAATAGCTGTATATGGCAGTTGGGAAATATAAATTATAATTCAAGCAAGTAATTAACAATGCAGTACTCTATCTCATTTGATTTAATTGCACTCATGATCACCCTTGAACATTCTTTCCAAATCAAAACCCAGGGTGGCTTGCACATGATGCATGCATAATAAAAAGGGCAGGGATGCGTATTTTTTTGAAATTTAAAATTTTGAAAATGTTTCCATAACATTTACTCTAAATTTGGTGTACCATAATGGCCACTGTTTAGTGTAACATGAGTGAAATACCTATATTCAAAAGCCTGCGATGACGTCATAGTAAAATACTGGAAGTATAAACCTAATTGTAATGTAGAGACGCAGCACTCAAATAAAGAAATATTCACCATTCTATCCATTTCATGTAGAATCAATACTGAATCAGGGTTAGATGCACTTAAAGGATGCATATATATGTTGGATATAACAGCCTAAATATTTAACCATTTCACTATAGGATATGAAACAATAATGTAATAAGGAGGGGGTATCTGCCCCTAAATTTTTGGTAATTGTTTGTTTGTTTGTGTTTTGCTTTGTTTCTTTACTTTTTTATTCCTCCCCCTCCTACCCCCCCTCCTCCCCTCCCAATTTCTGAGTGCTCCCTACGCCCCTGATATGAAATTTAATCACAAATTTCTAAAATTAATCATATCAGTCAATTGAAATCATATTGGGGCTCATATAGTTTTTGCTTACAAAATATATAATATCCTTGGATTTGCAACTTAGGGGCCCAATCCAAACTTCATCCAATACTGTACGCCTTCCAATCAACCACGTTGAGCTGCATCCTTCGCAATTCAGCTCTTCAGCTGCAAGCAAGGATGATTAGCCCCTCCAATTTATTATTATTAATCATTAATTATTATTATTATTATTATCATTATTATCATTATTATTATTATTATTTACTGTATCAGTTAGATATCATAATATGAGTTCATTCTCTTTTGCACTGACATCAATTAATTAAACTGCTTTCTTTATTTCAGATATCATGGAGTTAAAGAAAATGATGGAAAAACTTGGTCAGGCTAAGACACATCTGGAACTAAAGAAAATGATAGCAGAAGTTGATACAACAAACTCTGGTAAAATATTTGATATAAGAAATTGACATTTTGACCTTTTACCCTTGCATCCATGACCTAAAGTATCATTACGCCCCATGTAAAAATAGATAATGCGGAGTTTGAGGGGGTTCTGTAACCCCCACCCCAAACCACACCCTTGGACATCAGACTAAATCTTCAAGCCAAAAATGTCAGATCAAAGCCTTTCATTTTTTCGTTTTTCATGTTCATAATGGTCTATTACAGGGACGTCAGAACACATTTTAAGGTGGGGAGAGGGCTAGTATGCAAATTAGAGGGAAAAGTGGAGGGGCTAAGGTTAGAAAATTTAAAGACTAGCAAGCAAAGGGTTTGAAAAAAGTGGGGGCTCCCCCTCCGCCCCCCCCGCCCCCCCCCCCCCTGGCTCCTTACATCTTGGTATTATGTAATTGACTTCTGTTTTTCTATTTGTACTATTTACCATCTGCATGGTGAGTCTTAATAAAAAGTTGACATAACTTTGAATTTTTATCCCTAAGTAATCTTGAGTTACTTAGCTGGAAAAGCACATGTGAATGAAAAATAAACAAACACACTTTCTCGAACCTACCCTGGGCTCTAGAGGTTTTATTTCGCTTCATGTAGGTTAATAGGTTGCAGAGTTGCAGAGTGAGAATAACAAACCTCTGGAGACCAGGATACTTGGATCCCTGTTTCATCTCTTTTTTATGTATTTGTTTGTTTGTTTGTTTCTTTGTTTGTTTGTTTATTTATATATTTTTTGCTCAACAGGAACCATCAGTTACAATGAATTTCTCACAATGATGCTGGGCAAGAAATCCTCAGTTCTCAAATTGTAAGTTCATATTTTGAATATTATTTAATTTCTTATCAATCATGGGCAGAATCCAGAAATTTGCAGGGGGGGTGTGTCTGAAATTTGAAAAAAATGACGATATAATGACGTCATCAGTAATCCTGATCTGACTTATTTTGTACCTATATTTTTTTGGGGGGGTGTCTGGTGCACTGCAGGACCCCCCTGGATCCGTCCCTGACTATTATGTGTGAAACTTGCGCGGTGTTCAGGTTTTGACCAACAACCGACGCGATTACCACAGTCTCTCATTCAGACACCCATTTTAAAAGTTTTCAATTAGAATTCTCTTTGGCTTACGTCACTTGGTGGTCACCAGATGCTCGACCAATGAGATTTTTATCAGTTGATTGAAACCCAGCAATACTAAGTAATGGCTTTATTGTATGTTCTTTTGTCTTGAAGGATTTTGATGTTTGAAGAGAAGAAGAAGGGAAAGGAAAAACCGAAAGGCGTTGCACCCAAGAGAGATTTATCGAGTCTTCCTTAAGGAATCGAATCGAATTCATTTTTCAAAGCAACTGAAGCCATTATAATCGTTACTAATGTTTGACATGAATGATTGAATGAGTGCCAGCTTTTTCAGCTTTTAAATTTTACATGTTTTTCAACATACGCATTCTTATTTTTTGTTTTTGTTTGATTGTTTTTTAGGAATATTTTAATACAAAAAGAATATTTTTATAGGAAAAATTCTGCATATTTAAGTTTTATCGCCATTCATGCTCTTTGCTAGTAATTATCAAATTCATACTTTAATTATATGGCAATTTTGATAAATTAAAGATAACAGTGTAATATCCTGCCTTTTCAGTGTCTATTTGTACCAGTGAATGACAAGAATAGTGTATCCATCCAGGGGCGGATCCAGGGGGGGGGGGTGGATTTGGTGGCTAGCCACCTCCCTCTTTGCAGGGCTTAAAACAGGAAAAATAGGTGCACGTACAGTGGAACCTCTATCTTACTGAAATTCAAGGGCTGGGTGAAAGTCCGTAATATACTAGAGATGTCCGAGATATCGAGTTATTTTTACAAATAATAAATGTGATAATATGAATGATATGAAATGATATGAATTTTGCATTGCCTGGACCTAAAGAGTTGTCCACAACCCTAGACCTATCCTTTTAATATTTTTTTAGAGTTAGCCACCCCCTTTGAAAAATCCTGGATCCGCCCCTGCCATCCTCAAAAGGATCGGCTGGCAAGGCGAAAAGAAGGTTTTTCAATCACCTGTAACCTTATGCTCTATTGTAGACAACAAAACAGCGAAACCAATTAATATAATCTGAAACCCAACCATTCAGAACATCGTTTTCAGCTCTGTCAGCCAAACAATATGACTTAACAACCACAGATTACACTTTTAGGACGGCTAAAAACAGTTTTGACCTAATAATAGACCATTTCACGGTTGTCGTCGCTCAACCTCAGCCTCGATAGTGTGTAATATATTCTTTAGAATTGACTACAGCTCACAGTAATTTAAGAGGCCGTTCACATTAAGCTCGTTTATAGATCAATCTATGAAGATCGATCTGAGACCGATCTAAAGTGCTAGTGTGAACGGCCTCTAACTGGAAAGCACACATCAAACAATAGACCATTTTCGAGATGCACGAGCGCTTTCATAAATATATTGAAACACTTAAAACATCCACGGGCTTTAGTAAAATTCTAAAGAATAAATTACGCGCTATCGAGGCCGAGGTTGAGAGACGAGAACCGTGGAATGGTCTATTAGGGTTTGACTTTGGTGACAGGAATATATTTTCGAGCTTGGGAGGATTTGCTTAAGGATACCTAAGGTCAGCGGACCCGATTTCGAGAGGGGAGGGGTGGTGTGACCCGGAAGTGTAATCCTACGGAAGTGTAACACTGGAATATAATTCTGGTACTAAAATTAAAATCGCAGATATGAATTCACATTCCTTTACATTTCAGTACATAGGCGGCGCGCTACGGTGGGCCGGGGGTGAATCTCCCTTTTTTTTTTTTTTTTTTTTTTTTTTTTCCTAACGATAAATGAATGTATGGATAGATATGCCTATCTTCTTTTCTGCCAATACTGAGTTGTCAAGAATCTTCCGGCCCTTCTGCCATCAATATGCTGGATATCAATGACATGGTGCGGGGAGAGGGGGGTTATCGTCCACTGCCTTCCACGGGATCATCTTTTGCTTTTTCTACTCAAACTTCCACAACTAACAGACCGGAAAAACGTAATAAAACTGCTTTACACTTGATCATGGTATTAGGTTTCGCGTTCAAGTCAAAAGTCAAGCCCAGACGTTTTCTGGCTATTACTAAGAAGTCAATTTTCTCGAAAGAATCAAGGAAACTTACTTACGAACATTAGTAAATGAATGAATGGGGACTGAAGCAAGACCGCAAAATGGTGGCGTGTTGTGCCTTCCGGCTTCCAAAGTTTGTAATTTTCCCCCTTTTTTTAAAGTGTTGACTGCGGAAAAAGTTGGTTGCTAGAGCAAGCGTTCGTGTTACTGTGCACATTCATTCCAAACAAACTATTTTTCAACATCTTCAACTGACTCCATGAGGCCTACAGTGTTTGGATATTGGACACTTTCCAACAGGTATTTGCAAACACATTTAGAGTTTATTTCCTCCACGTTTAGAGCTCGTTTTAGAAGAAAGCATTTGCTTTACTTTGGCAATGTTTTACTTTGTTCTGTCACCTTGTCTTGTTGTGCTTGTACGTGCTTAGCTAGCTAGCTCGAGTTTTCAATTTCATTTTCTGTCTTTTGTTCTCTGATTGTCATTTGTTGGTGTGCCAAATTTTCATCAGACTTGCTAAATTTGGATGAAACATAATTTTCGCATTTCAAGATCACTGCACCGATTGTATTTCTTTTCAGACAACAATAGGTAGAGTTGAACTTTGACATGACGTCATTTTGTCAGATTCTGCTTGGTCCGTTTGAAGAATGTTCACCGCTAATACTAATCGATTAAGATTCGTGCATCACTCGGTAACCGTAGAGAGGATGTTATGACACGGGTGAAAACGTACTGCGCATGCCCTGTAATGTTTACAAATAAAACCATTGGAGATTTAAATGTCTTGTATTCAGTATGAAAAATTTCCCTCGTATTATTTGACCAGGGAAAAATTGGGAAACGGTCATTATTTATCAACTGGGGGACGGGGGAGGACTTTCACTTGCTTTTAGAAGAGCTGAAAGGGGGGTCAGTCAAAACTCGTAATTATAAAAGGGGGATCAATAGAAAAAGATGGATAATTTCTTAAACAATTTTAGTGTGCCTAGTAGTATTTTTCGAAAAATCTGCATATCATTTTCTTCCGCAAACGGCTGGTAATCAGGAATGAGTAAAGCATTTTCAACTTTATCATCAGAAATTCTATTTTTGTTGGATCATTCTCGAATTAAAACTGGTTTGACATCGCAAGGCCGTAGCTACCATGGAGCAAGCGAGGAAGTTGCCTCAGTAAAATTTCAGATATTATTTTCAGATATTATATCTATAATTACTTTATTTATAGCGCAAGTCTAATTAACAATTAGAAGACGAACTCGAGATTTCTATCGGCTGATAGTTGACGAGGGGCTCCGGCCCCGAGTCAACTATCAAAGCCGATAGAAATCGAGAGTGAGTCTTCTAATTGTTTTAGTAAAAATCTCAACTAAACTATACTATACTAAACTAAACTAAACTTCACAAAAGCGCGAAGGAAAAGCCGCCATTTTTTCAAAACAAGTCCGGCTTTCTCTACCCACTATCTATCGGCTGATAGATAGTGAGTACGTTAGCCAATCAGAATGCAGGATTTGCATTAGTATAGTAGTAGAATTTTACTAATACGCTTTAGTAAAATTCTACTACTATACTAATGCAAATCCTGCATTCTGATTGGCTAACGTACTCACTATCTATCAGCCGATAGATAGTGGGTAGAGAAAGCCAGACTTGTTTTGAAAAAATGGCGGCTTTTCCTTCGCGCTTTTGTGAAGTTTAGTTTAGTTTAGTATGGTATAGTTTAGTTGAGATTTTTACTAAAACAATTAGAAGACTCACTCTCGATTTCTATCGGCTTTGATAGTTGACTCGGGGCCGGAGCCCCTCGTCAACTATCAGCCGATAGAAATCTCGAGTTCGTCTTCTAATTGTTAAATATAACCCAACGATGAATTTTTGCGCGCTGTCATTGGTTCAAATGGGTCGCGTGCAGGACGGGTATCAGGCGATATCCGCCGTCCGAAGTGATATTCGTCCAGTAGAAGGAAAAAACGCATAAAAAGAAAAGAAAAAAACACGGAAAACGAAGAAACTCGGTTTTTACAAACAAGTGAGTGTAAAATACAAAGACTGGTTGAGAAAACTACGCCAGCAAACACAAAAAAAAAGTCAACAAAATATGCTGTAAATGTCGTCAATGGTAAGCATCCATGTTTTTTCGTCAATGAAGTTTTTGGTTTGCTTTCGAAATAATTTGTTTTTATAAACTACTAAAAACCAACAAACAATTCGACAACTATGGTCAAACAATAGAATATTTAATGTCAAACAGCTTTCATTTACCAAAATAAGTGTTTTTATATCCAGCTTGAAGACGAGAGAAAAATATTTTTTGAAAACTCTGGAGATGCTGAGTCAATGCAGTTTGCTGAATCCATTCGAGTGGAGTCGTTGGGTTATAAAACAAATAAACCCCTTCTGGCTCACTGAAATATCGGCTGATAATGTCCTAATGGATGACAAATGGGCCCCACGATAAAATTGTCTTGCCCAGTCACGCTCTCAAAGACAATATTATTTTGTCCGACCATGGATCCATGGTCCGAGAAAAAATTCTTTATCTCATTTCGGGAAAAAAAAGTTTTTATTTTAATTCGTATTTTTTTGTCGTAAAAAGTGCCCCCCCCCCCCCCCCCCCCCCCGGCTCCGCGGTGCCTGCTGTCACAAACGAATTTGTGTCTAGAAACCACCACCACAAAAGAAATTCAGAACTTTGACAACGAAGGACTTTTAGTAAGGATTAGACATTTAAGATATTTTTTATACTAACTGAAATCATATCAGATATGTTTTTCTCTTCCTTTTCTTTGCCAACCTAATGCAATAAAATATGTCGCAAATGCCTCTCAAAACGCTGGAAGTCGCATTTCCGATGGTCTGAATTTCAAAACTTTTCTAGAGGGCATGCCCCCACAACCCCATAGTTGCTTACGCCTTCGGCGGTCGATTGCCTCGGTAACGATTTCAGTCTGGCTACGGCCCTCCATCGATCTCAGTTTTTCAGTCATTTGTGATTCCAAAGCTTTTTGTTAAATAATTATTTATCTGAACGAATTTTTCATGCCTTATACGAAAATACAATTTTTTCACGACTAAAAACTCTCTTAAAGCTTTGAAAGTCTGTGAACCGTCGGGCGGGAGCTTCGCCCCCTGCATGATCCCCGACCAGGGCTCTGCCCTGGAACCGCTGTCACACTCAGGGCCTTTCAGAACCTGCTTGAATCACCTTAATGCTCCACAATAATTTTTCAGCCACTCTGGTTTTTAATCCGGAAATAATGGCCTTTTCCACCATAATGATAATTCCGTAAAAAGTCGCATTGGAAGTAGGGGGTACTGAACCAAAATTAGCACTACTTAAGAGGGCCCCCTGGCGATAAATAATGACCGGTCCCAAAATATGTGATAACTTTAAAGATTTACCAAATCCCGATCATCTCCAATGGTTTTATTTGTAAAAACGACATGTCTAACGAATTTCCCACCGAACTTCCGAGCATGCGCAGTGCGTTTTTCGCAAGTACCGGATGTTACATGAGGGAATTGTAAATTGTGATTAGTTTATCTCCATCTTTTGTAGACAAAAATACTAATTTACAGATAGCGGCCGGGGTCAGCAGGTACAATTCAGCTACATGCAATACTACTAAAGAAACACTATATAATTTATATACAAACCGCACCTTCCCCGCTATCAAGCTGATTCGTAATTCTTACTAATACCGTTCACTGGAATAACATCCCTCAATACCTCGAATACAAAACCTTCAGTAAATACAAAAACCTCATGGCAAGGAAGTTGCTAAAGTGTTTGGTGTGGGCTAGTGCGATCTCAGTTCTACGGGTTCCGGAAAATAAGCCATATCCATAGTGAACGATACTGTCTAGTTTATTTTAAGATATTCCCGATAGGCTCACATGCAACTACGTACACGACACTTCAAGGAATAATGCAAATTTAATACACCAGCTGCGGGTAGATGCTAGAGATCCGTATAAGGGCATGCATCATGGGAAAAAAGGCTAGGAAATATAGTGCGCAGGGCCCTCTTTTGCACAATTTCAACAACTCTGCAGCTCAATTTGGAGGATAAAAAAATAGGTTGCAATTCTCAGGAGATTGAAATTCTTTTGTTTTGTTCTCCAAATTGAGCTGCTTTGATGTCACGTGAAAGGGGTCTATTAAGTGTATGTCAAAAAAACGTTTTACTTAGAAAACTAGAAATTTCTTGGATTCTGGAGAGGCTAAACTAACGCACTATCATGAGATGTCCATCCCAACCAAGTCAACACCCCTCCATTTCCATGTATGGGTTTTTCGTCGTATTACATTCAAGTTAACCTCGTTATCCTTTTTATTTGATTACAGTTGGATGCGATCATGCCGTTTTCAAAGACTGTTAGTGGGAGAAAGCCTTGCCTTGTTATCTTTAAACTTCGACTCAGAAATCCTCTTGATGTGGCATCCAAAAGTCGGTAAAGCTAAAACACGTTGAATTATACATTACCATGTATGAAGACTTAGACATATTCAGCCAGCACCCACTGCAAAGATATTACAAGGAGGAAGATATTATTTACCATAATCGGCAGTTAGAAAATGCTAAAGTCCAAGGAGATTTGCAGTTGGAGAGAATTACATATAAGAAATTGGGAGCCGCGCATTGGTCACTTGGTCACTATAAAATGGCTGTTGGGTATTTTGAAAAGTTCCTACCCATGGTTAGGGAGACAGGGGACAAGAAAAGCGAAGCAAATACAATTTGGAACTTGGGAATCACTTATCATTCACTGGCCCAGTTTCCAAACGCTATTAGATTTTATAAAGAGTCGCTAAAACTCTCAAAGGAGCTAGATAGAAAGAAATGCGCCGAGAGGATGTACGAGAACTTGGGAAACGCGTATCGGTCAGATGCCAAATACCAAAAGGCCATTTCTTTTTACAAGTTATCTCTAAGCATTGCTAAAAATGAACGCGACAAAAAGAGTGAGGGTAGATTGTGTACGAGCTTGGGACTTGCCTTTAAGATGCAAGGAATGTACAAAGAAGCTATTGGTTATTTTGATGAAAGCCAGCATATCGCTCAACAAATGCGTGATAAAGCTGCTGAGGCAGATGCATGTAGTAATTTGGGCAAGGTATACATGGAATTAGAAAACTATCACGAAGCTTTAGGGAAATTCAAGAAAAGCCTGCACATCAATACGTCTTCAGGGAATACCAAAGCAGTGAGTCATGCGATTCTTAACTTGGGGAATGGCAATTTCTCGTTGGGCAAATACGATGAGGCTAAAAGGTATTATACAGAGTCTCTGAACTGTGCTGAAGAAAGAGAAGACAGGGGACGTGCATATGGGGGTTTAGGTGATGTCCATCATTCAGAACGCAAATACGATGATGCCATTGAACATTATCAAATTTCCCTTGACATGGCTATAGAAATGCAAGACAGGAACGACGAGAGACATGCCCATGATAGATTAGGAGACGTTTATCAGTCATCAAAAGAATACAATGAGGCCAAAACGCATTATCAAGAGTCCCTTAACATTGCCATGGAGATGAATGACAAGAAGAACGAGGGGCGTGCTCATGGCAAGCTAGGACAAACTTTCCGATCATTAGGAAACTGTGACGAGGCAATTGAACACTATAAAAAGAATATATCGGCTGCTAAACTGATAAATGATACAATGGCCGAGGGTAAGGCAAATCGAGCATTGGGAGATGTGTACCACTCATTGAATCACTACAGCAAGGCTAAAAACTGTTACATTGAGTACTCAAAAAATGCAAACCAATCCCATGATATCAAGAGCAAACAAAATGCTTATAACATTCTTGGGAATTTTTATCAATCGCGCCATGAATACGGCGAAGCCATCGGTTGTCATAAAAATTCCCTTGATCTGGCTAGAGAGTCGAAGGACCTGAAGGGCAAGGGAGAAGCATACATGCTTTTAGGAGATGACAATCAGCTGTTGAAAAAATACAATGATGCGATCCATTATTATAAAGAGTCCCTTATGATGTATAAAAAGGTAGGCGATCAAGCAAACAAGAGAAAAGTGAATGAAAAACTTGGTTTTCTTTGCCAATTAACCAACAACTATAAAGAAGCTATTACGTATTATAAGCAAGCTTTAGAAGTGAACATTCCAATTGAAAAAGAAGGTGAAAGAGAATTGCATGAAAACTTAGGAGTCGCTTATCTATCATTACACAAGTATGAACTTGCCATACAGCATCACGAAAAGAGCCTAAGTATTGCCATAGAGATGAGCGATGAAAAGGCCCAAATGTCTGCAAATAGTAACCTAGGAAATACCTATCTAGCATCAGGGAACTGTTTAAAAGCATTAGAGTATTTTAAGAAGAATAATAGCACTGAAGATAGCAGCACTGAGGAAAGTACTGAAGACAAAGGAAATGCATATGAAGACTTGGGGAATGTCTATTATGTATTAGGAGAATACATAGAGGCAAGAAAGTATTATATGAAGTATCTGGAGGTAGCAAAAGGTCTAAGGAACACCAAGATGACCATGACTGCACACAGCAACTTAGGTAAAGTTTGTCAGAAATTAGGGGAAAAGGATGATAGTATTTCTCATTTTGAGAAAGGACTCGACATCGCCGAAAAGACAGAAAAAGGAAAATCGTATGGAAATCTTGGTAAGTGCTGTTATCACTTTAAGGAGTACTCAAAAGCAGTTTTCAATCACAGTCGGCAGTGTCATGAGTCGAAAGAAATTCACAACAAAGTCATTGAAGGAGATGCTTATGCTAACTGGGCAAATGCATGCTTAGCGAAAAATGAGCCAGAAGAGTACCGTTCGGCCAAAGAATGTCTCAAAAGCTTTGAAAAGATAAAATTCAAGGACGAGGATATGAAAGAATTGGTGGAAACCTATAGTGTTATAGGTGTAGTTTACCGAAAGGTTGCACGCTACTACAAGGACGATGTCGGTCAAGTAGAATATTACAAGAGCATGGAACAGTCGAAGAAATTCCTGAAAAAGAGCATGCAGCTCTCAGAGCATCAAATCCATAACTTGAAGGATCAAGACCATTTTAAGATATCCTTCCTAGACACCTTTAGTGAATCCTACAAACAGCTAACGGTATCACTTATTCAAACAAAAAAGTCCAAAGAGGCTCTTTTAGTCTGTGACAGTGGACGAGCACGTGCACTGAGGGATCGTTTGATTTCCAAGTATGGTTTAACTAACCAAAATACTGGTCAGAGGTATTCACTACAATACCCCAGTATTGCAAATGCGTTGAAGAAAGGCAAATATTTTGTGTTGTTTCATGCATTGACCCAGGACCTGACCCAGATAACTATGAGTGTGCTGCCAAATCAACAAGAACCCATTTGCTTTTTAGAAAATGAATCGAATACAGAAGGACGAATGGAGGAGACCATACATGAAATTGTATACAGGGCGTATGATGAGATAGGAGTTTCTGATAAGAGGGACAGATCAGACGACCCAAAACCGGAAAATACTTTTGAAACCCAATGCTATCAGCCACAGGGTGCGTGCAACAGGGAAACCACAACGGATTTGGTAGTAACGACACTACCACAAAGAAACGCCAAAAACAAATCAGCGAAAGCACGACAAAATGCACTCAAGATATTATTTGAACGACTAGTGGCTCCAGCGCTAAACCTGAAATTGCATTATAATCTTGAAGAGATGGTGGTTATTCCTGATGGGCTTCTTAATATAGTACCTTATGCTGCTCTAATAGACCAATCAGGAAAGTATCTTTCAGAAACCATGCAAATTCGGCTGGCTCCATCATTAACAACACTGAAAACCCTGCAAGACTGTCCAAAATCCTACCATTGCAAGACAGGGGCATTAGTTATTGGTATTTGCGATGTAGGAAAAACTATCTATAAAGGAATAGAAGTGAATCGGGAACCCTTACCGTCAGCAGAAAAAGAAGCTGAGAAAATTGGCGAACTATTGAATGCAACGGCATTACTAGGATCTGACGCAACGAAAGATGTGGTCAAAGAGAAGTTGCAAGAGGGGGTGGCTGTCATTCACATTGCGACACACGGACTGTACGAATATGGTGAAATTGTACTTGCACCATCTGCTGCAGCACGGGCAAACGGTCGTATCCCAGATGAACAAGACTACATACTGACAGTGAAAGAAGTGCAAGATATGGGTCTTCGAGCAC
Source organism: Anthopleura sola (assembly GCA_023349425.1). Classification (NCBI taxonomy): domain Eukaryota; kingdom Metazoa; phylum Cnidaria; class Anthozoa; order Actiniaria; family Actiniidae; genus Anthopleura; species Anthopleura sola. Next base: position 118,117 of record JALHLI010000010.1, read on the forward strand.
AGTTAGTTGTCTTAAGCTGTTGCTTCACTGGTCGTGGAGATATTAAAGCAGAGGGAATGATTGGAATGTGCCGTGCTTTTCTTGCTGCAGGAGCGCGTGCAGTCGTAGCCGCATTGTGGGGACTTGATGACGAGGGTACCTCTTATTTTATGGAGAGATTTTATTCTTATTTGAATGAAGGAAAAAGTGCGAGTTTAAGTTTGCAGCAAGCAATGGCAGATATGAGAAGGAACGAGAACTACGTCGAACCAAGGTACTGGGCTCCTTTTTTCTTAATAGGGGATAACGTTAGAATAAAATAGAAATGACATTTTATTCACTCAGTACAAATTGTATATTTTAAAACTAGTTTACATATTCATCAACCTGCAAATAGTAAAAACTGTGCAAACTTAATTTGCATTGGTAATGTATTCCCTGGGGATTATGCAAATGAGAGTATAAAAGGGACCTCACGTGGCCTGGTGTCACTCTAGTCGAGGCAGCTGCTTTGTACACATTGAGTGCGCCCCACCCACCCACCCTCAGGAAGACCGGGTTTGAATTGGATCCTCCATCACACCCTTTGCCCTGGCCTAGGCGTGACCCAGGCCATCGCAATTCTCCATTCCTTATTACCATCTCATGAATAACAACACCCGGGGAAGAATATTACACTAATCTTGGCAGGTTGAATGGCAAAATATTTACAAATACAATATACCAATACAATATAACTATATTGACTTATATAATCAATTATGATCTATAAAGATTGTTAGAGTTAGTGTATTGTGCATGCATGAGGCAACTGCAACATTATTGAACTAGATGAACCAGACTGACAGGTGCTCCCGTAAAAATCAACATGTGAGTCGAGTGTTGTATGTTGTAAATAGAGAAGGTAGTAGAAGTGCGTGTGGAGCGAACCTCGCTGAAGAGTACTTCCCTCGGGGAGTAACGGTTGTAAAACATATATACGTATATATCACTTGACGAAAAATCAGATTCAGTCGCTCACCTTTGCTCGGTGCAAATATGGAAAAACATATCTAGAAAACCTAAAAAAAATATGGTGAAATGCCCATTTGCCCTGTCATATTTTCGCCTATCAAATGTGGTATTCACCAGATTTGCTGTTGGTTTACCAGCTTGGGTTGCACCGAGCGAAGATGAGTGAATTTGATTTTTCACCGTCCAGTGTATAATAATAATTTGTTCACTGCGTCAAACCAGGATAATAGACCCTTTGCAGGACATAATCACGTGACTGTTACTGACCGGAAAAAGATAGTTTGGATCTCACTTATCTCAAAGAGCTCTTTCCGGATCATTATTGTCACAAAAAGGGTTTTCAAATTGCTTTTTTCCCTTGTGACATGCTTTACATCTCAAGATACTAACCATTTCCATGCTTGTTTGCCAACCAGCAGAGTCTTCCTCACTGAAGGGCTCTTGGGCTGCAGTGATTCGTTATTGATGTGCATGATATATCAGCACGTGATTGTTTGATAGAAAGGGCCTTTTGTACATTACTATAGACCCCTTTCACGTGACGTCAGAGCAGCTCAATATGTTGGAGGGCAAAACAAAAGAATTTTATTCTCCCGAGAATTGGAAACCTATTGTTTTGCCCTCCAAATTGAGCTGCATTCGGACGTGCTGCAAGGGGTCTATATATAGAGTCTAATATTGATCTTACTGCATATTTAGTTCTAATGACCAATTAATATTCGTCTCGATGCAACGTTGAAACGGACGAATTCTATGGATGAATAATGAACTCTAGAAGAGTAACCAGCTGATCTGAAAAAAAAAAAATTAGCCATTCAGAATCGAGAAAATTTGCACAACTGAGGTGTCATCCTTTGTAGAACAGCAACTTGGGAAACGATTATTTCTTTATTTTATTTTCCCACTCAATGCTGAATATTATAGTCAGGATCATAGCATAAGTGCAATAGCATAGCAAAAACCTCTCCTGAAAATCTACACTTATCTCAAATGTAAACTCTCATAAGTCAATTTTTGCAGGCTTGATGACACTTTAGTTTTGCAGTCACTACATTTCTATGTCACTAATTGAGATCAGCTGGAAGAAGGTTGACCTGGTCAGTGGCGGCGGATCTAGAATGACTTCAGGCATGGAAGGGTGGCTGTTACTTAAAAAGGCGTCACATAAGCGCTCTTTTTAGGTCTTACCTTGCCCTTTTTTCCTAATATTTCCCAACTATTTTGAGTGGCTAGCCACCCAATCCACGCATCCCTGGATCCGCCCTTGATGGTATGAACATAGGAAAAATAATAGACTATTAAAATATTCCTTTTTTTTGTTGACTAGAAGTTTATGCAATAGTTATTTACTGACTTGTATGTAAAGTCTATATAAGGAGTGGACCTAGCATATCATATAATGAAGCCGATTATATTCAAATCTGGAAGCAAATCATTTAGATCTTAAAGATATATCATTGGTATGCGTAATAACCCTCAAATGAGTCAGGGGAGGATGGAAAGTTAATGTATTTTACACACGAAAACAGGGAAAAAGCGTGGAAGACATTTACCATAACAACATAACTTGGAGAAAATTCTGAGAAACCAAATGAAAGGTTTTTCGGTTTTTCGTTCAGTGATGACCGGCAGCACACAAAAGAACGAATAGAGATGATAACTAGCGGTAAGCTAGTGTGGGCTGCGTCGGTGTTTCTAATGAAACAGTATGGATAAAAAGTTAAATTTTACACCGTAAAAAATAAGAGAGATCACTTACTGACGTTTCGGACGCTAGTCCTTCGTCGGAGTCCTTTTACTCCGACGAAGGACTAGCGTCCGAAACGTCAGTAAGTGATCTCTCTTATTCTTTACGGCGTAAAATTTAACTTTTTATCCCTACTGTTTTAGAAGAACAAATCAGTAAGCTGTTCTAATGGTTTGAATATCGCATGTGTTGATTGAGAAGGAAGGATTTCAACGAATTTGTATTTTGAAATCATTTTTATATAGTGGCAACATGTGAATAATTGTCCAAGGTGTATAAAAAGGTCTCTATCATTGCAAGCTCACCGTTCGTATCGCTTCGATGCAAAGGCACGGCTTCCTTACAAGATGACGCATCATCAAAATTACGATCATCAAAATTATGATTGGAGATATTCGCTGAGTTGGAGGTTGAGTTGAGCTTATTTCGTTGTAAGTTCTTTGTCAAAATTTAGTTTTGCCACAGGTTCGAAGTCAATTTTGTATGAAGTATACATTTGGACCCCCCTCTCAACGTTTGGAACCCCTCTCAACAAAATCCTGCATGGATCCGCCTTTATTTGTTCTTAGCTGTTGTTTTATTGTGTTCATGCCTCAGGTGTCCTGCAACACCAAGAACGAGCCGTTAATATACAATAGACCTTTCTCGAATTCGCTAGGATGATCACGAAACATGTTCGCTGCGCTCACTCGTGAGAGATAATATCAACACTCGAAGATAACAATTGAATTCGTATCTCCAAGCGGCCATGTAATGTTCTGTTTATTATATGAAATCTTCAATGAAAAATAATGGAGAATTTGAAGAATTTGACTTTGGTCGAAATTTGACACCACCAGTGTTGAAAAAAATCGTATTCCCACTGGCCACTGGTGGGAGTGGGGATATTAATTTTATCATTTTGATGTCACTCAATATCACACTCTATTTCATATAGTAATTAGTAATACAAAACAGAAATAAAAGATTGAGTAGATATAGTTGCTGCATCAGGTTTGCGGATCTCTCCTGGGTATGGCACAGTGGGAATCGAGTATTTATGGAATTAATTAGGGAACATCTTCCGGAAGGCGTGGGTTTGAATCCCCTCGTATACAGATAGGAGTTTTTTTCTTTTAGAATTTTTTTCTCCTCATATTTTGTATATTTTTAAGATTCAAACCCTCACACTGGTAATCTTTTTAGAAATCCTGCCGGGAAACAGTATACTAACAAGAGCCTTTACTTCACATGGTTTCTAAGTCATTTTTTTCTCTCCCAAATCAATACTGCATTACTATTGGTCAGTTTGCTTAGTCGCGCCGTGACAAGATCAAGTTGAGGAATAGTCTGACATGCATAAGACGGCAATTTTTCTTAACGGGAAAAAAACACCTTCGTTCAACTCAGCAGGTTCTGCAATTTATCTAATACTGATTTTAAAAGGTTGAAAACACCTATAAAGAGAGGAGGTCTAGTTAGACGAGTTAGCCGGGACTTCGGTCAGAAATTAGCGGTGGGGATGGGGAGGGGGGTGGGGGATGATGAGACCATATTTTTCAGGGGATTTGGGGGATGGCAAACGACTGGCGAAGGCACCTAGCCCGGGGGTTCGAGACATTTTGTAATTGAGGGCCTCGAAAATGCAATTTCCAGTGTTTTGAGGGGCATCTGTATGTCTGCATGAGCATGAATTTATGACACTCGGCGTTTTCATACCCCTCTCCCCAGCGAATTTCTGTCAAGCCACTTAAACGAAATCCTTTTCTGTTGCAGCCCCCTCCCCCCTCCCCAGTTTAATCTCCTGTGGATACGGCGTGAAAATTGTAGTTGCCCCCCCCCCCCCTCCCCCCATGATCGAGACCTCGCTACGCCCCTGATTTGCCATATCTCTGCCCATCTAACCCCGATACTGCAGTCTATTCAGGTCTTAATGCAGATTTATTGCATCTTTGGCGACATGCACCAGGCTGTATAACAACGTGTCACCAGCAAACAGTTTTGGATTTGAGGTGATGTCGCTACCTTTATTGTTAACATACAGCAAGAAGCACGAGGGACCCAATAATGTCCCTTGTGGGACCCAATGATGTCCCTCGTGGGACCCAAGATTTGACAATGGAGTTCTAACTGTGATCCAAGCCAATGTTGTACAACGGATACCATAGTACTCTTGAAGTAGACGTTTGTGCGCTATTTTAGGCTATCGAATTTTCGTTTAGCATTTTTATCAGATTGGGTTCCCTGTGTGGAGGGTAACCGATACCGTAATGGGATAACAGTACGTGCACCGGTGAGTACGGGTCATTCGTACTAGGCAGATACGGTAGTTTGGTACCGTACCAAACAATACTGTAGTAATAAGATAGTTAGTTTGTATAAATATCGTATAAATTACACAAAAATTCAAACTTCAAGCTTATATTCTGACAGAAATAGGCTTTTTACTTAAGACATTCAAGCGATGGATGCTAAAGAGTTTCGAGAAAGGGGCAAGGAAATGATTGACTACATAGCTGATTACTATGAGAACATCGAAAGTATTCGCGTCAACCCTGATGTAAAACCAGGATTTTTGATCAATAAGCTTCCTTCTGCTGCACCAGAGAAAGGAGAAACATTTACACAAGTATTTGAGGATTTTAAAAGTCAAGTGATGCCCGGGGTAAGGATATAAACTTATGTGTTTTAAATGTGAAAAACCTGTGAACTGTGTGAAAACCCTAGCCTTGAATTTTTGAAATTTTCACAGGCTTCAAAAGCAAGGATTTTCCAAGCATCAACTTGAGAATTGGCCGTATGAAATTAAGAGGTTTTTTGACAAGTCATTTTCAAGTCTTCAGGATTTTCACATGTTTTTCATGGTCATAAATTAAACGTATGGGGAGGGGGGGGGGGGGGGAGTGGACTGGCTAAACTAGAATTAGCATTTTTTTATGCTGGCCCATGCATTATTAAATGTGGTTGAAAAAGTGATGACCCACCCCCAGTTTCAAAGCAAAACTGCATAGATGTTAGATGTTCCATTTTATAGATGAATCACCCCTTTCAAAGGAGCTCAAAATTATGTGGCCCGCCCCCTGTTTTTGCCACATCCCCCTCCCCGTTACATTATGACCAGCCCCAAATATTATCCTTGTTGTCCTTTAGGTTCCCTGAACAAATATCTCTACCTGTTAAAACATACACAAGAGTATTGCTTGGGATACCTCAAGGGGCAGCAGAATGCATTTTAAAGTGGGGGGGGGGGACGGGGGGAGCTAGTATGCGAATTAAAAGGAAAGAGTGGGAGGGGGGACTGATATTAGAAAATAATAAAAGTCTAGACTATTATGCAAAAGGAAAAAAAACCTCTGGGTCAGCAACCTATTGGAACTAGAGTTATTTTTAGCATACCAGCCTAGAAACTGAAGAGAGTAGTTTTCAGTGGGGGAGGGGGGGAGGTTAACCTAGCTTTTGTTTCATCAAATTTGTTATTAAAGCTAGAAGTTTTAAATCCTTCAAGATATAATATTACGTAGTTACATTTTTATACTATTTGTGAGATGATATAAATTTTGGCAATGAATCTAAATTATGTCAATTTTGTATGTAAAAACAGATATAGGTGCACAGTGCATTGTAGTTGACTTGAATTCTTTATCGCTAGCATTTGATTCACTGAATTGGAATTTTGAAAAATCAGAATATCGTGCAAATAATTAATACATATTTTAACATATGTCAAGTTCACATGCTATATATTGAGGATTGGCTGAATTTACAGTTCTCGATCAGCCTATCAGAGATAAGATAATTAATGAGTAAACTGTATAATAAATAGCAATTATTAATAAGTTTAACTTGTAGAGTATTTCATAGTTAATAATAATAATAATAACTATGAGTATTTACACTAAATTTAGCATGCAATTATACTTTGCACTAATTAGCATGAAATAGCACTAATAAAGCAAGAAAATACAATAGGATTAGCATATTAGTGCTATTTAGTATTATTTAGGTACATAAATGAGTGATTCTCATAAACCCCTGAAACACTCTTTAGTGTATTATGCATTACTTCAATCTAATTCTTTTGTTTTCTATTGTGTTTATCTGACTATTACACTTTAATAAGCACACTTTGTTTCACGGGTTAATGAAAACCACTCTAAGTGCAATCTGCCTAAATTCAAGAAACAGATACAGTCAGTTTTTCTAGCACATCACTAGTCATTAATTCAATGTCCACAGTCTCAATAGTCCAGAGGGCTAAACAATAGGTTCCAATTCTCAGGAGTTTGAAATATACTGTTGTTAAGAGTAGTACTAAACACTAAAAGCAATTGTAACCTAAATTATACTAAATAGCACTAAAAAATGCTAATTCTATTCTAATTCTGTTGTTTTCTATTGTTTAAGTAATTAGTAATATAATAATAATTTATTAACTTATATTGCGCATGTTACATAGGAAGATGCTCACACATGCATTAGTACTCTACAAGTATTAATTGATAAAAAATTATAAATTTCAATTGGAATTTCAGTGAATTTCAGGAATAATTATTCTGTAGAAATGTCACTGCTAAATCTCAATTATTCTATTTCTTTATAAAAATGATATAATTGGTTAGATTCATGGATATATTTCTGCATAGGCTTAAAGGCCTAAAGTGTGTCATTAAGGGATTATAAGGATATCCAATAGTTTCTTTCAGGGTTCATACAGTACTCCCTAAAATCCTTAAAAAGTGTCTGAAAGCTTAATTATGCTATTTGCATGCGCAGAGGTATATATTTTTCCACCCTATCTACTGGCTTTAGGCTGGGGGAGAAAATGTTTTCTGCAACCAGATTGCCAATCAGTCCTATGGAGCTGAGGGAAAGAAAAATAACCTCTACTCACAGGGTACTAATTAAATGGTAAAAGATACAATATATGTATACGAATATTAGTTGGCATTTGTGTTTTAAAAAATACTTAAGATAGTACGCACACTCTCATTGGTCGAGAGCTGTGTTTTCATCATGCTATGAAGAATTTTTTGTGTATTTTTTAAAAGAAATAAAACATTTTCTCCGATGCCTTTATAGCCTGGTGAAAACTGAGGCTATGCGTTTAGGAGAATTCTTGAGCAGGTGAATTTCACATTATTTCTTAAATAATGTTTTCCTTTTCCATCTGTTTTGTGTTCAGGTAACCCATTGGTCCAGTCCTCATTTTCGTGCCTATTTTCCATGTGGTTCATCGTTTCCTTCAATTCTTGGCGAAATGCTGTCTTCCGCACTTAATGGAGTAGGATTTACTTGGGTAGGTCATATGGATACGCTCATAATTTCATGGCAGTTAGGAGCGATAGTCGAAACTTGTGTGTCGTAGAACTTCTTATTTTTATGGTATGCATAGAAATGAGATAATAAGCTGCAATATCTTTTACTTCAAATTGGTTGATATCTATATGTTTTATTGAAACATAGAGAGAGAGAGAGAGAGAGAGAGAGAGAGAGAGAGAGAGAGAGAGAGAGAGAGAGAGAGAGAGAGAGAGAAAAACGTTTTTCATTTTTCGTTTTTCAAATTTTGATTTCGTAGGCCTCTAATCCTTCAAGTACAGAGCTTGAGATCGTAGTTCTTGACTGGCTAGGTAAGAGAGCCTGAAGGAGGAAAGGTTATCAGTCCTCTCTTTAACTTGTATCTTCTCAGACTTTTTTGTGTACTTTTTCATTATTTTTCTTCGAATTCCCAATCAAGGTAAAATGATTGATCTTCCTAGAGAGTTCTTGGCAATGAATCCTGAGCCAAGAAGTGACGGCAAGAAGGGTGGTGGAGTCATTCAAGTAGGTCCAAACAGTTTTTTACTCCCTTGACAAACAACATCATTATGTCATCATGACTGTTCGTCTTCTTTATCAGGGTACAGCAAGTGAGACTGTATTAGTTGCATTCCTGGCTGCTAAAAAGGCGGCACTCAATAGACTTCGCACAAGTTTTCCAGAGAAAAGTGAGGCTATGCTAAATGAGAAGTTGGTTGCTTACTCTTCTATGGAGGTAAATAAACCTAACTATAAGGCAGTGTAACTTGTGCATAGAGCGGTTATCGTATGAGTGGGAAACATACGGTACTGGCTTACAGCACGCACACGGTACAACATGCCGTAACATTGAAATGGTTTCCCATTGTCTTCCAGTGATTCATCCAATCACATCGCGTAGTTACGGCTACGGTAAGATACGGTACGCGGCTACAGTACAGCTACGAATGTATACATTCGACATTCGGTGCCATGTCCGCGCCGCGCCGTAACTGCACCGTGTGTCGTAACTTTTCACACTCATACGATATCTGCTATATTGAATGTCGCAGGGGCGGCTCATGGATTTTTTAAAAGGGGTGAATGTTAAATACAGGGTGCCAGTACCACAGGAAACCCATAAAAAGTTTTTAAAAGATGGTGAAAATATGTCGTCTAAAATTGACGAACTTTAAGTTGAGAACATCAAGTAAACCGAGTGAAATTTTATCCGGATAAAGGTTGTCAGTTACTAACACATTTCTGTAAAGGGGGAGGGGGTGTGGGGTGGATCAGTCCGCCAGTACTAGGCTTTTCAGTCTAGCTTATTTGCCGTGGGGTAAAGATTGTTTCTGTGAGAAGAATTATGTTTTTACAGTTCTTGTGTAAATAGAAGTAGTTTTGATGGACCGGCACCCAACCAGCAAAACAAAATCATGAAAGACACATGAAACAGATGAGGGGAAAAAACATATTACTGATTGTGATGTTATTTGCTTTGTTTTTCGTGTAGTCTCATTCATCTGTTGAAAAAGCAGCAACTATCACCGGGAATAAGATGCATTTGATTCAAGCTGACGATCAAGGTGTGCTTAAAACACAGGAGCTTGAAGATACGATAAAGGTAAAAGGACAGTATTTGTTTGAAGGACGTTGATTCATTGAAAGTCACGATAAAGCAACACTTACTGTAAAACTCTCACACACCCTCCGAAATAGAAATAGCAAACGTATCATCCTTCACCCAAAATGAGACTGTTAACAGTCCCTTTTTTCCCTCCAAACCCAGCCGAGTCGGATTTGTTGCATAACTTGGTCGCGCGGGAGTGGGGGAGAGTGAGGCAGCACGCTTGGAGAGGAAAACACTCCCTCACGTCCTAGACAGGGAAAATAGACTCGAGCAACAAAATTGGGCAACTTGTCACGCAACATTGTTGCACAAAGTAGAAGCTCTTTCCACTTTGAACAACAATGAAAATTTGTTGCGCACGGAGTGTTAATACGAGCAACATTCGCTCTACAACTTGCAACGTAACAATGTTGCGCGATAAGTTGCACGATCTTGCTGCTAGTATTTCCGCGCCTTGAGTTAGGAGGGAAAAGAGAGACTGTTGACAGTCTATCCAAAAACGAATTTTCATGAATCTTATCATAGAAAATTGCTCGAAGGTCAGAGACACAAAGTGGTATTTCCCATGAAAACTAATCACGCCAAGAAACATAGGATAGGGTCCACGTCCCTCCTTCACCCAGCTGCATGTTATAAGAGGTCGAAGGACACGACCAAGCTCACTTTCCTGGTATGTTTATCTTTCCAGGCTGATAAAGCTGATGGTCTATATCCATTTTTCGTAAGTGTTAAACATCGGTCTGTCGTATTTTCTTATCCATGATGTTTGACTGAACTTCAATGATTGTTAAATACTAGGTGTGTGCTACCCTTGGAACTACAACTGTCTGTGCCTTTGATAAACTCGAAGACATTGGTCCAATATGTAAGTCATGCTTACCGTAACATACTGTATTTCACATTTAGTCTTGTATTTTGGATGGTTCCTTTATCAACCATCATGATAGTGTTAGTCGTGGAGGCCGCAACCTCAATATCAAACAAAATCACGACACTAAGAGTGTACACAAACATGTTGCTTAGAGTTTAATCATAAATCATAACTGATTGTACGCAAAATACGGATCAGAAAAGCTCATCATATAAAAGATTACGAAACAAAAAGCGCTCTTTTAACTCCCAAGAGTCTTTTTCGTTTCATATTTTCTGGTTATTTTGATCAATAATTGTCTCTTACTGATGCCTAGAGGCGCAGAGAAATAAATGAATATAAAAAAGAAAGTTCCTTTTGTTTTCCAGGCAAGAATGAGAACGTATGGTTACACGTTGATGCAGCATACGCTGGATCTTTCTTTGTCTGCCCTGAGTTCAGAAACTACATGAAAGGAGTAGAGGTTCTCACTTTTTCATTACATTAGTTGCCTATGGAGTATTGTACTCTTGTTGAAGTTTAATGACGTTCAAAATGTTCCATACTCAATCGTAACAGCAAGCGCAGTGAACATGATGGGGATGCGTCAACCCAGGATACTTTTTTTTTCGAAGTATGTGCGAGTAAATCAGATGGCATTGAACAACAGACCTTTTAACTGATACGACGGCCATCTTGAATTCTATTGTTTTAAGTAAGACATTATGGGATGCCGAGGGGGCAATTATTGAAACATTCATAGTATGCAAAGCTGTCAGTGTGTCTTTTTATGTAATTTAACGTTATCCACTGAGAAGCACATCTAAAAACCAGTTGAATTTGTTGGTAGTTGGAGCGATACTATGTGAAATACCAAAACGTAAAATTATTTGAGAAAGTAACCCGCCACTTAGCCTCCTTTGCAGACGTTCTTAGGGTCGTCACGTCGTCACGCAACGTTTCTCTCCCCACTAATACTTCTCTTCGTGGGGAGAGAAGTATTGCGTGACGACCCGCCACTCTATGCTTTGTAAATATTTCCGTGTTTCCTTCTCAGCATCCCATAATTCAATATGGCCGCCATATCAGTAATAAGGTCTATTGTCGAGCCTAGACGGTGCTTGTATTCTTGTTTCCATTTTAAGCATAGTGAAGGCAAGGTTGTAAATACTTAGTATATATTTTTTATTCTTTTTGAAGCAACCAACACTCGTAATTTCATTTTATTTAGTTTGCAGATTCGTTTAATTTTAACGCCCACAAGCTCCTGTTAACAAACTTTGATTGCTCACTCATGTGGTAAGTCATTAAAACATTGAACTTGTTGTCAAAAGATCAAACTTTGCTAGACTGAAGGTGGAACAGTGAGCTGAGGCAGCAGGGGGAGGGGAGGGAGGGAATATACGCGCACGCAACAAACGAAATAGTTCAGCATTAAAGGGACACTTGGATGAAAACGCCCCATATTTTGAAAGTCCGAATAGTTCAAGTATTTAAGAATAATATGACTCAATCATGATTATGAAAACCAGATTGGCAAAAATTTTAGCCTGGGAGCCACTCGCAGTTGAGAATTTTTGGTTTAGAACCTGGTTTAGAAACTAAAAGAACAATAGGGTTGAGTAAATGACGTCATTTACTCACAATTTAGATGCTGCAAAAAAAAAAAAATGTTTTTTATCCGCAAATTTTGACTGTGAAGAAAATATGTTGCTTGGCTACTATTGGGCCATATAGATAAGTTTAACCAAGTTTCAAGGCATTTCCAATTTTCATCGATTTTTCATCGATTTTCATCCAAGTGCCCCCTTTAAGGTAAATTTGACTTCATACAGAAATATTGCATGATATACGAGCAAACGACAGATCAAATAGCTGCATTCGAGTGCGAAGATTCATAACTGATCGATATGATATATTTACTTTATTGAGGCTCGTAACATGCCAATTTTCAACCAAACAGAGAAAGAGAAGGAGTTCTGCCGATAATTTAGCGCATGCTCGTAATAACAGGCTTTCGGGGAAACCCTATAGAATTTCAAGAGTCATGAAGAGATATAGGACTGTCACATTACTGGCGCGGGATAATTGTTTAAATACATAACATATTGCGCGATTTAAGCTTTTACTAATTAGCAATTGTACTAAGTCGCCGACTTGCATGGAGAGAGCGCGCTCTAGCTATTAAAAAAATCTCCAGTTAAGTTCGTTCTCGGAGTTTGAGAAGCACGGTGCTGACTAGAAGAAACGTGGACTTTAGGAGGCAAATCTTTAATTCAATTTCGACCTTGCGCATTACTGACATACTAGGTAGCCAGAGTTTCGTTTCATGTTTCGTGTATCACAGAGGCTCTGGGATTTGTTCGACTGAGCATTCGCAGTGCTAAGCTTAAGAATAAAAAGGGTCGGGGGTCGAGAAAAAGCTCAAATTAATTATAATATATATATATATACGTGTTAGCGTAACTACATCTAACTACATGTATGTCCGCCAGTATCCTTGACATCAATCAATTAATCAATAGGGTCCAAGACCGAAATGCCATCATGGATGCTTTGGCTGTGAAAAGAACGTATCTGAAAGATGACAGCACAGGTGGGTTTAGTTGTGACGTATTTCCGGGTCCAATTGCGCATGCTCACAAAAACCGCTAAAATAAAGCAAAAAATGTCCTCAATGGACTAACCTCCACCTGAAACAATTATAACTTTGGACAACAAATCCTGTCATGAAGAAAAAGTAAGAAAAATCTTTATAAAGCTGCTTTTCGTTTTGGACCCGGAAGTTTTTTTTCTATACTACGAGTGACGCCGAACTTAAAATAATTTACATAATTTGGGCTACCTGTGTGCAACCAAGCAATTTCTTTACGCTGGTTAACCAAGAACAGTTTTTACGGAAGATTAAAGAACAGTACATTTGATTTTTTTTTCTCTGAATGTGTATGCTGTAGCAGCCATATCAGTTTGTCTGTGTTAGTATACCTAAGTTTTATAGAAGAATGTACCTTGTTTGACTATCCAGAAAAGGTGCATAAGGCTATAATTTGTTAAAAAGACTTTTACTGACCTGTATATATTAGTTATACGATGGTTTTGAGTGGTTACCATGGAATCATATCCCATGAGGCACTTGTACTTTCTAGTACACAGGTAACAACTGAATTCAATGTTTTTACATGACAAGAGAATTTACTTCACAAAAGAAGAAATATATATTATTGTGCATTCCAACATGGCTGCCGTGTAAAGCCTCAATACGAGAAAAAAGTGGCCACATTGAAAACTGACATACGTAGGGAGAGGGGGGGCTAGGGGCCTTTCTTTTTACTGGGTGCCTCCCCTTTTTGTAGAGAAAGTTTTATCCCCTATTTCGTCGCAAATATCGCGCCCTTTTTTTTTTGCTCCGGCGATTTTTAGCATAGGTCCTCGCTACGCCCCTGCCCCCAGTGCCTGATGGAAAGGAACAGTGGAATACTGTTTTCTGATTGGTATGGGATAAATTTTAGCGCCTTAGTTATTAGACCGTGTGTTGTGCTGCTGATATCTAAAGTTCTGTTGTTCATTATAGGTGTTGTCACCGATTTTCGAGTAAGTAATCGATGAGTTTGAGTATTCTTTGTACTGTACGAACCAATATCGTTCCCAGAGCCTGCGTTTTTCTTGGTCTTTCCTCGGTGCTGACCAAGAGATACGCAGGCTCTGGGGATGAGATTGTGTACAAACAGGCATGTTAATGAATGCGCAAGCGTCAATATAACATCAAACTTTTTTTTTTTTTGAATGCTAAGAATTGGCAGATTCCTCTTGGTCGACGATTCAGGGCTTTAAAGTTATGGTGTGTAGTTCGTTGCTTTGGAATAGAAGGGATTCAAGAACATGTCAGGAATGTAAGTACCTTGGCTGCGCCATAAAGCAGAACTGATGCGTACCAGCTGAGCGGCATTATATTTTCTAACCAATCACAGTCCGTTGTGCCGAATTTTTTATGGCCGGCCTTGTGTTCAAGCACTTTTTTCTACTTGAAAACTATTGACAATTCAATCCAATACATTTCAAGTCTCAGAAAAGTCCAAAACTCTTAACCAGAGTGACATTTTATCTGTGATTTATCTAAAAACCACTCGAGACATGATTTTCAAAACAAAGAGTGAAGGGCCGCAGGTTTTGGTCAACAATGCTTAGCACGAGTGGCGTAGCAGTGAGAGTGCTCGCTTCTCACCAAGCCGGCGACCCAGGTTCGAGTCCTTTTGGGCCCGGCGTCGTATGTGAGTAGAGTTGCTTGTTGGTTCTCTCCTGTGCTTCGTTCTTCTCTAGTTTTTTTCTCCCTCAGCAAAAATCATATTCAATATTGCGATTGGAATCCAGTGTAAGAGCCTCTCTGTGGAACCACTGTTGATACCATTTTTAAATATTTTTATTTTTTCGTAATATTTATTTTAAAAATGAAAACGCCCTATTTTTTTTTGCAAGTCTGAATAATTCAAATATGAAGACAATATGCTGCCTGGCTACTATTGGGGCCATATAGATAAGTTTAACCAAGTTTCAAGTCATTTCCAATTTTCATCGATTTTCATCCAAGTGCCCCTTAAATTCGTGACACGTTACGGCAATGATCTGTGCCGAGTTGTACATTTTTCACATTCTCATGAACCGTTATGTTCTACCTTTCAGCACATTAGGATGAAAAAAGTGTTTGAGGAATTGGTAGCCAAAGATGATCGATTTGAATTCTGGCCCAAAATCCCTAACTTGGGTCTTGTATGTTTTCGATTGAAGGTAAGAAACGTGAAACGCTCCGTCAAGCGTCAGTTGCCAATACATGAACAAGAACTTCAGGTCTTGCTGATGTGGAAATGGAGTGATCTAAAGTTTTGACCTATCCCGATACATTTTCATTCAATATATGTGACCTTGAACTTGACCTTGACCTATGTCTTGAGTATGATGAAGAGCAACATCAAATCCCACATCAAAACCTTCACCAACTTTTTTTTAAATAGCTGCAGTATGCTCTGTTGTACTCGGTCTAATGCAGATAACACCAAGAAATTATTGATTAGAAAAAAATCGAAGGAATTCCTACAGTTCTCCATGTGATTTTGTAGTGAATTTTAGATTTTTCAACTGTGCCAACCAAGTTTAGCAATCTAAATCGCTAGTATTGATAATTTTGCATGCAAATTTGTTGTTGGATAAAGATATAACTCCCGTCATGTACAATTGTTTTGCTACAGGACTCAGACAAACTTACCAAGATGTTAGCAGATAGTGTAAACAACACTGGGGAACTATTTTTGACTCCTGATCTTTTCAAAAATAAGCAAGTGATTCGTTTTCAAGGTGGAGTTGGAGGGAATGAGGACCACGTTCACAAGGACTGGAACACAATACAAAGATTAACGGATGCTTTATTAGAAAAAAGTGCATGAAAAAATAAAAAATAAAAATTTTTACATAAAAAAGTTAAAAAACTCGGACCCTAAGATATGAATTTATGAGGGTTTATTTAAGAAATAAGTATATCCCACCCACCTCCTCCCCCCTACTGGCTTTGTTGACGCCCATACCCCTCCCCTTCCCCGATAAAATACCATAAAATTAACCAATATCTTGTTAAAATGTTTTAAACTAACTCTACTAAGCAAAAGTTTATTTTTTTTGAATTAAAAATAATAATTAAAGTCGATTTTCCCGATTTTATTTTCACCTTTTACTTTTATCTAAATTGGGTTCCCTGTGGAATGAACAAGCAACTCTTCCCAGATGAGATGGGAAAGTGAAGGAAGGAA
The DNA here is from genome assembly GCA_023349425.1 of Anthopleura sola. Classification (NCBI taxonomy): domain Eukaryota; kingdom Metazoa; phylum Cnidaria; class Anthozoa; order Actiniaria; family Actiniidae; genus Anthopleura; species Anthopleura sola. Next base: position 134,385 of record JALHLI010000010.1, read on the forward strand.
GCCAGAGATTCCCCATAAATGGCAGGTATACAAGAGTTTACACTAAGTTGAAACGGTTTGTCATGAAATTGTTTTTTCGCTGCCGTCAGTCAAAGCTAATCAGTTGGTACATTTTATATTTTTGACTGGCGGCAGTGAAAAACTAAATCCCAACGGGCAACTTTCAACTACCGAGTTTGTAGAATATCGAGAATCGCAGTAATTATGCGGCATCCGTGCTGAATACACCATTTCACGGTTGTCGTCGCTCAACCTCGGCCTTGATAGCGTGTAATTTATTCTTTAGAATTTGACTAAATCCAATGCGGGTGCGGGGGTCACTCGGAGCAGTGGCATTCGGATTAGCCCTATCTCCTGAGTGTGGCTCCCACACCTGCTATTACTGTATTATAATGGCTAGGATTACGAGAAGAATTTTTGGTGTCTCGTGTTCCTATTTATTATAAAATTGTATCCCAAAAGAATATTTTGTATATTTATTATATTTATCTACCAATTTCTTATTATTATCGAATTCTAATTTGCCCGAGTATATACTATTTATCTTGCCCAAAATTACGACGAATTGGCCTAAGCATGAGTTTTTTCGACCCAGGTGTTCTGAAGTGGGCATAGTCTTCTAGTGCGCCCGCTCCGGATTACTTGAGTCGAGAAAACTGCATGTTTTTATTATTATTATTATTATTATTATATTATTATTATTTTATTATATTATTATTTTCTCTTGATTCATTTCTTGATTTATTTATATTATTTGTTATTATTAATCTTATATCAGTGTCATATGAATTTTAGCATACATGTATTTTATTATTGTATATATTTAATCTTATAGTTGGTGTGATGCCCTTAGGCTTTACTAACTTAATAAAGATGATGATGATGATAAATCCCGTGGAAGTTTTAACTGTTTCAGTTTTTGAAAGCGCTCGTGCATCTCGAAAATGGTCTATTGTTTGACAATTCCAAAGAATATATTACACACTATCGAGGCTGAGGTTGAGCGACGACAACCGTGAAATGGTCTATTGGGGAAGATGGTAAGCAAATGGAACCACTAAGTTCGTAGTTCCACAGCTTGCCAGAGCCTATTGGAAATCAAGGCGGCTGTACTGGAATGAAACAGCTCTTCCACTTGCCAGGCGGTGTTCCCACTCTCCTCGAAAAGAATTATGGGAAGCCTGTCCAGTTGTTATCTTCTTCCAAACACAATCTGCAATCCATGTGGGATGCGCCAGAAACCGTAAATTATTGTGCATGAAGGACAACAATGGACAAAGGCAATGAATTATTAAATAACAACACTAGGTACAAGGAACATTTCTTAACAACAACCCAGCCCCTCAAGTTGACATCAAAAACTAAAACCTCTGATAATTTAAATTCTTTTAATCTTGTCTTAAATCCCTATTTCACAGCTCTGCAAACAATATTACTCAGGAGTACAAGAACTATTGTATATTGTTAACTTTACTTTACATTTCTATATTTTGTAAGTTCTGGTGTATTCTTAATAATATAAATCAGAGATGAAAACACTTTATTTATTTATGTACTACTGTCTGACGTGACTGGAAGATGGCAATAGCACAAGTTATTATAGTTTTTATAGTTTTTATAGTCCTAACAATACATAGCGTCCTACGCAGATGTTCTAAGGGTTGTCACGCAACGCTTCTCTCCCCCACAGGGAGAGAAACATTGCGTGACGACATGACGACCCTAAGATCGTCTGCGAAGGAGACTAAACAATACAAGGCTCATGTAAAATCTGAAAATTAAACTAATAGATTTTCAAGTTTTTTTAAATGGATCAATGTACCTGTACATGAATAAAGATGTTCACTGTCAAAGACAACTTTTCTGATGGGGACAAGTGAAATGTCACAGACATATTTGACTTATCAGAACACAAATACAATCTTTGAAATTCTACAGGTACATACATACATATATAGAAGATAAGAATGGTTCTATTTACTTCACCATTTTTTCTTATAGTCATCAACGCTTACACCTCCTGGGCCTAATGCAACAACAAGCAATAACCCGCCAATAACAGACATAGTCTGGAAGAAATCGTACTTCAAGAAATCTCTCATGGGTGAGTTGGAATCAAAGACCCAGAAAGGATTCAAGTAAACGTTGAGCAGGGAGAGGAACACAACAAGAACCAGTGATGCTAGCTTGGTTTTGTAGCCGATTCCAACTAAAATCATTAAAATTGTACCAGCAACATCTAGTAAAAGATATGAAAACACAAACTGAAATCTAATAAGGGTTGCGAACATGAAGACCAGGAGGACACGACCAGTAAGCTGAAGGTAAGTTTTGGGGGAGTTGCCACCAACACTAGGTACCCCAGCGAAGAGGCTTTTCTGTTCTGATCGGGCTTCTGCTAACAGCAACAACAGACCTCCACAAAGAGCAAGATTTCTGTAAAATAATGAAAAATATTGACTTTGACATTGAAATTAACTATATTTAACAATCCTTATTCATTACACATTTAGGGTCGATATCCGTGAAATAAAGCCGTGAATAAAAACATATCAGTGAAGTGATACAATATCCCTTCAGGGCAAACGGTAAACTGATATTTATGACAATAAAATATTTCTCGTGTGTTATGTATCGCTTGCGGACTCGCTTGTTCGCAATATGTACATGAAACTCATGAATAAAAACGATATCAAACTCTTAACATGTGATAATCTCTATTTATTTTTTCAAATATGGCTGGTCAAAATGTCCGTTCAAAACTGTATTTGACCGGTCAAGTACCAAATTTGGCTGGACGTCGATAGTTGACTGGCCGTTGTTTTGAGCCCTGATTTTCATTTGTTTATTATCAGTGAGGTTGCCCCTGACAACATGCACATTTCACCGACAAAACTTCTCCCATCTCAAACTTAAATGAAAATGTATTGGAAAACTTTTAAATTTTCCTAAATAAAGGAAAAAAGACAAAGTTATTTATGGCAAACTTTGGTGAGAATGAATTATGTGCTGAGCTCTATTCAAAAAGGCATTCAAAAGACACGTTTGGAAAAATGATGGCTGTGTGAAGTTTGAGTTATGCAAGTTACACTGGACTCTCTTTCCTCTGAGACCTATCGGCTTGTTGGAAAGGGCAGAAAGTGAGTCTGGGACTGACTATGACAATAACAGTTACTGATGACTGCAGTGTTTGATAAAAATCAATAAAAATCAAGGAAAATCAATCATAATCAATTGGATTGTAAACAATGTTATAAAACTCATGAATAATTAATGAGAAAAACACAATAGAAATCATTGTCCGTGAAGGAGGTTGTATATCTGATACAAAATCGTCCTGATTTGCATAAGCTTGAACTCCAATTATATACAATATAACGAATTCGTATATCGCACTTCTACATGCTAATGAGTTCTGCTAATATTCAAATAAGGTATGTAGAGTACTAGTGGTGCGAACGATATATATATTCTTGCAAATGCGTTTTAATACTCTCACTAAATCATTCCCAAACTCTAAATATTGTATCACCAACAAAACAAGTTTTTAATCATCGATATTTTAAATAATCTCTTTACTGTTATTTTTGTTTTAACAGTATTTTAGGATATTTGACTCTGTATAATGGGAATAAAATTCTCTATTTTCCATTACGTTTTACATTTGTGCAATTTATAGTCTTGTTCTTGCTCGCACGGCGAATTGTTTTTTGTTATTTCCGTTGTTTGAGTTCCATACAGATCATTTGAATATTAGCAGAATCATTAGCATGGAAAAGTGCGATATACGAATTCGCTCTAATATATACAATATACAATATACAATATTTGGGTCGGTGTTGTATCGGATATACAATCACTCGCCAACAACAAGGCCACTCATATTGTATATATTACTTAATTGATAGATTAATCAATATAATCAATGAAAATCAATAACCCAATAAGCTGTGACTATTAATTATATCGTTTTTATTGACAGATCTTGCAGGAGGTACTTTATATGATGAAATTCACTTATGAGAGATTCACCGTAGATTTATATGCCATTAATTATGTTTATCTACATTAGGTTTTCATGTTATACATAGGTATATAATGTTCAATGTCATAATATTCCATCATGATTACTGGTTTTTAGTATAAATTCAAAGGTGATTATACAAAATTGCTCGCTCTGATTGGTTTTCTATCTCGGATTATCAGCCGATAATCACCTTTTCGGACAAAATGGCTGTCGCGCTTTTAGAAATAAAATATTTTCACTTTCAATGTTGTTTCCTTCTTTCTTTTTTGAAATAATCACCTTTTTATTTATACTAAAACAATTATATACCTCAGGCTCAGTGATTATCGATGAATATTTATCTCGCAGCTCGAAGACTCGCCGCTCGGTAAATATTCATTGATAATCACTTCACCTTCGGCGAATAACTGCTAATTAACAACTGATGATTATCTATGGTCTGACAATTTCAAATAGTTATAAATTAGATGCAGCGTATTTATTCTAGTGACCTCCATTATAAATGAGTAGATTTTTAGTGACAGCGATTGTAAATTAGCAACAGGAAATTTTATTTAGCAATTTTGAAACGTTCAGACGACCATTATTATCAGTTATGTTAATTGATTTTCAATGATTGATTTTCATCAACTGGTGTCATAAGGAAAGCACTGCCTCAAAAATATCCCCTCAAAAATAAGCCAACCAAAATAGCCACATTTGTACACTGGCATATTTTCTGAAGATTATGTGTGACAAAATTAATCAAAAATGGTATACACCTTGGTAAATCTTATTGAAGTTTGAAAAATAAGAGGCAAAGATACGAGGAATCTTGCTATAGGTGATCATAAATTGAAGCTTACAGGGGATTTATAGCATTACTGGTAGTAAATTAACATTTGTCTTGTGATTAAACATTTCACTTAGACTTAGAATGGATCTATTTAAGCACTAACACAAACGAAAATTTCATTTATAAAATTGTTGAACCTCGTGTTTTTCATTCAGTTTTTTAACCCATGCACAATTGAGGAGTTCTTGACCCCCTCAATCTGGGAGTGCAAAAATATGACTTTACCAAAGGCCTAATAAAAACGTAGATCTTTAAGTACATACATGAAATATAGCGCAAAAAGTTCAGGGGAATCTTCTAAGATAACCTAGGCTATTTTTTCACGATGCAGAAATATAAGTTTAAGAATATTTTAACTTACCTTAACAAAAATTTGAAATCCCACAGTATGCTATATCCAACAGTCTGCAAAGAAAAGTAGTTGTATAAGCAACGTACCTTGAGTAACATGGTCTAATCGTCTGTTCATATGTAAGTCTTATTTATATAAACCTAAAGGATAGTTAGATATTACTTTCGAAACCGTTATAGTGGATAACTTGAAGAAATTTTATCAAAATGCCTTATTAATAGCACATTGAACCAAATATTTTAAGCTTAATTCTGATTTGTACACGTACACGTTCAGAATCAGCCAACAATAACCTAGCAGACTTTCAAAACTTACGTTATTGAAAACTTAGGGACGTATTCCACTAATATATATATTATAAAGATTTGCGAAGAAACTGGTTTTAAAAGACAAGCAACCTAGGAAGTGTTGATGATGTGATCAGGAAAGTGCAATCGATCTTCGAGACTGGTTTTTGATCCGGATGAGTTGTCTTATTCTTATAACTTACTTACCTGAATCATTACAACAGAGAACAGAACTCCTACTGCATATTCCACTTTCTGACGGCTGAGAATCATAAGGCAGCCACCAATTTGTGCAAGCAAGTTAAAAATGACAAAGAGAACACTAAGAACTGATCCACAATGCCAAGTTTGTTCGATGTAGTCTCTTTGTTCGCCCCACTGAAACCACATTCGGATACCGTCTTCGAAGAACGTCGAAATAAGACAGAAACGAGCTACATGTGGTAAAACGTGCTTTCCATGGCGAAGTACTTGGTCAGCAACATCTTCAGCCTTACTGAGATATTCACTATACTGAAATCCACCAGCCTGCCTCGCCATTTTAACTCAACCTTCGTTCACAACTTGTCTTCGTTGTTGGCAAATGGCGGCCAAAAAGGAACAGTAGTATACCATAATACGCTATTATATACTGCCACGTTGCCTTCAAGTGACGTCACACCGGAAACCATCAGTACAATCGTCTTTACCCATTTACTTGGTCGTAGTAAAAAGGGATTATCAAATAAGGGTAAAATTAAAATCTAAGAATTGCGTAAATAGGGAAAATGACCGAACTAGCTGCATACCTAGACTTTTGAAGTAAAAGAAAAAGATTGTGTGACATGTTAACAAATATTGTGTGACAGTTGCTAGGTAACATTTTTTTTTAAAAAGCCTTGTGTATAAATCTCAGCAAATGAATAATTGCTTTTAATACAAGGCCTGCTTTTATTGGTAGGATGCATGCAATAATAATAATAATAATAATAATATGGTTTATTTCGGCCACTTGCAGTTAGAGAAAACTGAATTGCTGGCTGATACAATATGGATAATGTAAGATAATCATATAACAGAATAATAATAAACAATATAATCAGACACATAAAGGGACACATAAGCTACGACTGGTACTTTACAGTAACAAAGTTAGCAAATTGTTCCATTTGGGTGGTCATGGGATGCGCATGCTTCCCTGATCGCAATGCCAAATGAGTGGTGGATTTCAGAACACAGTTGTGTATTGCAGTCATCAATATTATTGTTTTTCCCCTCATGTTGTCCCATATTATTTTCCTAAATATTGGTAGTTAATCTTCCCACCAATACTGTTGTTTATAGCCAGGTTCATGCCTTTTCTTATTTCCTAAGGGAGCATTCATTTTTTAGGAGGGGGGCGGAGGAATTAGAGGAATCAAATAGAAAAAAAATGCTAGCCCCCATGGTAAGGAATTGAATATTTCGATAACCCCCCCACTTCCAAATATAAAAATTTTCTAGCAACCCCCCCCCCCCCCCCCCCAGAAATCGACTAAAAAAAAAAAACTGTATATTTATTATGACCCCCCCCTGGTTCAACTTTTGAAAAATGTGACCCCCTTTTTACCTAGTATTTTTTAATGACCCCCCCTAATTCCTCCGCCCCCCCCCCCCCCTCCTAAAAAATGAATGCTCCCTAACCATTTGGTAATTCACATGCAATTCTAGTATAGTTTTTTTGGATTAGTAGTATATATACTCATTAAAGATTAAAGACTACTATAAATGAAAATAATCAAGCTGCCCTCTCATTTATAAAATGATCATGTAACAACCACTACAAAATTGAAAGAACCAATAATAATTTGGAATTTACTACTTGACATTCAGCTCATGATTGGATAATAAATTATTTGCTTTATCAAATCTTGAGCTGTGTCCTTTTGCCTTTCCTACCAGGGCCATAGCTACGATGAGGCAAGGAAGACAATTGCCTCGGTAAAATTTCAGATATTATTATTTTAGTTTTTTCTAAATTCTTAAAGAATGAAAACAAATTCTCTTCTTTTTCTTTGCCAGATTGTGCAAAATTGACATAACTTTAATTCAATAAATATGTTCTCAAGACGCGGAAAAACCCATTTCCGAGGATCTGAATTTCAAAATTTTTCAGGGAAGCATGCCCCCCAACCCTCTAGTTGCTCCCACCTACAGCAGTTGATTCGGTTTAGATGTCGGGAATCACATGTCCCGGATCTGGTGCAGATGAGCAAATCCTATTGTTTTCTCATTTGCATTTGATTCGGGGCATTTGAGGCTCGACGTCTAAACTGAGGCTAGGCCTAGTATATCGATATAGTCCTATTGATCATTGACATAATTACGTTTTTTATAGATTTTATTCAAATAGATTTTATTGAATGATTTAGAATTTTGCATTTTTATTAATTTTATTCACACTATTTTATTATATTATTATATTTTATTCGTTTTAGACTGCATATCATTAATTTGTATTGAATCGCAAGAGCTATATTATTTTAAATTCCATACGTTCCTATTATTATATTTTATTGTAAAGCGCATTAGATCATATCCAAATGTATAAAGCGCTATATAAGTATTAAAATTATTATTATAACAATAGAGGCGATGTTCGAGGGCATAAATGTGTTTTTGGCCCGACTCAGGCTCATTTTAGCCCGAGCGAAGCGAGGGTTAAAATGAGCACTGAGAAGGGCCAAAAACATATTTATGCCAGAGAACATCGCCTCTATTACTATTATTATAACTTTTTAGGGCATTTACAAAAGGAATAAACGACTACATATTTTGAAAAATACGACATCACGTCTTATTGGCTGATGGCAACGGGCTAAAATCTATTTTAGCCCGCTGATTTTCGTATTTTAGCCCGCAAAATGCGCCACAATGCCCTATAAAGTTATAATAATTACTATTATTATCAGTAAGCATTTCAGTCTGGCTATGGCCCTGCCTACAAGAAAGAATAATTTCTAAGCTTACTGTTTCACATGCAACAGCAATGACTTACATCTTTATATTGTTACAATTACACTTTCTCTTCTAGAAGTGTCTGTACACGCTACAAACAGTCTAGCAGAGATGTTATCATAGCACATACAATTATTAGCAGTGTATGGCTTTTGACAAGACTGAATCAAGTTATTTGAGCAGGTACCTTTTAACAGAGAAACATTGATAGATTTTAGTTCTGATCCTAAATTACACAAAACATTTTTGCCAGCTAATACTGATGAGTTTCCCGCCTGAGATATTTTAGCATGTTCTTTTAAGTTACCAAGGTTGATGAACTGCAATGTGTCACGGTAATGAATTATTAATGAATTTGTTACAAGGTGCATGGTGATGACATTTTCAGATATGCTAATATTGTGTAAACACTCCCATTTCTTAAGATCCCAGTATTTTACCCCATCGGTGACTCCACATGAAAACAGGTGCCGGTTAGAAACTGCAAGGATACTTATTGGACCCTGATGCCCTTCAAGTGTATGGATTAGTCCATATGTCTCCTTGCTCCAGACTTTTATGAAACTATCTGTGGACCCTGAAAATATGTGGGTGTCATTTGATACAACAGATCTGACAGAACCACAGTGTTCTGATAGAATTTGACAGGACTTTAGAGTATTAGTGTCCCATACTATTATCTGTTTATCCATTGATCCTGTGACAACACGCGTCTCATCACTGTACTTTGCTATGGTTACTATCACACCAGAGTGACCAACAAGATTGGTTATTGAACCACTTTCCAAATCCAGGGCCTTTAAAGCATTGTTAAGCAGTGGATCATCAGCTTTGTTTCCTACTTGTGCCTCTACAAAAAACAGTTTGTTGTTTGCAGTTACCATCATAACAGGGCTTTGGACATTGGAAGGCAAGTAAATACAGTCAGAACTGACTCTACGCAGTAAGAGGAAATCTGTGACGGGATCGATCTCATGGTCTCCTACTGCAATAGTTGGCCATTTCTTTTCCTCCTGTAATAAGTCAGGTGACTGAAGGCGAATGAACTGCCATACACAACGATTGACTTCAGAAACCAAGCCAATGTACTGTTGACGGATTGAAGAGCTGGAAAAAGCGCGAAGCTTGCTGCCAAACTTCTCTCCCATCAGCACTTGACAAGAGTTTAAGATCTCTGGTAGATTATTCAAACTAGAAACGTACTTTAAGCATAGTCGGGCAGCAGTTTCCGGTTTATCATCAAACTCATGCAGTGCTGAAGACACCATTATTTTGGTAGCAAGGATCTTATCTTGTACTTCTTTAACAACACCAAATGCCATTTGAGCTGCATCCCTTGCTTTCGTAAACTCTTTCTTTGCTTCTGTCCTGTCATTCTTCAGCAATTCATATCCATTTTCCATGAATGCTACTGCTGCGACAAGCTCTTTTCTTCGAAGTACATTCAGTTCCTCATGAATCTTCTTGAATTCACTGAGCAGCAGTTGGCGTAACTTCTCATCTGCTAAGTCACCATGCTCCAAGCTTTTTATTGCTCGATTTGCAACCAAAGCCCACACAAGTTTAAGAGACACTCTAACCACAGCAAGCTCAGCCATCGTGGGTTAGAAACTGAAGTAGTATTAAACTTTTACTGTCTTTCGATGGACCTGTCGATGATGATTCGATTTATTCAACGAAAGCAAATATGACGCATGACGGGATCCCTGTGTTATTTATCAGCTGTTCTCTAGTATCGCGGGCTCCCAATCGAAGCTTTTTTTTTGCAAGTGAAACAAACAATACAATACCTGACGCTGGTTGAGTTGAATCAGGGCTTTATAGAGTCTCTCTAAACATTAAGAAATCATGCTTGTAAGATGAAGAATTCCTTGCTCATTCAGTTATTGTTGCTGTCCTTTGTGCTACTGACGTTCTCAAGTCATCCAGGTTCCAAGAGAGTTCATCCAAAGAAGTTGAGCAAGGACCACTTAGCTGGCTTGGGATGGCTGCAGTTAGATGGAATCACTTGGATTCCATGGCTGCTTCGCAGTGTTCTTTCTTTCATCTACTTGACTATCAATACGGTGGTACTAACTTTGACCAGTTTTATGGCCACAATATTCAGCCTTTTGCATCAGTTCATCAAACTCGTTGAGTCCCTTGGGTACCTTGTTCGGCTCGTTCTGCAAGCTAACTACAACTTCGTCTCTTCCTGCGTTACGAAAATGCGATCCATCGTTGTAAATTCATACGTATTGTTTAAAGATCTGCTTCAATCTACAGGAAGGACCTTTCTTTCATTAATGAAAATGATTCTTGACTTTTTACATCACATAGTATTCAACATGCCAAAACTGTATGAATTCACAGGAACTGGACTTCGAACGACAGCCAAAATGGCAGGGTCTGTAACACAGAAGACGAATTCGACGTTTCGTACTATAGTGTTCTCGATTAAAGCAGTTGTTGAACTGTTTGGTAGATCAATATTGAATACTATAAAATTGGTGATCGATCTGCTGTATACTGGTCTCCTGTCATGTGGTCATTTCTTCCAATTCATTGGGAAGAATATCATATCCCTTGCAGTCAAAATAAGCCAAAGTCTGATACTTTTGTTCCAAAAGATGTGGGCTGCTTTTGAAGCGTTTGGGTCGATCATCTTTGCATATACAAAATATTCAATTTATGGAGGATTGCAGTTGATCAAAGCTATCTTTTCAACTTTGTATGATGTTATCCTGTCAGTTTTGAAGACAATAGGATTGTTTGTTAGACACAGTGGCAGATTTGTATTGAACTCTTTCAAAGCGCTTGGGAGGTTTATTAATAACATTGCTAGAACCATAACTGATTTGGGGATTCAGCTTATCTCAAGCATCAAAGTGAGTAAAATATCTGTCATAAGCATGTCGTGCATGCTTCTAACTATCGCTTCCATTAGGTTGGTTTTAAAGATCAATGTATTTATTGTTGGTTTTGGCTTTTTGGAATCTTCAATCCAGTATGTGACACTGTGGTTGATAAGAGCAGTAAATCATGAACAAAATCCAGCCATTGACAATAGCAGACAAACTTCTAATTGCACTCCTGGAAATGAGGAAAGTTTGCAACGTCAACTGGAGCTTGAGAGAGACAAGACTTTGTGCGTTGTTTGTCAAGACCAGGTGAAAAAGATTCTCTTGTTACCATGTCGACACATGTGCATATGTGTCATGTGTGCTAATCATATTACAAGTATTGTTCACTGGAACCGAAGAGTCTGTCCTCTATGCCGTACTCGAATTGGATCTCTGGTAGAGGTGTATTCATGAAATTTAAACTCCAGAAGTGACAAACTCTAACTTGCAGCCAAACTCAAAGTGGGCTGTCAAAAAGGTTTCTTCTAATAATTGATTACAGTGCTTTCCGTTGCAACAAAATAAGGACATCAGGGCTCAAAATAACAGCCAGTCATATGCTGGTCAAGATGTCTGGCCAAATACATTTTTGACCAGTAATTATTGCCAACTTCTGGACAGTCAAAAATGACTAATAATTAACCAGTCAAGTACAAAATTTGGCCGGACATTGACCATTGACCGGCCGTTTTTTTGAGCCCTGGACATTGTTGGAAAACTCAAAGTTTTCAATGCACATGCATGCCACATGAAATGCTTCGGAAACACCTTGGTTGACATTCACCAACTTCAAAAAACCAACTTCATAAAGACAACAAATTGTATGATTTCATGCATGTGATTGGGAAGCGCTGTAACTGCCGTCAGACTGCTGTCAGCTGTGTTTAGTGATCTAATAGATAACAAGGTGTTGCTATAGCTAAATAGTTGAATTGAACACAACTGGTATCTGTGTAAAAATAGTTTAATTTATTATAAGAATCAAACGTTCAAGCAAACTGTCGAAATAAATAGAAAGTGAATTCTCTAAGTTTGTCATTCTGTTATCCATCAATAGCTAGACATCAAAACTAGTTCATAAACTACAGTTTCAAAATATCATATTACTCAGTGGGTTTCCTGTGGCAGCTAGCCCAATCTAAAAATATATACCCTTCATGATCTCTGTCTATTTTTTCCTGATTAATTCAGAAAAAAATTCAAGGCGTCACAATAATACCCAGAGGTCTTCTTCACCGAAGAGCTAGACTGCAGGCAAAAGCTACAGACTTTCCATATTCTGATCTATTATATGCATTCCACAAAGTTGTCAAGTAAGGCAGATGAAACCAGGTGTCCGGCCCTTACTCCAAGTCTCTTCCCAATACAAAAACACGCGTTTCAAAGAATTTAGAGAAAAAAGTTGAAGTATATGTGTTGTTTAAAAAATTAAAGTAAACCTTTGCGATCCATCTCCTCAAATTCTGTGAGATATATGACTTTTAAGACTCGGGCGAGGACTGCTTGAATTACAACAACAATCCTTTTTGGGAAAGGAAATTTGCACACCTTGTGTGACAATTTAAATTTTCATCCAATACAAATAAAAACATTAATATTCGAACAAAGCATACTAGCATTGGTAAAACTGGAAAGTTGAAGTAGTTTTGATAAGAAGCACTCAAGTACAGGTGACTTAAGTTGTCTTAGTTTACAAGGAAAAATGTATGTTGGTGGTCAAGCTGATGCTAGAACTTTGGTTTCATGCAATTGCACAATTTTCCATAATTACTATGTAATTTTGATTTTTTATTCTGCATTTTAGGATCTGGGGGTATTTTCTGCAGTTCCACATTTTAGAGTCGCCCCAGCAATCGAGAGGAATAAACTTGAAAAAGTGACCCTCAGTATCCACAACCAGCAAGAAATACGAGTCACTTTCAATTGAGGAAATAATTTAATCTGCATGTCTCTCTATGTGCAAAAGGTCTTACATGTGTGATTGAACAAATTATTGCAGCAGCAAGTTCAAACATGTATTATAATATTTTAAATATGAAACCAACAATCTTCTGCAAACTTGTATTTAAAATATTTAAATCTAGATATTAAATATTAACTTTGCAACATTTGTAATTTTATTTTTGCTATACTTACAGTCAAAATGTCTCAAGCGTACCCCCTAGAATCCATTAATGAATTCATTATTCAAATATTGAGTTCATTATTCACTCCTGACTCAAAAATTGAAAATAAGTTATATTATCATATGACCGTATTTCACTGTACGCGTGATTCTAAGAAAAACCTTTGGGGAAAATGGCGTCAGCAAAAAACGTACGCTTTTCCGAAAAGTGTAATAATTTCCCGTTCGGACTCGCCGTTCGGACTCGCTGCCGATTTTGATTCGCATTTATTAAAAACGCTTTGAAATCGATTTTTTATATGTGGTCATATGATAAAATGCTTATTGACTGAGTTAAGGTCGGTCCGAACGGGAAAATATTTGGCTCTCGGTCCTTGGCACGGAACTCGCGGCGCTCGTTCCGTACTTCAGGACCTCGAGCCAAATATTTTCCCGTTCGGACCTCCCACTCAGTCAATAAGTACATAATCTACTATTCTTCAACAATATTGCCATGCCAAGGTAGAAAAACTCCCCAGAAAGGCCATCACTTAGAATTTTAGTTGTGAAATGAGTGTAAAGTTTGGAGTCTTCGATTTTTTTATGAAAACTCAGAGTGAATAATCAACTCAATATTCGAATAATGAAATCATTAATGGAGCTGTTTTGACTGTAATAGAAATATTTTCTCTAATTTTGGTGTTGCAATAATACCGGTAGTAAATTTTGGCACCATTATTATTTTATTCATTAGAAAGAAGTGCAAAAGGATTGTTGGAAACAACTGTTTTTTCTTCAGCTTCATGTTCATTATCATCCTCATCTTCTTCACTTTGTGAATGAAGTAAATTATCCTCTTCTTGTCTTTGGCTTTGAAAGTATTTTTCTTGTAGCTCAGATATTACTTTGGTTTCAGGATTTTGTAACCATTTATCTATGATAAAAAAGAACACTCAGGACTTTAATGTGAAAAAGGTGGCTATCACATCAAAATTCGACTATTTAATATCAGGTGACAAAGTGGATCACTGGAGATCAGTGTAACTGTAAGCATGTGTATCAATACTCCAGTTACTAATTCTCTGTTGCTCAGGATTAACCTTGATTTTATATCATTGGGATTATTTCAAAAATTTGATATGCATATAATCCGGAGCAGTGAAAGTCTGTGAAATTTCTAATTGTTCTTTACTTTACCATTGGTACATTTTTGTGAATAATTATAATTCTGAAACTTTTCAAATGTTTAGCAGCTCAAGTGAGCAGTCATTATTGGGAAGGGCTGGGCAGGATTTAACAAATGCTAATAAGGGCTGGAAAGGAGACTAGGCTTACCTTTGTTAATGATGAAACCAGGAGGATAAAAGTGAAATGGTATTCTTCCTTCCACAGCAAGTCTGAGAAGACTGTTTGCTGAGATGCACAAATTAAATTACAGTTATTAATAATTTAACTGATAAACAGATTTTGGGAATCATGGGTGGCCTAGCAGTGAGAGCACTCGCCTCTCACCCATGTGACCTGGGTTTGAGTCCTGCCAGACTTGGTGCCTTATGTGAGTAGAGTTGCTTGTTGGTTCTCTCCTGTGCTTTTAAGGTTTGGGTTCGCCTGTTAATTACTTTCTCTGCAAAAATCAGTTCCAATTGGAATCCAGTGGAATAAGAGCCACTCTGTGGAAGTCACCGTTAATTCCCATTCATTCATTCATTCATTCATTCCTTCCTTCCTTCCTTCCTTCCTTCCTTCCTTCCTTCCTTCCTTCCTTCCTTCCTTCCTTCCTTCCTTCCTTCCTTCCTTCCTTCCTTCCTTCCTTCCTTCCTTCCTTCCTTCCTTCCTTCAATCAATCAATCAATCAAAACCAAAACAGGTTAGAGAAAGGCTAATTATTAGCCTTTCTCTAACCTGTTTTGGTTTTTATGGTGTTGTAATATTATGATTATGGTTAATGATGTTTAAATTCAGTGAATTTGTCATGCTCCTCCTAACCTGCTCGATATGTATCATTTCTTCCAGCTTTGGCTGTTAAATATCCTCTTCGTTCTGCCCAGGCTAAAGGAAAAAAAAAATTGTTATTAATTCTAAGCTGACCAACAAATATAAAATTATATATTAAACATACTATACATGTACATGCTTGCTCTGGCTGGCTGTTCACTGTGCTTTGTTAATGAACAGAGCATGATGCTGATGCTATCTATGTATACACATGCTGATTAAGAACTTATGCCATATAGAGGGAGGGACATCAAGATTACACAGGGCGTAGCCAGGATTTTGCCATGGGGTGGGGGGGGGGGGGGGGGGGGGGGGGGCAAAACCCTGTTTTCAGAATGTGAACCAAAAAACAGCCAACCAAAACAGGAAAACAGCCAACATGATCAAGGAAGGGGGACCCCCTGGCTATGCCCCTGTGACAGTATTGATTTTAGGAATTATTATTAGCAAAAATATTTTATACTACCGTCACAGACATCCCATGCTGACCAAGGATGACTGCTCTTCCCTGCGACATGTCTTTTTTCCTCATCATTTAAGACCTCATTATCTGTGGGGTGGATAAGCTGTAACTGTTGAATAACTGGCCATCTTGCTGCTAAGTAACCAATGGATGTGTAAGGCTCTTTGACCTGAGATATGGGGTAAAGACCTGCAAGGATCTGTAGGTAAAAGAAAAAATGTTATCAATGACTCCTGAATGAAGGGATAGGAAACAGACTACTTTTAAATCTAGTGCAAATAAATAATAAATATTAAATAATAAACTAATTTGTGTAGCACTCATTAAGCAAAAGGCGCTGTTTTCAAAATATTTATGAAAAAATTAAGAAACATTAGTATAGGAAATTACACCGTTCGAGAAGAATTAATGAAAAATACCGCGCGTATTTGATGAAAGTGAATTAATACCACGAGTGCGTAGCACGAGTGGTATTAATTCACTTTCATCAAATACAAGCGGTATTTTTCATTAATTCTTCGAGAACATAGGTGTAATTTCCTGTTAATACCAAATCTATAAAAAAATACGAGTTTCTGAGAATAAAATACTGAAGTTTGTTTTTGTTCTTGAATGGATGTCAAGCATTCCGAAAGCAAAGTTCCCGGATGTGTGTAATTAATTACGCGCGAAGTTCCTGGATGTGTGCAATTAATTAATTGCACAGTATTAAGAAAAATTTCACAGTTCGTCAGCCAATCAGAATCGAGTATTTTTTATAGATGTGGTATTAATATATTAATTATGTACTACATTTTAAATAAGAAAAGTTTGATTTTTTTCTGAAAAAGTTCTAAACCATTCTGCATTCTTAATCAAGAGGAAGTTCGTTCAAATCTATTACATAATTATAATACAAATCTTGATCCAGACAGATGCAGGGATCAGGAATTAGGGAAATCATCCCTCTGTGGACCCGATTGTTTCACAATATGCACAAGGTCCTTGTGTGAATGTATGTTTAACTGTAAGATGGTTACCATAACTTTTTATGGTTGCACAGAGCTTTTTAATGATATTATAATTGAATGTCCTAAAGACCAGACTGCCTTATAAACACTAGCACATGATTTCATGAACATGAACAAGTAATTACCTGCAGCTGTTTGTCAATCAGTGAGGGGAAAACCAAGCCAGGACTGTCGCACAACCTAACAGTAGGAGTTAGGAATATGGTCTGGAAGTGCTTAGTATGGCCTGGTGTGCGAGAAGTACTTACAACCTATGGAAAGAATATTTAGTAATATGAACTATTTAATGCAAAATTTAGAATTTGCATCAAACAATATTAAACAAGGGCTGCTGGCCAGATACTGAACTCAGTAGATTTACATGTATAAAATTACCTTTTTTCCAACCAGTCCATTCAATAATGATGACTTTCCAACATTTGGGTGTCCTGTTGAAAAGAATATTTTACCAAATGGTTATACATTGCTTAATTAGTTGCTTTTTACAAACCATTTGTTAACTGCATGCAATTTAGCTTTCGCTCATGAAAAGCTAAATTGACCTTGCACACGACATCAGAGCAGCTCAATTTGGAGGGCAAAACAAAAGAATTTTAATCTCCTGAGAATTGGAACCTATTTTTTGTCCTCCAAATTGAGCTGCATTCTGACGTACTTCAAGGGGTCTATACCATAGTAGTAAGGCCCAAGCTCATCAAAACTTTACCAACAACATTGATACTAATAGAACTTGTTATACTAATTGCAATAATGCGTCAGGGGGGGCACTCCCTATAATGGACTATACGGGGATGCTCCGCCCAAAAGGGGTACTTTTTTCAGGCCGCAGGTATAGAAAAGGGGTGGAAATTTGTGAGTTTTGGTATAAGAAGGGGTAGATTTTCTTCAAAGGTATATGAAAGGGGTACCTTTTCAGGCAAAAAGGTATATGAAAGGGGTAGTACTTTTTTGCTGAAATTTGGTATAGAAAAGGGTAAGGGGTCGAGAGTCCAGGCGGAGCATCCCCATATGAAACGACCCGAAGTACCCCTCCCCAGGTAATGAGCATGTGCAGAAATTAAATAATTAGTAATACATTAGTAAGACAATATTGGCAAATACTGACCAACAAGACCCAGAGTAAGTATAGATTCATTCCTGAGAACATCCTCACTTCTTGCATGACTATCATCTTCCTCTGCACATAAAAGCAAATGAAATTAATAATATGCTCTTGACCAACAGACATGTCATAGGTTTAATGAGTTTAGGTTTACAATGTTTTTTTCATGTTACTAGGAATAAGGAATGCTTAGAAACAGTTACCGGTAGTTACAGTATTGACTTCACTGTCAACCAGTATATGGATACCATCTGAAGCACAGATGCTCAGTTATGCTTGGCCATGAAAGGCAGCCTAATTTTGAATGAGTGCAAAAATGCATTCACAGACTTTTTTTAGATTGAAGTATAGATAAGGTGCAAACACACAATGCAATATTTCATGCAACATTGCAATCCATGTGATATCTCAAAAATTAGAGATTGCACAGTGTGACCAGCGTTTTATCTCATTCTAAATTACATGCAGCATTGCCAGTGATGTCACAAAAAGTGGAAAAAAGTTCGGACTATTTTAAATTTGTGATGGTGCATGCAACAAACCCCACCACGTGAACACAATCTTGCTTGGGTGGTTACATGGAGGAATCTAGTTTTTGCATGAAAAATCACATAGTGTCAACACCTTCATTGAACATGTTAGTGACACAAGAAGATTCAAAAAAAGTTATAAATTAACAAACTTAGATTTACATCTTACTGTAATTTCAATTCACTTATGGGCATTGGCGAATGGCATTGACATGATATTGCTACCAACTGGAATTTAAATTACTGCTAGGGCAGGTATGAGTGATTACATGCTTACCTTCAGAATCATCAGAGAAGTTGTCATGATCATAATATGCCGATTCATCATCCTCTGATCCTCTGCTTTGACTTGCTATTTTCTCTTCCCAGCTGCTCAAATCAACTAGCGCATATAAACGGGGATAATGAAAGAAATATTTATTGTATAACTAATTTTATGTCATTCTTATATAATCACTTTATTTACCATGGCCTATCAAGTGTACTTTATAACCAGCCAACATGTCAGTCAACGATCGGCTGATTGTTGGCCTATCATCAGTCGGAGCATTGCGTGATGACCCTAAAAATGGCTGTGAGGGAGACTAACACTCACCCAACACTTTGGCTGATCAACCATTTGTAAATCAGTTGACAGTTGGTTGCTAGCCAACATTAAGCCGATTGTCGACCAAGTCAGTCAGCCAATTGACCAACATTTGTTGGATGGTCATAAAGCACATCATTACCAGCAGAGAGTGAGTTACTGCTGTTAGTAATAAAATATTATAATTATAATAATTATATAGTTTTACATACCTCTATCTTTACAGATCTTTGAGCACTCTTCAAGTAACTCTTGTGGCCCAACAGCACAGCTGCGCTTTTTTCTTCTCTTGGACTTTCTTAAGACTATTTGATTCATAAACAAATTAAAGTGATTCATTCAGTTATTTATTAAACAAAATGAAACTTAGGTTTATATTATCAATTTTTAGAATAATTTTATACTTGAATAATTTACACTCAGAGTTTTGCACGCTGATATTCACTACTCGGGCCTAGACTTTCGCCTTTGCTTGATAGAATGTCTAGCATTTGTGAGCCTTTGAGGATAAGAAGTGAACATGAAATATCTTGATAACTATCGATGAAACAAAATGGGCGTGTCAGCAGACAAATGTGGGTGTGGTAGCGACATGAATTTTTGATGCACTGCCACAGTTCAGTGGGATCCGTAGTATAATAAAACAACTATTCACCTCCTCCTCATTGAATATGGTTTCTGAATATTTACCTCAGCTCAACTATGTTTCAGTGAATATTATTCACTAAGCCTTAATTCAGTGAATAATCAATAATTAAATCTTACTGTAAGAGTGGCTGTACCTTTTTCTTGGTGACTTTTCCTTTCATTTTCATCCTTTGGAAAGGACGTAAAACATACTACACTGAGCTGATCATGCTTTGATTTAAAGTAATGTTTCCAAGCTACAACCAGTTCAGGATTCACCAAATCAATCTAGTAAATAATTAAAGGAATTAATCACTTCACCAACACTTCACCATCACTTCACCATCACTTCATCATCACTTCACCATCACTTCATCATCACTTCATCATCACTTCACCATCACTTCACCATCACTTCACCATCACTTCACCATCACTTCACCATCACTTCACCATCACTTCACCATCACTTCACCATCACTTCATCATCACTTCACCATCACTTCATCATCACTTCATCATCACTTCACCATCACTTCATCATCACTTCACCATCACTTCACCATCACTTCACCATCACTTCACCATCACTTCACCATCACTTCACCAACACTTCACCATCACTTCACCATCACTTCATCATCACTTCACCATCACTTCACCATCACTTCATCATCACCTCACCATCACTTCACCATCACTTCATCATCACTTCACCATCACTTCACCATCACTTCACCATCACTTCACCATCACTTCACCATCACTTCACCAACACTTCACCATCACTTCACCATCACTTCACCAACACTTCACCATCACTTCACCATCACTTCACCATCACTTCACCATCACTTCGCCATTACTTCACCATCATGTCACCAACACTTCATCATCACTTCATCATCACTTCACCATCACTTCACCATCACTTCACCATCACTTCACCATCACTTCGCCATTACTTCACCATCATGTCACCAACACTTCATCATCACTTCATCATCACTTCACCATCACTTCACCATCACTTCACCATCACTTCACCATCACTTCGCCATTACTTCACCATCATGTCACCAACACTTCATCATCACTTCATCATCACTTCACCATCACTTCACCAACACTTCATCATCACTTCATCATCACTTCATCATCACTTCATCATCACTTCACCATCACTTCATCATCACTTCACCATCACTTCATCATCACTTCACCATCACTTCATCATCACTTCACTAACACTTCACCATCACTTCACCAACACTTCACCATCACTTCACCAACACTTCACCATCACTTCACCATCACTTCACCATCACTTCACCATCACTTCACCATCACTTCACCATCACTTCACTAACACTTCACCATCACTTCACTAACACTTCACCATCACTTCACTAACACTTCACCATCACTTCACCATCACTTCGCCATTACTTCACCAACACTTCACCATCACTTCACCATCACTTCACTAACACTTCACCATCACTTCACCATCACTTCACCATCACTTCACTAACACTTCACCATCACTTCACCAACACTTCACCATCACTTCACTAACACTTCACCATCACTTCACCATCACTTCACCATCACTTCACCATCACTTCGCCATTACTTCACCATCACTTCACTAACACTTCACCATCACTTCACCATCACTTCGCCATTACTTCACCAACACTTCACCATCACTTCACCATCACTTCACTAACACTTCACCAACACTTCACCATCACTTCACCATCACTTCACTAACACTTCACCATCACTTCACCAACACTTCACCATCACTTCACTAACACTTCACCATCACTTCACCATCACTTCACCATCACTTCACCATCACTTCGCCATTACTTCACCAACACTTCACCATCACTTCACCATCACTTCACTAACACTTCACCATCACTTCACTAACACTTCACCATCACTTCACTAACACTTCACTAACACTTCACCATCACTTCACCATCACTTCACCATCATGTCACCAACACTTCACCATCACTTCACCAACACTTCACCATCACTTCACCATCACTTCACCATCACTTCACCATCACTTCGTCATCACTTCACCATCACTTCATCATCACTTCATCATCACTTCATCATCACTTCATCATCACTTCGTCATCACTTCACCATCACTTCATCATCACTTCATCATCACTTCATCATCACTTCGTCATCACTTCGTCATCACTTCACCATCACTTCATCATCACTTCATCATCACTTCATCATCACTTCACCATCACTTCACCATCACTTCACCATCACTTCACCATCACTTCGTCATCACTTCACCATCACTTCATCATCACTTCATCATCACTTCATCATCACTTCGTCATCACTTCGTCATCACTTCACCATCACTTCATCATCACTTCATCATCACTTCACCATCACTTCATCATCACTTCACCATCACTTCACCATCACTTCATCATCACTTCACCATCACTTCACCATCACTTCACCATCACTTCATCATCACTTCACCATCACTTCACCATCACTTCACCATCACTTCACCATCACTTCACCATCACTTCACCATCACTTCACCAACACTTCACCATCACTTCACCAACACTTCACCATCACTTCACCATCACTTCACCATCATGTCACCAACACTTCACCATCACTTCACCAACACTTCACCATCACTTCACCATCACTTCACCATCACTTCATCATCACTTCACCATCACTTCATCATCACTTCATCATCACTTCATCATCACTTCACCATCACTTCATCATCACTTCACCATCACTTCACCATCACTTCATCATCACTTCATCATCACTTCACCATCACTTCATCATCACTTCACCATCACTTCATCATCACTTCACCATCACTTCATCATCACTTCACCATCACTTCACCATCACTTCACCATCACTTCATCATCACTTCACCATCACTTCATCATCACTTCACCATCACTTCACCATCACTTCACCATCACTTCACCATCACTTCATCATCACTTCACCATCACTTCACCATCACTTCATCATCACTTCACCATCACTTCATCATCACTTCACCATCACTTCACCATCACTTCACCATCACTTCATCATCACTTCACCATCACTTCATCATCACTTCACCATCACTTCATCATCACTTCACCATCACTTCACCATCACTTCACCATCACTTCATCATCACTTCACCATCACTTCATCATCACTTCACCATCACTTCACCATCACTTCACCATCACTTCACCATCACTTCATCATCACTTCACCATCACTTCACCATCACTTCACCATCACTTCATCATCACTTCATCATCACTTCACCATCACTTCATCATCACTTCATCATCACTTCATCATCACTTCACCATCACTTCACCATCACTTCATCATCACTTCATCATCACTTCACCATCACTTCATCATCACTTCATCATCACTTCATCATCACTTCATCATCACTTCACCATCACTTCACCATCACTTCACCATCACTTCACCATCACTTCACCATCACTTCACCATCACTTCACCATCACTTCATCATCACTTCACCATCACTTCACCATCACTTCATCATCACTTCATCATCACTTCATCATCACTTCACCATCACTTCACCATCACTTCATCATCACTTCGTCATCACTTCACCATCACTTCACCATCACTTCATCATCACTTCACCATCACTTCACCATCACTTCACCATCACTTCATCATCACTTCATCATCACTTCATCATCACTTCATCATCACTTCACCATCACTTCACCATCACTTCACCATCACTTCACCATCACTTCACCATCACTTCACCATCACTTCACCATCACTTCATCATCACTTCACCATCACTTCACCATCACTTCACCATCACTTCACCATCACTTCATCATCACTTCGTCATCACTTCACCATCACTTCACCATCACTTCATCATCACTTCACCATCACTTCACCATCACTTCATCATCACTTCGTCATCACTTCATCATCACTTCGTCATCACTTCACCATCACTTCACCATCACTTCATCATCACTTCGTCATCACTTCACCATCACTTCACCATCACTTCATCATCACTTCACCATCACTTCATCATCACTTCACCATCACTTCATCATCACTTCGTCATCACTTCACCATCACTTCATCATCACTTCATCATCACTTCACCAACACTTCACCAACACTTCACCATCACTTCACCATCACTTCACCATCACTTCACCATCACTTCACCATCACTTCACCATCACTTCACCATCACTTCACCATCACTTCATCATCACTTCACCATCACTTCATCATCACTTCATCATCACTTCATCATCACTTCACCATCACTTCACCATCACTTTACCGAGAGTCGCCGCCTGACTGTCAGCTGTGCATTGACTGTGCATGAACACACAACAAAACTTGAAACGCACAGCCAATAGCTGCCCAAAAACTGACCAACACATTTCAGCTGATCAATAAGTACACAACTACCACTATTTATTATACACATACACTTCATGTGATTATGGATTAAATATTTAGAGCCACATCTTAAAATATATAACAAATACCTTATTCAGAACTAAAATAACATGCTTGTTCAGATCATGAACTACATAGTTGTAAAGAGCTGGTGGGAAATGTAGCACCTAAAAAAGAAGTAAATCTTAAGTGTTTTATAAATGTAAATAATACTAGCTGTAAATATAACACAAAATACAGTTCATTCATTAACTTATTAACAGCCGTTCTCAGTAAGATGTGCAAGTTTGAGACAAAATGTCTCGCCTCCAGACATGAACTTGGCGGATGTCAATCAAAGGCATTTCTAAGGTAACCGGCCGTTCACTGGCACCTAGGAGCTTTGAATATTCAACAATCATCGAGCTATTTTTGAGCTCACTAACTTAAAGTTGAAGGAATAAAGAATTTGAAGTAGTCAAAACTTTGTGTTTCAGTATTATTAGCAAAGTTAAAAGCTGTACCTCTTTATACAAACAACAAACACACAGAAAACGTCCAACGTAAACATTCTTGTAAAGATTTAGTTTAGGTGGAAGTATTTAATTTTTTATTAAGAATCAATAAATGGAAAGTTTACCGGAAATCTGATATCAGCAACAATAACAACAATATCTGAAACCTCCAACACTCTCCAAAGTTGTCTCCATGTCTATAATGAATCAAAAATATAAAAATCACAATCAGAGAAAATATTTTAAATCAAGTTCTGGTGACTTTTCTTACATTAAAAATTCAAGATATAGAATTAAGTTTTACCCTTCACCTTTTCTAACACTACTGTACATAAATGTGAGTTTATCTGATTGATGCCTAGAAAACTTGACATATACTACATTTAATTAATGTGTCTGTCTCAAATATAATTTTTTTCTTCTGTTTTTAATTGTAATTAATGATATAATTATAAGAGACCTCAATGCTACTTGCATACCCAAGGATATCACACAAAATGTACAACTAAAACACATAACTATTTTACAATGCCAATCGAAAAACAACTCCGTAACTGCAAGAAGTTCAACTGATTTGTAGTCCTGAGATAAACTTCTCGTAGTTAGAGAGTCATTTCTGATTGTTCAACAAACAATAAACAATTTCTGAATTATTTCTGGGTGTCCACAGTTTTTCAATTTGCACTGTAATATAAATCAAAATTACCTCAAGATTGCACTCAAAATAACTCAAATCAGAGTGTTCATGTTCATCATAAATCTTTTCCATGTACTGTTGAAACATCCTTTCTTCATTCCTTTCTAATCTTTCTTTGGACATCTCATAATTCCAAGGAGGTCTTTTTGGCATATCAAGAACTGAAAGATTTGAATAATGAAAGAGATCTCAGAGGTTTTCTGATAAAAAGATAATCATTCATTCTGTTTTAAAACGGTACTTTAAATCATTTGCTAACTTTGGTATAACTTATAATTTAGGTAACAAATCAACTAAATGTACTGTATCATCCAGCCTGCACATCTTTTTAAGTAAGGTCCTTACTTAAGGTCCTGTTCATGTACATCATGCACATCTACACTGGGCCGACAATTTTTTTTTTAGCCAAACAAAAGTTCTGACAAAATTTTATTTTGTTAACATGAAGTACAAACTATAAGATTGGCCTTTACCTGATCCAGGCCTGTAGATCTCTTCTGTGGATTTTTCCAACTCATTCTAAATTTAAGAAGAAGAAATTTAAAGGCATAGTTGAATAAGTTACTTGAAAATGTTAACAACATCTTAATTACTATCAAATGAATAATACAAAGCATCTGCAACTCAATACACAATTTTTTCAAACCTATTTTTTCAAATTACTCCATTTACAAGCATTACAGTATGGTATTAATTATAAAATCTAGTACACCTGTAGAGGTTTTACGTTTCCTTCACAAAAGGTACATCTAATTTGTTTTAGTGTAACAAACTAGCTGTCCAGGACAATAAAGATGAATGGTTGTAATAATTTTTAGCTACTTACTAATATCTGGCAGGATAATTATCACATAAAGTTTTCCATGTAACCTTATATTAAACAGAAGGTTTTATATTGAAATAGGTGTATACACATGTACAGTCTTGAATATACCTCTGCAACCCATGTTATTGGCTCTCTAGCTTTCTGCTTTCTTTCCTCTATTTCAGCTTTTGACTCCTTGAGAAATCTAGCAAATAGAAACGAAATATAATTTATAACTGGGCTGCCTGTGGTCTAATCTTTCAGTCTTGTACATATAGACTTGTTTGGCTTGAGTGTAATGTTGTCCCATTTCAGACCACATGTCATTATTTTGAGAATAAGATCTCTTGTTTGAGTTGTATCCATATTTATATTTCTTCTCATACACAACTGTTAACAAAGAAATAATACTCTAGGGAATGCACATGGTCTGAAATGGGAAAACATTATGACCAAGCCAAAAAAGATCTTTCACTGAATGCCAGCTCCCGTACGAAAATTATCGGCGAGACACGAGCGAAAATATAGCCAGACATTTTAGCCATACAGGAGCGAAAATTGAGCGAGAAAATAAGGAACCTAACAGAGCCATAATAAGCCTGACAGGAGCGTGAAAAATGAGCGAAAAACGCTTAGCGATTTTCAGGCTTAGAGCGATACTCGGGCCATACACATTGTATGGCTGTGTTATGGCGTGATTATGGTTTGTTTGTATGGCTCGTAATTTGAGCCTACCACGAGTATTTATTACATCTTCATTATGTTTATTATACATCAGCAGTGAATTTTTTGTTGTATAAAACATTCATTTACTGTCTTTGGCGGTGGATGTCTCGATCTTGCGTTATAATAGAAAATGCAGTGACGAAATCTGCAAGATATATAGAAGGTATAGGATTAACTCTTAAAATAATGCACGCCAGAATTAACTTACTGTATATGAGAATATAAACCTCCTAAATTAAAAACGCGAAATAGATTACCGAATGGTACTATCTGCAGTTGAACATAACAGAAAACATAGAATTTATTTCCATTGTTGTTTATCGAATTAAAAAACACTTAGGCTCAGGCTCCGGTTAGAAACACGAAGTATAGACACTGAAACAGTGCAGTGTTTTCCTTGATTATCGGCGCCGGTGCATGTAATAGAGCATTTAATTGAAGACCAAGAATATACTTCCCGGGTATACTTGTACGTAGAATAAATCAATACTGCATCGAACTATTCTCAACAATATGAATGCAGTTGGTTTAATAATTGTAATTTGGGATTCTACGAGTCAAGCTATGACCATAATAATAAACATGCAGTTATAGTCGCGGTCGTTTACAGGCGACGCTAGGCGCAAAAGTATAAGCACTTTTAATATATTCACATGCTTCTATGCACGAGCTTTTTGCTGCCAAACGAGCTTTTACACGCCTAATTTGGAAAAGCCAGACAGCTTCGTATCCAAATGTGTCAGTTTAAGGTACAAAAGCTCGTGCATAGAAGTATGCGAATACATTTTAATGTATTAAAAATGTGGTCATACTTAATTTGCACGTCGCCCCGTAATACATTTTCGTATCATACGGTACTTGTAACTATGTATAGTTTGCATAATGTAACATACCAATTTGGAGATATTTTACTCGTTCTCCTGATCCACTGTAATCTGTTCACATAACTGTTTTGTCCATTTTTTCTTGCTAATACTAGTAAAATTATGTGGCAGCTACACATACTCAGAGAGAAGATGATTTATCAACTGTCGAAATTTTTAGCGCCAAAAGTCAAAAAATTATGGAACCTGAAACTATCTTCAGAATAACCAATGAGATGCTGACCTTACGTTTAATCACAAGAGGAACAAGAGAAACAATTTATGTTGGGCCTGAATGTGGGCCATAAAATGGCCTGATAAAATCTTGATGTTTTAGGCGATCCTTGGAAACCTATCCGTTGCGACCTTTGACGTTTTACACAAAATTAAAGCCTGATTCGGACCCATAATCAAGCCAGACAAATGTTTGGCTATTCAAAGTGGACCAAACATTTTCTCTGTTTGGCTGTGTCTCGCTCTAGTCAGGGCAATAAAAGCACTTTATGGCCAGAATCAGGCCTGATTCTCGCTGAGTTCAGGCTAAAAGTTTCGTACGGGAGGGCCTAAAATAATGGCTGTCAATGGTCAATGTCTGGCCAAATTTGGTACTTGACAAGTCAAATACAGTTTTGAACAGACATGTTGACCGGTCATATTTGAGAAAAAATAAAATATCATGTATGCCAGACATCTTGACCGGCATATAACTGGCCATTATTTTGAGCTCTGGTTATACTGGTATATATAGACATGTCCTTACTTGTTTGGATCCCTTGATCCTTTCTGTGTTGTTGGTTGACTGTGTAGCTGTATGGTCTGCAGACTGTCTCCTTCAGCTTCAGAGCTGTCACTGTGTTCTGGTGTTGCATTTTGTCTTGTTTTTGAGGGACCTGCAATTAATAAAAACCAACTATAAATACACCATTCACGGATATGGTTTTAGTTTCATATACTTTTTTTGAATCACATAAATATTATATTTTGTGTGTATAGCAAATGTAGATAAACTTATGTTAATGTAATTTTATTTTATGCCGATATATTGCAGGGAGTGATTGCATGCTTGGTCTCCAGAGCCATATGAGCACATACCAGCAAAGCCTTTCAAATTCTCTTGGAACTGAGGGAGAATTCTAATTAACAATTAGAAGACGAACTCGAGATTTCTATCGGCTGACAGTTGACGAGGGGCTCCGGCCCCGAGTCAACTATCAAAGCCGATAGAAATCGAGAGTGAGTCTTCTAATTGTTTTAGTAAAAATCTCAACTAAACTATACTATACTAAACTAAACTAAACTTCACAAAAGCGCGAAGGAAAAGCCGCCATTTTTTCAAAACAAGTCCGGCTTTCTCTACCCACTATCTATCGGCTGATAGATAGTGAGTACGTTAGCCAATCAGAATGCAGGATTTGCATTAGTATAGTAGTAGAATTTTACTAATAAGAAATATCTGCAAGTACCTTGTAAGTGCAGGTGGTAGAAGCTTAGTAAGCTAGACAAGCTCAGTTAGTTAATAATTAACCTACTGTAGCCTCACGCAATTCAAATCATATACAGTTGGACTAGACCTAACCGTGGTATTTGTACGTTTCATCATTTCAATACTTTCTATTTCACAAAAATAGCGTTTCTACAATGGAAGTTTATAAATTATTGACTCAGCAAATCTGCGAAATATCTGTCTCTCCCTCACCTTCTCCTTGCTCTCGCTTCTTATGACGCTTTTCCAGAAGCTGCTTCTTCTTCTGTTTATTGCTGAAAGGCTTCTTTTTGGGCATGGTTAAAGAAAAAGAAGTTTAAAACATCCCATTTTATTTTGACGTCTTCCCACAGAGCTTTTCCACGCATTTGAAATTCTGTCGTCTCAGCAAAATAACACAAGGCGTTACTGGTGGTTGACAAAAGAGGTCTGGATCGAGGAATAGAGACGAGGCTACAAAATGGCGGTCGCATTTGGAAGTTTTTGAATGTGGTTTGGTTTGGTTTAGAGTTTTTGATATCAAATACACCGTTACTCGAGTAATATGGTACGAAACAGGCAGCTGTTTTACTTAGAATTATATTTTTTAATTTACTTACGAAGTTTTTTTTTTCAGTCTGTAACACTGCACACAGATGTTGGAGATTTAAAGATTGAATTGTACTGCGAAGAAACACCGAAAACGTGCGAGGTACGTCGCAACTGAGTATGAATTTTATGAATTTAAGATATTTATATTTTTGTGCATAATGTATTATCATGATGCTCATTGGCCGAATGAGGAACATGTTTGACCAAAAAGTTTGGAACAAGTTATAATGCATGTGTTTATGCTCTACAGTAGCTGCTGTCCTGTCATTTGTGTGTGAGAGTGCTGAGCTGAGGAAGGAGAAATATGAATAAAACCCATATACCAGTGACACAGGCTTTTGGGGAGACTCATAGGGGAGGGGAAAGGAGAAAAGGGAAACCTATCACCCTCAACATTCTAGACCCCCCCCCCCCCCCCCCCCACACACACACACACACATACATGCCCAGAGCCCTCCTCCCCTGTTCACAGACTTAATCAATAAACAAGGGACTTGTTTGTGATCACTAACCACTAACTATCGTGAATAAACCCCTTTTAGATTATTATAATAGTGAGATCAAGTTTGCCACATCTCAATACTCAATGACTGTGTAATTTTTTCCACTTCAGAATTTTCTAGCTTTGTGTGCAAGTAATTATTATGACAACTGCATCTTTCATAGGTAAGATAATCTCATCAAGCAACCCCCTGAGCTTTTGATGTTTATGTTGAGTGGTGTTGTGTTTAAATTACATTGAAAGTTGTCAGTAATAAGCAAATACAGTCCATTATACATGTACCTACTATACAGTGTACCAGTATATGCCTGACCTATATTGATTGATTCTTCTCTTAGAAACATAAAAGGATTCATGATCCAAACAGGAGATCCATTAGGTGCGTACATCGATCTATCTCTCACAGTGCAAAGTACAAAAGTATGACCATATAATTATAATGTTTTTGCATACTTCTCTGCACAGGCTTTTTGCTGTGAAACAAGCTTTCACGCACCTTATTTAGAAAAACCAGCCACCTTTACATCAAAATAATGTCAGTTTAGCATGTAGTACTGCTCAAAACTCTGTCACAAAACATGACCACGATTGTATTCACCTTTTAATCGTGGTACTGTATGTAAGATCGTGCTGCAATAAATTGAAGAATGTACCTGCAAAAGTCATATGTCCGCTATCATCTTCATGCTTTGGTTAATGTGGGATCACAGTTCTATAAATGCAATTGTGTTAGACCTTAAACCCATAAATGCAAGATGTTAAACCCATACATAGGGCGGAATGTCTGGATTACAGGCAACTCGCCTACTTCATTGTAACTTACCAAAAGTCAAAATTCTCAAAATTTGTGACGCAAACAGTCACATGCTGATATATCCCTTTGATAACAAATCAATTCAGCCCAAGGTCCCTTGGACAAGACTCTGCTGGATATCAAACAAGCTTTAAGTTAACTGGTATCTTGAAATTGAAAGTATGTTAGAGGAGAAAAAATAATTTTGGAAAAGGTCTTGGATATGACATTAGACACAAAAGTTTTTAAAATAAAGGAAGTCTGAATTTTTTGCTATCCAGTAACAGTAACGTGGCTGTTGCGGCATGATCGTAGTCATGCAGCAGGACAGAGTCTTGAGCGGTACTGTACGAAAGCATGTGTATAAAAGTATGCAAATACCGGTATATTAGAATGATATGGTCATACTTTTGCGCATCGCACTGTACTAGTCTTAAGATGTTTTGTCATGTATGACATTATTTTCCAACAGTGAATTTTTTTATTTCAGGTACAGGCAAGGGAGGACAAAGCATATGGGGGAGAAAGTTTGAAGATGAGTTGAGTCCATCTCTAAGGGTAAGTCAGGACTACTGTGATCGCGATCAAATTGCGAGCAACAAGAGAGAAAGGTGCGAACAAATTGTGAGCAGATCGCAATCAGTTTGCAAGCATTGGTGTGAGCAGATCACAATCTGCTTGGGATCAAATGTACACTTGATTCTGGGCTGTACTGTACTTGATCCGTATGAATATAATACTTCCCATTGGAATATGTTAATATTTTAAAAATCTAAAAAAAAAAATGTATACTTTTATTTAAAATGTTTTTATTGACTTGTTGTAATTGAATTGAATATTGAGTATTTATTATGTAATACTGTGTTTTTATATGCCAATAATGTGTTTTAAATATTCTTATGTAAAGCGTTAGTGAATCGTTGAAAATTGACGCTATATAAAATATACTTATTATTATTATTATTATTATTATTATTAATATCAAGAAAGCTCTTTACCCTATTTGATATATATCTTGTCATGATTATTTATTTTAACTGTTTCTTTCCTTCTATATTTTACTTCATTAGCACAACGCAAGAGGTACCATTTCAATGGCTAATAGTGGTCCAAATACAAATGGTTCACAGTTTTTCCTGACATATGGAAAACAGCCTCATTTGGACATGAAGTACACCGTTTTTGGAAAGTAAGATCTCCCTGTATAATATATAATTTACAGTAAATGACAGATGCATAATAATTAATAGTTAATTATTAACTCATAAGAATAAGAGTGCATATGGATAATATATGAATGAATGTATTTATATACTAATAGCCAATGTGCATGAGCTCTAAATTCTAGCACAAAGCATGATGGGAAAGTGAGTCCTTAAACTCTTTGGAACCTCATTTGGAATGTACATGAGTGAGTTTGACTGTACAATGTAATTAATCTGGAGTTATTTTTGACATCTGTAGGGTTATTGATGGCTTAGAAACCTTGGACGACCTGGAAAAATTACCTGTTAATGAAAAGACACGCAGACCTTTAACTGAAGTCAGGTTAAAATCAGTCACAATCCATGCTAATCCTATTGCCGATCAAGCTGCATAGAAGACATACATCATATTCATGTTACTCATGAAGGACGACATATTCTGAGTCACTTACATCTGCAAGTCTCAAGTTGACAAAACTGGGCCTTCCCATGTGGCTCTAAAATCATCAAGGAAGGAAAGTGAACCATTCTGTTCAGACAATTTTTTAGCTAGAAGAAACTTTGTTACTTTGGTCTGGGGTATCGAACATGAATTCAGGAAATACGATTAATAAATACCCTTGATACAAGGATTTAGGGTGCAATACCAATTTTCAGGAATCACAGTCTTCAAAATATATAAGCAGATCAAGCATCATCACGGGGGGACTGAAATTCACGAATCACAGACTCATTTCAAAAAAAGGCCGAATCATGTGTCATGCATAACCTGTGCCACCCTGATTGACATGCATCCATGAAAAGTGAGCATAACAGTTGTGAGTGTGGCTCTAGTTTTTTGTTCAACTTGATGGATAAGCATCAACTGACCAAGTACAGTACAGTATATCCAAAACTTGCTGCATGCATGTTATCGTTTGATACCATGTTATTGTTTGACCATGAAATCTGCAAAAAAAAACTGTTTTTCAACTTTCAAAACTATTAGTTTCTTTATAATTTCAGTTATATTATAGTGTTGTTACTAAAGTGTGAATACTTTAACTGTAGTCACCTTAGGATGTCAAGAATAATCTTTAAAATTGACAATCATTTCACGTTTTTAACAGCCAAAAAATACACTGTCAGATTCTTACTTCAAAATTGTTTTTTGCCATTTTTTTTTTTTTTTTTTTAATAAATTATTTTTACATCTTTTATCATAAAGTTATACAAGTTTACAATTTGATACAAGCAAAATACATACATCTAGGCAAGTTACACACTTCTATATATACATAATTATACAAACAGTAGGAGAGAAAGAAGAAAAATTAACATTGTAAATAATATACTGTTAGTAGTGGAAAAAAATACAACGTAAAAATACAAAAATACATTCACATCTTTGCTTTTATGGCAATATTTTTAGAATAATATTCTAAAAAGTAGGGCCAAAAACGTAAAATTCGATAATAATTATTATTGTTTATTATCTGCTCCTACTTCAAGTGACTATACGGTTAGAGTATTTTCACAATTATAAGAAATAATTCTGTAACAATCACTATACCCAATACTCCCATTTCAAGTTCTCTTTTATGCTGTGTTAGCCTCAAAACCGTGTAATATATTCTTTTATTCAGTAACAGCCCGTGGAAATTCAAGAGATCTGTGTGTAAAGAAGACAATTAAAATACTTTGAAATTTCACAAGTTTTATCTAAATTTCTGCATAATTTACGCACAATTGAGGCTAACACAGCGTAAAAGAGAACTCGAAACGGGAGTATTCAACCAGATCCAGTAGCTCAGAACCAACTACTACTAAAACATGACCCGATTGAGCAGTAGAAATCTAATCAGTGTTTTTGAATACTAAAATAAAATTAAAATTTGACAAGATGCTATAACCAGACCACAAATGTTTGTGTCAGATAACATTTTGAAAAAAGAATTAGTAAATAAATAAGAATTTTTTTTTAAATGACATTTTTGACCATCAAAAAATATTGAAATTCAGAAGAAATCTTTTTTTTTTCAAAAAGAAATTGAAGGTCTATGGTTATCCATAATTAATGTTCTTCAAATGCCTGATTAACAATTTCGCTCCTGAGAAACTTGTGATGGAATATCTTGATACTAGAAAGTTTTGACGGGTTTGCCTTATTATATTATAATAGTGGAGTGTAAACAGTAAACTTGACTAGTATTAACACTACAAGACAAAAAAAGTGTGCAACGTCTTTGTTTAGATAACACTATTTAGCACCATAAAATAAGTACTTTTTCACAGGTTGAATGTGTAAGAATGTATTTAGAGCCTTAATTCCAACCACTTAAATGCACAGAGTAGTATTTTCCAAAAGCCACAAATGTATTCCAGTATTATTAAGAACAAAGTGGGGGGCCTATAATATTTACATTGCTGCAAAACATTGAAATGATTAATATTTATACCATGATGAATTACTGGTATGGTAAGTGTAGGATCCATTAGATAATACAGTCAAAACAGTGTTTGGCAGGTAAAACATTTTAATTTTATTTATTTTAATTGTTTTACACACTTAGAGAATTTGTCAGACCTGTCACTATCTCACATTCTGAAAGAATAGAAACCATTATGAGATACCTTGGTATAAGCACAAGCACTTCAGTCTGACAACTTTTGCTAATACACACTGATTTGTTCAGTTAAATTCAAGAAGAGAAACATTATCATTGATGACCAAACATTACTGACATGCAATTTTATTAAACTTGAAACAACCTCTTGGCTCATCTCAGTAACACCACAATTATCTTCTAGTGAGGTTCCAAAAATTATCCATACCCCACCATGGAGAATTTCCTATTTTCTTCTAATCCATACAAACTATGTAATTTTTTTTATGCCACTCCAACTCCTGAGAATTTCTGATTTCCAATCATGACGGGGACCGTATGGATATTTTTGGAACTACACATTGTTTTTAAGATGACTGTGTGTGCTAGGCAAGAGTCGACTATATTTGCTGCACCATCCTTCTTATGGTACTAAGTATTTAAACTGTAGAGAAAGACTGTTGTTTGATGGTGACATTTCAAAAACCTAAGCAGAAGTTATCTAATTCCTCACTGTACTCTGAAGATTACTTCTGCTCAAGTTGTCGAAACAGCAGTCACCACAATCAACATTATTTCTTAGACTTACTCACCCAGACGATCACAACAACTCACACTCTACTACTACTCCTGGGTTCAAGCCATTTACTCTCACTATTTAAACTAACTAGATTCTTCACATGAGACTCTCCATTTTAAAGACAATCTTAAAAAAGATGACTTCCAAGACACACTGTATACAATTGTTTTAGATGGTGAATAAATAGAAAATAATGTCTTTAAAAGATAGATTTATGTTTTTCTTTCATTCACACAAAGCGACCAATAAAAATAAAGCAATGGCATATGTACACTTTTATAAACAACTATAAAAATGGCAACTAAGATAATAAATCCCATAAAACTACAAACGAATACAAATACTTCTGTAGTACAAACCCTAAGGCTTACAGCTTTTACATTCACTGTAATATGCAGTCAAGATAAACTAGCATGTTATTCATTTTTTTTTCTCATGCAGATCATAATTGAATAAGATCACATTCAGTCTTTGTTTCTAAACAATGGAAACAGATATCCCTCAGGGCATAGATAACGGCCCTTATCATTGAATAAATTATTGGCATTTCACTCTATTGTTATTTGACATATCTACACTGGGTCTATATTTATATAATTCCTATAAATAACCATGTTCATAAATGATTCACATACCTCCGTGTTCATTGAGTGCATGAGTCAGAGTAAATCATTATTCACACTTGCATCATAATTTTTACTGAACACTTAGAAAAGAAGTGCACTAGAACTACTTGAACTGGTAAATGGTTACCATGATCATAAATGATGCACAGACTTCAGTGTTCATTGAGTGCATGAGTCAGAGTAAATCATTATTCATGCTTGCATCATAATTGTTACTGAACACTTAGAAAAGAAGTGCACCAGAACCACTTGAACTGGTAAATGCTTCTCCTTGATCTAAATAACTGATAGTAGGTGCACTTTTTTCATCTCTTAACTCTGTATGGTCTGATGACTTTAACACTTTATTCTTTTTCGGAATTTCAGTCTTGTTTTCCATTTCTTGCAGAGAGGGAGGTCTGTATTGGTCTAAAGTTTTGCCATCATTTTCTTTCAAGTACTGATCAAAGTGATACTGCATACATACTTCTGATGGATAATCATGGACCTTTTCCAGGTTGCCAGCATCAAAAACCACTCTAGCTTTTCTCTGTGAAATTCAAACAAAACCCCTTATTAGATATGACACATAAAAGGGGAAATGACTTATTCAAAAGTTCCAGAAACTATTAATAGCACATGTATGGCTGACCCAAAGCTAGTCACCCTTGCTTTTTAAATTGAAAGATTTTCTCATTTTGAAGAACTGTTTCATTTCAGTATACAATTTGTAATTTCTTTCAATGTTGCGTGCATTACTTAAATTAAATTTATTTAATGCAATAAATGATACGAATTGTCTCCATGAATGTCTTAATTGGTCTTAGTCTGTAATAACACTAGCAGACATGAATAAACCGGTACCCATTAATAAATTATAGGAGATGAATTATAGACTGAGATATAACCATCATTTTGTAGTCTTTTTTTTTCCTGCTTAGGCAAAACCTGTTTTCCTGGCTATCTAATTTTTTGTGCTGACAATACTAATGTGTAATTTCAATTTTCACAAAAGAATTTTTTTTATTTATTTCTTCTGAGAGTCATATATACCTCATTAACACTGATGTATTAAAGGAAAGACAATATCCATTTCATAATTCATCATTATCCATTTACTCAAATGACAGTCTTATGACAGTCAATTTGAAGGTACAGGTACTTTAAATTTTCTTTTAGCATCAAGCAACTAATAAATATTTAACAAATCAAACACCTAGTAGAGCTCTGTGTTATCATAGCTAGAAAATGATGAAAGAATTAGTGCAAATAAGTAGAAGCACAGGCCAACTTAGGTGACCACTTCTCATTATACCTCACAATTTATTGTCAGTAAATAGAAGAAGCACAAAAAAGCTAATGCAATTCATGAAAACATTTAGATTAAATTGACCAATCACTTTCAATATGAGCTTTTTGACGACTTTATCATATTGTAAAGCTCATGATAGCCATATATACATATTGCTTACCTTTCTTGAACGCAATGGGCTGCTTAGACAAGTCTTGACATTTTCCACTTTACTTTCAAATATCACTTCAGGCACCTTCATGTATGTGGAGTCACCATAATATGAAACAGGAACATCATCAATATCTTCTTCCTCCTCTTCCTCCGTGCTTTCATTAATGGTATAAACACCAGACCTAATTGGATTGATGTCATAGCTACCAGACATGCAAGAACCACTGCTATCAGAATCATCTGAATCTGTCTCGTCATCTGGCATATCAATGACTGACACTTTGATATCACGGTCTGGTGACTCAGGGATATCAATAACTGATACTGGAGTGGGAGAGGGTGGTCCAGGAAGATCAATAGCAGACACTTCCAAATCATTATTGCTAGGGTCTGGAACATCTATAACAGTTACCATCATATCTTCTGGCTTACGAACTGACGGAGTAGGATTATTTTGATTTTTGTACTTAGTTGAAGACATATTCGCTTGCGAGTTTTGCTCAGATAAACTGTTGAGATGACCCATTCCAGGAGCTTGGTTTGCTGAATTTAATAACTGTGGTTGTTTTTGCTTGGACTTGGGTTCATATGAACCAGCATTTGCATTTATTACTAATGTCATATTACCAGTAATTTTTTGTTCAACAACATTTTGTTGTACTGGCTTTAAGTTTGTAGCTCCACTAAATGACTTGGTTTGCTCTCCCTTTATATCTTTGATTGGCTCAGACTTTTTCTGCTTTTTAGACCAGGGGAAAATTCTGGAGGAACTGCTTTTTTGCGAATCTTTCTTTTCTTTTTTGGACTTATTTTCTTGATTAAGATTCTGTTCCTGTAAAGATTTACTTGTCACATCATCATTTTTTGCTTTTGTCTTTTTATTACTTTTTGAAACACTTGACCCAAAGAGACTACTTAGTTTATACACTGAACCCCTTGCTGGTTTCTCATCCTTTTCTGACTCATCTTCTACAGGCTCATGAGAGATTTTGCCATTCATAAGCATAGTTTTTTGAGATACAGGTTTTGGAGCACAAAATTCTTGGTTGCTTGAGGACACTTCAACATTGTGAACTTTTTTCCTATTATTGTTTATTGCTTCTTCATTTTTTCCATCAGTTGATTTATTAAAAGCATGACCTGAGGATTGTGAAATGGTGGATTTACCTGCTGGTTTTGCATTCAAATCATAATCTTGGTAAGTATGTAACAGATCTGTATCCTTGTTATCATCCTCTTCATACCATAATGCTTTGCGAATCTTTGGTTCGTCGTCATCCATTTGCTTTCCTTTTGACCCAGTACTAGTATTCTTATGATCATCTTGGAAATTATTCTTCACATTCTGATCCAAACAAATATTCATATTCTCATCTTCATCACCCTCTTCATAATCACTGTGTTTTCCATCTGCAACTGCTAGGTTATGCAGTAGTACCTTTAGACGATGCTCAATACCAGATGAAACACTTCCTCTGTGTTTTAAATTTAAAACAGGTTCCATGTCGTGGAAATGATGATCAGGTATTCTAACGTCCCCCATGGATATAGACCTCATGCGTTTCATATTATTATCATTGTGTCCTGAATCAAAGATATCTTCATCATCACTAATACTTTTGGTAGGAGACAAAATCCCACCAACGTCTGCTGACCATCGTTTACTAAGAGGTGGTGGTTTCCCTCTAGATCTAGGAGATAGTGGCTGGTGGTTTGAATTCAAGAGATTGTCTGATGATGAGCTTTTATGTAGACGGAAGTTCCCAGATGGCCCAAACTTGGTTCTTATGGCATAAACATGAAGATCAGGTGGTATTTCATCTTCTTTTGCACCTTTATCATCATCTTCTGAATGAGCAGTAATTCCAGTCTCATTATCCTTGGAAATTATTATAATATTGTTCTCTTTGGGCTCTTCATTCTTAGTAGCAGGTGTATGGGAATTGGGCAACTCCACTTCCTTTTCCTTCACCGACATGGACTCTCTTGAAGAGGTTGGTGGATGAGCGTTGGAAGTGAACTTCTGGCTCTGTTCATAATCTCTTGTGCTAGTGCTTCGGTAGGTCTTTGTCGAGACATCTTTCTGAGCTTGGGTTTGTTGGTTTTGGGTCTTATTGGATTCGGCATAGGTTGAGCCGATAGAATCACGATTCACTACTCCAAAAAGTTTTCTTAGCTCTGAAGGCGTTTTTATGTGTTCATAAGAAACTTTACTGTTATTTTCGCCATCTTCTGGAACATTTCCCTGGTTATTGAAGTTTTCTTGGCCATTCCCTGACAGTTTCTGGTCGAGTTGTTTATTCTTCTTTTGTTGATCTGGTTGTGGCACACTGCTGGCGACAAAGGAATGCTGTCGTACTCCTCCTTGGGATCCATTCCGCGAGTTTTCTTTTGGAATTATGATTACTGTTGGTGTTTTTTTGCCAAAATTGGATTCATGTTCTCGTTCGGTTGAGTTCGTAGTAAAAGAGCTCCTTTTCTGGCCAACTTTATCGTAGCCGCTAACAGTAGTGTTATTGCCAATATTCGACTGCTTGTCGAGCCCATTATTCGTATCTGTACCTTGTAAGCCTTTCTTTCTAGCTAACAAATTCTTTTTCCATTCGGGCAAAGTAGCGGATCGATCGTTTTCTACCTTGGTTTTTACCTTTTCTTCTTGTTCTTTCTTTCTTTTCTTCTCGATCAGTGCTTGCTTCCAGGCCGGCATTACCGATGTCATTTTGGCTGAAGTCTTAGTAGAACAACGATTTCGAATGATCTTAGGTGATAAAAGATACTGATAGACGAAGATATACTTTGTTTTACGGCGTCGTAATTTGTGGATAACATACAATTCTAGACGATGAATTTAAGATTTCCGGCAAGCTTTATCAGATCCATGACTACAGCCAAGAAACCTTCGGCGTCGAGTATAGGTTTACATCACCGGCCCAAATACTAAAGCTGTCACGATTTGTTACGAACCTTTACCGAACCACTCCCGATACCTCTGTATGATGCTCGAAGTACTTTCGGCAGCACTGCTCCAGCCAATCAGAGACAATGATTCTCAAGGATGTCTTTGTTTACTTTCCTCTCATGAGCCTTTTCAAATATCGTTATGATACTTAATGGATGACTGACAGTCTAGAATGAAAACACTTCATCTTTCATTGACCTTGTCAAATTACTAAAGCAAAAGTCTTTCGTTCAGAAGATCACAGTGTTCATAAAACAAAAAAATATCATTCATTAAATATCCAAAGTATTGTATTTTCATGGCGCCAGAGAATTTCGAAATCAACGGTGAATTAATGATTAATTCATTCTAGGTTTTTCTAGAACTAAGGTTCATAGCGCAAATATCGATCAGGAGAATAAGCTAATCATAAATATGAGTGGAATATAATAAATACGTAGCCACTACAATCTAGGTAGCGAGAAATTAACGTTCCGTTAGTGACGTAGAAAAGAAAATTCTGGAAAAATAGAGATGACGAGGAGTAACCGTTTATGAATATACATCTTTGGAAAGACCAGAAGTTATTTTAATAAAAAGAGCCTGTATCGACAGATTAATTTATTAAAGTCAAAACGTACAGCTCAAGTGTACTCCCCTAGCCTCCATTAATGATTTCATTATTCCAATATTGAGTTGATTATTCACTCTGAGTTTTCATCAAAAATCGGAAGACTCCAAACTTCACATTCATTTCACAACTAAAATTCTAAGTGATGGCCTTTCTGGGGAGTTTTTCTACCTTAACATGGCAATTGTTGAAGAATCAAATCAACACTCAAGTACATTATCTATTTGGAGTCAGAGTGAATAATGAACCCAATATTCGAATAATAAATTCATTAATGGAATCTAGGGGGCACGCTTCAGCCGTTTTGACTATAATGCGGACCGCCGCTTCGTTGGTCGAAGAGGGCCAGTTCGCCAGATACGATCGGATCAAGGCACCAACTTTGAACTTCTGAACGGCAGCCTTTAGGTCGTTTCCGTTTTGTTTATTTATTTGTTTTCACTGATGATGATAATACTTATATACGCATGCGCATTCCTGGTGTACATTTGCATATCTCACTTATAACACAAAAATGCCTCTTGTCAAAGCTGCAGTATTGTAATGGATAGAGCAATAAAAGATCAGTTCTGATCTGTGCACACATCGCTGATCTGGGTTTTTCAAAACATGTCCCACATGGAAAGAAATAACCACAGCGACAAAACCATCAGCAATACAAGCGACATACCGGGTGTGCTGGTCATAGCAAGGGGTTAATCATCTACGGTCTAGGGGCCGACTAACCTCTCCCTTAGGCTTCGGCCGAGCTTCCTGATCAGTCAGTAATGTCCTCCCGGGATAGCGGTGTTGGGGTCGAAATCTCCAGCGTAGCCGTAAGTCCATACGATGCCTCAGCACTCGATGTCTGGAAGTATGGTCCTGGTTAATCAATCAATAAAAACAAATTTATTCCATAAAAGTGAGTATTTGTTGAAGATAAAATCTTAAGTAGATGAATTTTGGAAAGTAGACTGAAGGCTCGCACCTACAAGTTTTTCATGAGATTTTTCGAGATCAGTCTGAGGGGTGG
This sequence comes from Anthopleura sola, assembly GCA_023349425.1. Taxonomy (NCBI): domain Eukaryota; kingdom Metazoa; phylum Cnidaria; class Anthozoa; order Actiniaria; family Actiniidae; genus Anthopleura; species Anthopleura sola. Next base: position 176,660 of record JALHLI010000010.1, read on the forward strand.
TTGCACAATTCCATCCATCAAACTGGTCTTCCAAGGTTATCATTATGGGATGTTTGCACAAGCACAAGCACAAGCACAAGCACAAGCACAAGCACAAGCACAAGCACAAGCACAAGCACAAGCACAAGAACAAGCACAAGCACAAGCACAAGCACAAGCACAAGCACAAGCACAAGCACAAGCACAAGCACAAGCACAAGCACAAGCACAAGCACAAGCACAAGCACAAGCACAAGCACAAGCACAAGCACAAGCACAAGCACAAGCACAAGCACAAGCACAAGCACAAGCACAAGCACAAGCACAAGCACAAGCACAAGCACAAGCACAAGCACAAGCACAAGCACAAGCACAAGCACAAGCACAAGCACAAGCACAAGCACAAGCACAAGCACAAGCACAAGCACAAGCACAAGCACAAGCACAAGCACAAGCACAAGCACAAGCACAAGCACAAGCACAAGCACAAGCACAAGCACAAGCACAAGCACAAGCACAAGCACAAGCACAAGCACAAGGATCAAAAATTTTTGATACTTGCTTGTGCTTGCGTTCGTACCTGCGCATGCGTCGTAGTGAAAACAATGTTCTTGCTTGTGTTATGTGTTTGCGACTGTGCTTCCGTCGCTAGTGAAAACCAGGACGGCGTAGATTTGTTATGAAACGGATACTTTGTCGTGACTTTGGCTTGATAAACATGTTTGTCACGTGACATTGATTGACCGGGATTTTAATCACGTGACAATACAATACAATACAATAACTTTTATTAACTTTTTCACTCAAACTCTTGTAAATTCTTGGATAGCGTGCTGAAAGGCACGCATGCGCAAACGTTTTTCTCTAGTGTCGGTACCGTGTGCGTGCTGTAAGTCAGTACCGTAGGTTAAGCTGGTAGGTTTCCCACTAATACGAAAACCGCTCTAAGAGAATAAGAGTAATTACTGGCAGGGAAACAAAATAGAAAAATTCACTTAAAACGGCTAAACTGACCAACTAGGAAGGATCTACATACTATCAAAAACAACTACACACAAAGGTTAGTCCAACTTTATTACAAATTAATTTCATTTTAGACCCATAACTAGACCAATACATATTCACTGTATAGCTAGGCTGTCTGTGCATACATTTACTGTAAACATGGATTGCTTGGGCTGCTTGTGGTTTGCGTGACGTCAAGTCAGGATGCTGTTCTTGGAAGTATACACGACGCTATAGACCCCTTGCAGCACGTCAGAATGCACCTCAATTTGGAGGGCAAAAAAAATAAGTTCCAATAGACCTTTTTAGCTTCGTTGTTTGTTGTGCCCATTTCAGACCATGTGATGCGGCTCTTGGGAGTTGATTCTTTCATGTGTAAATATTTGAACAAAAGAACATTTCTCAAGGGAATGTCATGTGGTCTGAAATGGGCAATTTACATACGAAGCTAAAAAGGTCTATTCTTGGGAGATTAAAATTCTTTTGTTTTGCCCTCCAAATTGAGCTGCTCTGACGTCACGGGCAAGTGGTCTATATATGAGTGACCGGTCAGGTGGACAAACAGACTAGGGGGAGGGGGTGGGTTAGGAAGATTTAGGTGGGAGATCACATATAGATTTTAGGTAAGGAAAGGATCAGCTATAAATGTATTTTATCATTTCCTCAGTCTTGTTCAGTTTTGAACGGTGTGAAATGTGAACTTTACCTTTACAATTCCATTTATCTATTTTTTACCTCATTTTCCCCCAAACGTTTTACGAGAAGTGATAACTAATTCCCTGATTACAAAATGCTCTTTTTAATCTAATATATAGATTTAGGCACTGCCTAAAAGCGGAGCTCCCATAAATAGCATATTTAGTGCTAAAAGCGTGACAATTGTGTGACGCGGCATAACGCTGGTTATAGCGTTACCACATTGTTTGATTTTACCAGAATTCAGGAGGAAAAACTAAAAGAAAAACCATTATTTTAAGCCTTCAAAAGCATTAGAGAACTTTTCAATTCGAAGAATAATAATTATAGATTGTAGAACACATGAATACATGTATAGAACGAAGGATTTTATTCAGCAAATCTTAGTAATCAAAGTTGTAAGTTTTTTAGGTGGAAAGTAAACTACACTGAAAATTGTCGAAAAATATTACTGATAAGCTTAAGCTTACATTCACTTGAACTTCACACGTAAAAAGAGACACATTCATTAATGCAAGATAATAATTTTCTTTGTTAGTAAGTTGGTCTTTGTAAAGTATTTTTTTTAGATTTATTCTTAACTTTATTATCGAGCGAAAAATCTTACAAAAACATAAGCTTATCCATAAAAAAAAACAAGCTCATCATTTTTGCGATTGTGTAATAGTAATAGCTGGAAAAGCCCGATAAATAGCAAATATTTGGTGTGATATGTATTCCTTTTTCATATTTCATTCAACTTTAGAATAAATTATCTATAAAAATGTCAAAATATTCATATGATTATGAAACTGGAATCTTGTTTTGACTTCGCGTAAGGTTCGCTGGCCGTCAAATATATTTTTTCAAAGAACCAAGTCTTTTTACTAAGTCTTAGCCTTTTTTCTTGAAATGGGATCAAAAACAAATAATCAGAGCTTCAAATATCGCTTTTTTGGTTCAGATGCATGCAGTAAAAACGACAAACTATCCAAGTTTCTCTGACAATGTTTGCCGAACCAACGTCCTTGGCTTGTCTGAGAGTTTCTCCAGCTAGTTTACACATTTCTTGTCGATTTTTTACGAAATATTAGTTAAACTTAATGAATTTACCTTCCATGAAGTGTTTTCTACGAAACTGAAATATCACTCTTGCAGTATGATCAGGTTTTTCTGGTCTACAGGCCACTTTTTCTCTCACTGAAGTTTCAGTCACGAAACTTAATTCATCGTAAGATTAAGAACCTTCCCTCGCTTTCCCTCGCTAAATCTTCTTTAACAAGTCGCTAAAGTCGAAAAAGAAAAACTGTTTTTGTTCACTTTAAGACAGACATGACTTCGATTAAACGTATTTTTCGCATTGCAAAAATAAGAAAAAAAATACTTCTTGATCCATTGACTACATTATTGCAATTTTTCTGTGCATTTGTGAGTAAGCAAAGCGCGCGGGAACCCTGTGCAAAGTGGTACACGGACGTATGTACGTATGTATGTATGTATGTATGGACAAATCAAGCCATGAAAAATCAAGTCGATGGGTTACCATTTTTTCTTAAGTATGGTGCTCCGCTCGCGCGGGCCTTCGGCCCGCGCGGGAGCTCCGCTATAATTGGCTCAGTGTTTATTGCCGGCTCATGAATTACAGTAAGCACAATATTCATTTCTTTGTCATCTTGACTCCAACTAGTTCAGATACGACAGTGATGAGCTCGTCATCTTTGACTCCTTTAAATCTTCCATTATCCAGCTCTTTGATGCTTTCTTCTATCGCTTCTTCCGTAAATTGACGGAAATGCGACCAAAAACGACTTCGAATCATGTAGTACCACCTACTTTTGGGAATTCTGAAAGTAGACTTCTCATCGGTCACTTGTGTGATGACATCATCACGGCCTGTGACGTAAGGTAATATGATGTCAAATGGGTTTGACACGTCTTTGAGGTGTTGTAACAGAAGAAATGGCAACGGTAGAGATGATATGGCTTTCTCGGTAAACGGCGTATTAACTATGAAGCACACGCCATTCTTCGGGAGGTAATCGAAAATCTGTCCAAGGCATTTGGCAATGTCATCGATGTGATGGATTACACCACTAAGAAGCACCTTGTTGAATGGACGCTAAAGAAATAAAACATGTTAGAGCTGCGACAAATAAATTTAATAAAGCGTTTGAGATCTTGACCAACCTGGTTTGCCACTTGATTTTGAAATAAATGATCAAAAGCCTGTTCTGCAGTTTCTTTCACTAGCACAACACCATCCAGTTTGCTTGCATGTTCAAAGAATGCTTGACAAGGCTCCACACACGTGACAGGATTCTTGAGTCCCACTTGCTTCCATATCATATGTGCTTGTTGACCTGTAGCAGCGCCAATGTCCAATAGTAGATCATCTGGTGTCAGTTGTAGATTGTTGATGATGATTGGTGTGTTGGTTTGATGGAAGGGCTCATACAGATAATCGTACTTGCTGGATATGTCAGTGTAATGGGAATCCATTTTGCTTAAATATTGGAATATTAACAATTAGTGTTTATATAATGTGCTGCTCATTCTCCCACAAATAGTGCAAAATTTAATTGAGTGAAATTTTTTTGCCGCCGGTATCACTACTTATTCTTCTACTACTACCACAGGTAGCCCAAGCTATGGTTCTGAATATAATGTATAGAGAGAATGTATGCGGGCAAATCAACGTTAACTAACGGCCTAAAATGTCACAGTATATAATAAGTAAGGGAAGGTCAAAATCGGCCGTTAACTAACGGCCTAAAATGTCACAGTATATAATAAGTATGGGAAGGTCAAAATCGGCCGTTAACTAACGGCCCAAAATGTCACAGTATATAATCAGTAAGGGAAGGTCAAAATCGGCCGTTATCTAATTCCTTAGCAACTACCCGACTACCCGACTGCCCAAGCTGCTGTTTGCCACTGGGATCGGGCCCCGGGGGTGGAGGAGGGGAGGTATGGTATGGAGTCCGATAGGGGTGTCTCGCCCAAGCTTCAAAACCCTGACCCTATTCAGACAGCAAAATCTTGGAAATCCATACCCTATTCAAGACAAATAGAGAAAAACATGAACCCTATTCAACACTGAAGGGAAGACTGCAAGCCGGCAAGCATTTTTTATTTTCATTTCCACGTATGTCAAATATCCCTACCCTAGCTGTATATGGCAGTACCCCCCCCCCCCCCACCCACCCAGGGGGTTGCTGGGTAGCGCTGGCTAATGTGTTTTCCCGCGGTTACTAGGATTAGCGGGAAAATATGCTCTCTTCGGTATCTATTGTTGATTAGGGGTGGCGCATCGGAATGTCGCACCTTAGGAGTGATATAAATGAGTGATGGCTCATTTCGTATTCATCTCGGTTCGCTCCTGTCATCATCGCCACTTAGTTAAGTTTGCTATATATTTGTTGGTGAAGTTTTGTTATCTTTATTGCTTTATTTCAGATGTCTTCGCAACAGCCCCATGGCGTGATGTTTATGAGTCAGTCTCATCCTCGGATGCTCCTTCTCTCCAAACCCTAGCTCACTTCCTACCTGATGTAGTTATGGCCAGCCGAGCTCCAAACACGTGCAGCAAGTATTCATCTGCCTATCTTCGTTGGAAAACTTGGTGTTCCTCTGTTCATCTACAGGCGCTGCCTGCTTCCCCCTATCATGTAGCGCTGTACTTAGAATGGTTGATGTTGGAAGCCAAGTCTTCTGCCCCATTGGAATCAGCTTTACATGCCATCGCCTGGGTACACCAGATTGCTGCTGTTGCAAGTCCTACTGACCATCCTATGGTCAAGCAAGTATTATCGGGTGCCAAGCGGATTTTGGCTCGTCCCAAGTCCAAGAAGGAACCCATAACTGTCGAACAGTTAGAGCAGCTAGTTCAAACGAAAGCAGGGCCTAGCGCTTCGTTATATGATCTTAGATCAGTTTCAATTTGTTTACTGACTTTTGCTGCATTTTTAAGATTTGATGAGCTAGCCCGCCTGTTAGTGGCCGATTTATCTTTTAGAGAGAATTATCTTGAAATAATTATTAAGTCAGCCAAAAATGATCAGCTGCATGATGGCAAAAGTGTTGTTTTGTCGTTTATCCGTTAGGAAAGCGTTAGGTATTTAGAGAACCTTATTGTATGGACCAGCCCGGGGGTCATGTTTAAGAAGGGGGTACAGCTGGCCCGGGGTTTTTCCTCTGTTAGTTGTGAGCGCTTTAGTCGGAGGTTTTTTCACCCAGCTGTGTTCACTGCCCTCTCTTTGCCAGTTGGTGCAAGTGTATTGATCATTTCACTACGATGAATATCTTATGTTTGATTATTACTTTACAATAACAATAAACAGTCGCGCCTCGATGCGAGCGGACCACACCAAGAAGAGTGTTGTAATGTTTTTGGGTAGGGGTATCCACTAGGATTTAGAAGAGAGCGTTTTGTTCCGACTGTCTGACTCGCTGCTGGCAAGTGACGTGAGTTGAACGATTTATCAAATGATGACAGATGGAAAAGCAAAACAATTTTCTTAACTTTGGGTATAATTAGCCATGCACGGACAATGTTTGAATGTTTGAATCGTGATAGCAAATAGGTATATGTAAAATATAATGACACTAGCTCCGAGAGACTCGTAAAAGAAGACTCTACACGAGAAATATATCTGAATAACAAGACTGCACAGAAAATCACCTATAATTAGGGGAGTAAACTCCTATACAGAAAATTACCAAAATACAGTACCCCTGTACAAAAAATCATCAACAGGCGGGGGAGTGACAACATAAAAAAGGAAAATAACGGGGAACCAGCAGCCCTGTGACATTTTAGCTATAGGCCGTTAGTTAACGGCCGATTTTGATCTTCCCTTACTGATTATATACTTTGACATTTTAGGCCGTTAGTTAACGGCCGATTTTGACCTTCCCTTACTGATTATATACTGTGACATTTTAGGCCGTTAGTTAACGGCCGATTTTGACCTTCCCTTACTGATTATATACTGTGACATTTTAGGCCGTAAACGTAACGGCTTAAAATGTTCCAGTATATGATATTGGTAATATGTTTTTAAGTATAATACTATAATATACTGTACACCGACAAGACATGTCGGCTTAAAATATCTCAGTATATATACTGAGTAAATTAAATATAACAACCGGGTCGTGACGACCCTAAGAACGGCTGCAAAGAAGGCTACACATCCAGTCGCACATTCGACTTTCGCTCTTAAATCGCGAAATTGAAAGTAAACCCCACTCGATAACCACCTAATATTGTGTAGAAAATTACCGGCTTCTTCCTGATTAGAATAATATTTGGCACAAATCGGTTGGAAGCTCCCAGGATACAATAGCACTCGACACTTAGAAAATTGTTTGATCGTTCGCCCGAATTACAATCGTTTTTTCTTTCCAATCCTTAATAGTTCATCTAAAATGTATTTGATTCCTGTGTAAATTGTAATTCTTTCAAATTTATTCGATTCCTCTAAAAATAGTAAACCAAATTGATGTTACCATATCGAACAACAATTTTGATCAGAGTCTGTTTTGATGCAGCCTTGGAGTCGGCAAACAAACTCCGAGTTGCCTTTGAACGAGAATCAAATGCCGCCTATAAACTATCGAGAATTTGTAGAACATTTCTAAACGAATTTGTGAAGAATATCTGCTGATTTCACAGTATAAATAGAAGAAAGCAATAATATTATAGACTTGTGGCAAATGAATCATGGCTTCAGTGGATCCTGGCTCGGATCCTGGCTTTACTGCTAGTTTCTCTCAAAGAGGGACTGTTCACAGTCTATCTATTTACCTACCTAGGTGATTAGGTGCATTAACGATCACTCTATGTGCGAGAAAAGTCTAAAAACTTGGCGGTTTTTGCTTTGTCGGTTCGTTCAGGACAAGAATACATCGTTGGTTAAGATTATTGTTTCGGTAGAGCATATAGGTATTTTGTACTACGCATGCGCACGAAAATAGTTCTTTGGCGCCATCCCGGCGCCATTTTGTGTATTCGAGAGTTCAAGCTCTCGAAGACGAACTTTTGAATGGCGATCTAGACAGAAAGAAAAAACAATTATCCCAAAGTTGAGAGACTATGGAAAGATGACCTGCAGCACTAACATCCCTGGTAATTACGAGATTGCTGTGTTTTTGTTTATCGAGAAAACATTGTTCAAAATCTCATCCGAAGAGGAAAATTGCTCGTTTTTAGTGGACTTCAATCTTAAAAATCTTCAAGCAACAGCTTTTACTTAGAATCCTTGACAGCAGAGGTTAGTACTTTGATGTTAAATATTATCATATGTGGGTTGTCTATCTATTTCAATGGATAGATCGGCTGACAAATTGTTGTGAATAACGATGAAATTTCGTATTTTTAGTAAGATTAGCTCAAGTTTCAGTACATTTTGTGAATGGTTTTTGCTTTTCCCCAAGTTTCATACTAACATACCACGTTTGTCTTTCTTTTATTTATCTAACTGTATAGAGCTTCAGATCTGCAAAATTGTGCACGACTTTTGATCGCTATATCATCGTACCATACTTTGGATAGATAGGCGTATGGCGGAAATTCGGGCAAGTTCAGAGGAGAAGTTCACCTATATCCAAATCATTTAGTTCAAGTGATTTTCTTTCTCAGGTTAGTTTTACTTTCAAGTTTATCATGGAAGCTTTTTTAAATTCGAACTCAGTTTGGATTTTGTGTTATTTTATCTTACTTCTATTGCATTTCTTACTTTGTAAAAATGGAGCTAGACAATGATATGCATCGCCCATTGCCGCAAAATAATATGTTTATGTTTTTCCCCAAGCCATAAATTACTCATGTGGAAACCTTAATAGTTTATCTTTCGTTTTGTGTAATTCATTCTTAAGAGAAAATTGTGCCGCTCTCGCAGTAAGGCAAAATTGAGACCTATTTTTGCTCTATCGAAGGTATGACATGATAGAAACATGGCATTGACCTAATGGATATTTTTCTTTCGTACTGCATAAAAATCCCTCAAAAGCTTTCAAAATAGTTTTATAACTCTTTGATGTATTTAACTGATTTAAAACTCTTTTATGTTTTAAAATATTTTCCATTATTTGATCTTTTTGTAGTGTATTTGTGTTGGTTCCTGACCAGCAAAGCTTGCAAATGTATCCTGATCGAGACTCAACTACACTGAAATCGCTGTCTAAGTTGTCGAGTTACGGTGCAATTTTTGGAAATCTTGACGTTTAAAGGACTTCTACATATTCTACAACCTTCTCTCGATGTCCTTTCGATATATTTAATATTTATATACAAGGATTACGATGTAAAAAGCCACCCAAATAAACCATCTTATTCAAATGCCCTTGTTGTTTGCTTACATTTATGCGTCTGCATGCCAGCGGTAATTATCATTAAAATTGATTTTCATGCGCATGCGTAGTACAAAATGCCTACGTGCTTTTCGGTAGCTGACCTACCCAGACGATTAATTATTATAATCAATGCAAACTCGTAACGCAACCCTGGAATGAAAACATCCATGCACCACGTGTAATGAACACGTTGCTTCTAAAAGATTGATGGCAAAGTATTCATTTGACTGATTTAAAAACGTGCTAATAGACAATTCAAATAGTTGACTAGTAGACTAGTATAATGGTTGTTATAGCATATATCATATCACAGGTATCCCAAGCTGGGTTTCTGTGGAGTTCCTATCGAACTTATATATAAGGCAATGTATGGCGATTTTTCGAAAAAAATAAAAATCAGTAAATCACACAAATAAATGTCCCTACTTGTGTTTCGTGTTTTGCTTTGAGTCTCTGTGAAGTTTCAGGTCATTTGCAGCAATATCGAGCGAGTATCGTGGTGGAGTACCCTCGTTTTTAAGTACGAGGGATACTCCACCACGATACTCGCTCAATATTGCTGCATGAAATGACGCGAGACTAAAAGCAAAACACTATGTTCTTTTTGTATTATTTAGTAAGCTAAAATAACAGTTTTTATTTTGTAATGCTTTAAGTACAATCGTAGCTATTAGTGTAATCGCAGCTATTTATTTCGTGTCATGTCTAGACACCTATGCAGAAACTATAGTTTTTTCAGCATTTGAGGATTGTCATACATTAGATAAAGCAATGTCTTTGAATTCATATGTATACAACGATTCTACATTGACAATAATAAACAATAGAAGAACCAAACTAGCATTCAGGGCACGAGTGCACGCTCCGTAGAGCGTCTAGTTGATCTGACTTCTCAGTCTCATTATAATTCATTTGTTTTTGAATCTCTGGAGGCTAAAACATAAGAAATTTCTTCATGATTAGCTTCGGTGGCTCTTTTTCGATTTGATTAATGCAAAAATGCCAAGAAAAAAAATACTTCACATAACGTCAAGATGGAGGAAGAGAAAGGAGCTACTTCTCAGTTTCGGCGTCCTAAAAACTCTTTAGAGGAAAGTGAACTAATAGAATCAGCTACTCCAGTCACGTGCATAGGTCTTAATCTATTCTTAAGGAATATAAAACGGCGCGCGTGTCTATATACTGTGATATAAACACGCTGGGAGCTGTAGAGCAAGAGAGAAGTCGTAGAGAAACACGAGGCGCAGCCGAGTGTTTCTTTGACTTCTCGAGTGCTCTACAGCTCCCAGAGTGTTTATATCACAGTATATAGACACAAGCGGACGTTTTATATTGCTTTTATAAAATATTTTGAACTATTTTATGACAATAAGCTGATGAAATTGAAATTCTCCCAACTTAGTATCAAAAACAAGACTTGTACGCATGACAAAAGTTTCATTGACAGCAACCAAATTCCTTAGTACAGAAATGGAATTTAACGAGGCAAAATCATTGAAAACTCTTTCAAAATCACGGCGAGAAATGTTCTCAAATGTTAATGAAGCTACTGCAAAGTCGAAGATGTACTGAAAATGAATTGAAGACGTGTTTTTATAAGATTAAACAGATGAGGTAAGGTTTGAACAGGAAATCTTTCAGCTCGTGGTGTACGCTTTGGCTGATGTTCACAAGCTACAAGGACTGTAAGTTTATTTATTTTACAAAAAATTAAAAAGCTTGAAGAAAAAACTGTGAAAAAGCTTTCTTTTCTGAGCTTTCGCTGTCTTTTTCTACTTCGTCTACAACAGTAAAGAGTGACATAAGCCACACATTTCTAATAGTAAGGCCTTGTGAATTGTTTGGAGACGAATTTTTCAGGTTGGTAAATTCATAGGATTTTTGTGCTTTACATTTTATTCTTTTCCCAGTCCTTGATGCTCCTGATCGCTGCATTTAACATCTGATTCGATAAACTAAAATATGGGTTTGAATTTATCTGAATACATCTGTTTTACGGGGGACTATTGAGATTTTTCAATGCAGTAGTGAATTTTTAGCAGCAAAGATCGACTCTATTCCTTGCCTTCCTTGTTTTAGCTTCGCCGTAAAATATTCTCAGTTTTTTGTCAAGCTCTTCGTTATTCATTAAGTGAAACTCAGTCAGAATACCGTTTTCATTTCGCTGTTAAAAAGCTGTTAAAAATAATCATAAGTTCTGTTAAAAATAACTTTTTTAAATATATCTTGTTGTTGTTTTTGAAGCTGATGGTGGTTGTTTCGTACGCCGAGTTTTAACTTTTCGCAATTATGACTTTTACGCCAAACGCAGTTTGATATAAATAAAAATCAAGGCTTTCATGAAAAAAACATAGGTTTAAATTTATTATTTTATCATAATAGCACAGTATTTGTTTCAAAAATGCACAATGTCCACTTAGCTTGGTATTTAGCTGTGATTGCAGTGGATTTCTCCCTCTGTTAGCTGAGAAAATCTTACTTTTTCATAGTTATTTTGCACTGTCACTTATTTTTCGTTTAATGAATATTGTTTCCTAGGAAATTAAAGTCTTTGAAACAAAATTACGGCTCTACTTTAACATTCAAATCATTTTCTTCCGTGATTTTTCGTGTTTTTTTTCCCCTCAAAAGGCTGAGCGTGTCTCTGTCCTCTGATATAAACACGGTAGTCAGCCAATCAGAGCGCGCGTAGTATCTCAAATATTTTATAATATAATATATAACATCAACCCAAAATTGTCAACGAATTCATTGTTAGTTTAGTTGGTAATACACTAGAATATCAAGGCAGAGGTTCCCGGTGCGAGTCCCAGGACGTCCAAGATAAAATATAACATAAAAATAAAATGTTAGATAAAAAGGTAAGACAGGTGAAAAAGGAGAAAACGGTGGAGAATAAAGAAAAAAAAAAGAGAGAGTGTAAGGGAAAAAAAGAGAGAGTGAAATCAATGAGAATTGCTTTTATGCTAATTTATACAGTGTCTTGATCAGTGTCTTGATCAGTGTCTTGATCAGTGTTTGATCGGTGTATCAAGACCTATGCACGTGTCTGAAATACAAAGTTCTAATTGGTCCGTGACATCATGAATTATTAATGAGTTTGAGAATACTTCTATCATCTTGAACATTTGTGAAGTTGTATAGGCAATGTTAATTTTTAATGCCACATGTGAAACAGAACGAAAGCAGTGAGTCACATTCACAAGTTATATTTAGGAACTCCTGAATATAAAGGAACTTCGGCGAAGTACTTTGTTATCTACCTCATTACAAATAAATAGCTGGATTATCTTAATTGTTCAAAGCAAGCTTCATTATTCGTACAGAGGCTGGGAATGATTGTAAATCAGACACACACTAAAGACTGATATTAAGTTATACCTGATTGTTGATTATCTCCTGGAGAGTTGGGTGGTGAGGAGTTTGGTACTCGGTCACTTTCCACTGCCTGTTCAGTCTCATCTCCAGCGGCAGGTGGTTGGGTATCTGCTGCCTGTCCTGTCCCTTCTCCAGTGGCAGGTGGTTGGGTATCTGCTGCCTGTCCTGTCCCTTCTCCAGCGGCAGGTGGTTGGTTATCTGCTGCCTGTCCTGTCCCTTCTCCAGCGACAGGTGGTTGGTTATCTGCTGCCTGTCCTGTCCTTTCTCCAGCGGCAGATGGTTGGGTATCTGCTGCCTGTCCAGTCCCTTCTCCAGCGGCCGGGGGTTGGGTATCTGCTGCCTTTCCAGTCCCTTCTCCAGTGGCAGGTGGTTGGTTATCTGCTGCCTGTCCAGTCCCTTCTCCAGCGGCAGGTGGTTGGTTATCTGCTGCCTGTCCAGTCCCTTCTCCAACGGCAGGTTGTTGGTTATCTGCTGCCTGTCCAGTCCCTTCTCCAGCGGCAGGTTGTTGGTTATCTGCTGCCTGTCCTGTCCCTTCTCCAGCGGCAGTTGGTTGGTTATATGGTGCCTGTCCAGTCTCTTCTCCAGCGGCAGGTGGTTGGTTATCTGCTGCCTGTCCAGTCCCTTCTCCAGCGGCAGGTGGTTGAATATCTGGTGCCTGTCCTGTCCCTTCTCCAGTGGCAGGTGGTTAGGTATCTGCTGCCTGTCCTGTCCCTTCTCCAGCGGCGGGTGGTTGGTTATCTGCTTCCTGTCAAGTCCCTCCTCCAGCGGCATATATTGTATAACTTCACTCCTTTCAGCTTGCCAGAAATCCTCTGCACGTTTAATCACCCATTAGAGCAACTTGTTTCACGAGTTGAGCTTGAGATCAGACAGTTCGAGAACGAAGGCGATGACTATTGGCTTGTATCGGTACGTGTGACAGACAGACATGCCATAAAATAACCAAACATCATCCTTGTCCCAGATTACACACATTAACATCACTCCGTGACCACTGGCTGATCAGGAGCCATTCACCAATTCTTTAACAAGAAAGTCGTACTTAAACTTCGTTGCGTATTTTTGTTTCAGGAGACTGAAAATGATTCTGCTGATTTTGAGGTATAATAACGTACATAATAACATATAATATATACAGTACTGTATATTAACCTAAGTCAAACGAGATCTGGTCTTGCCAGAAACATGTCCCAGACCATGAGAAAACTCTTGTAAAAAATACATCTAGAGTCCCACTTCATGTTATCGAGATCTCCACACTATATATTACAGTATGGATAAAAAGTTAAATTTTACACCGTAAAAAATAAGAGAGATCACTTACTGACGTTTCGGACGCTACTCCAACGAAGGACTAGCGTCCGAAACGTCAGTAAGTGATCTCTCTTATTTTTTACGGTGTACAATTTAACTTTTTATTCATACTGTTTCATTAGAAACACCGACGCAGCTCACACTAGCTTACCGCTAGTTATCATCTCTTTAACACTATATATTAAATTATTCATACTCCTAGTCGAGTTTGGAAAATACACTGTAGAGTTCCACTTCATGTTATTGAGATCTCCACACTATATTTAACAATTAGAAGACGAACTCGAGATTTCTATCGGCTGATAGTTGACGAGGGGCTCCGGCCCCGAGTCAACTATCAAAGCCGATAGAAATCGAGAGTGAGTCTTCTAATTGTTTTAGTAAAATTCTCAACGAAACTATACAATTGCAAACACAAAAATCGCGAAGGGAAAGCCGCCATTTTTTTCAAAACAAAGCCGGCTTTCTCTACCCACTATCTATCGGCTGATAGATAGTGAGTACGTTAGCCAATCAGAATGCAGGATTTGCAATAGTATAGTAGTAGAATTTTACTAAATTGAATTATTTATACTCCTAGTCGAGTTTGGTAAATACACTGTCGAGTTCCACTCCATTGTTATTAAGTTCTCGACGAGTTCATAAAAGTCTCGACGAAAATTCGACGAGTTGTTTTTTACTAAATCTCGACGAGTTTCTTAAAATCTCGACGAAGTCCACAGGAAACCCTTTTATTCCTTTTACGGTCTACTTACCTGTAAATATACACAGAAGCATTAAACATGGCTGTCTCTAGCTGTGAATGCGAAGTTGAAGTCGAACTTGAAACGTTTTTCCAGGATTTCAATAAGATCAGAAGTCAGAAGTCAAATTTGATCAGGGTTCAAAATACTTCCCTCGCAAATCAAATTCTCGTAGAAATTTATTTTAAGAAACTCGTCCCGAGTTTTCGTCGAGATTTTTAGGAACTCGTCGAGATCTCAATAACATGAAGTGGAACTCCACAGTGTATTTACCAAACTCGACTGGTAATATGAATAATTCAACATATAGTGTGGTAAACTGAACAAGTTTACACAACTCAATGGCTTTTGGCAGTAACGGCTTTCCATACTGTAGCTGTCTCTCTCAAAGTGACTTTCTTTGAATTTTACATTTTTATAAACTTCAATCTAAGTAAAATATTTTGTGGTGTGAATTTCATAATAATGGTACTATGGAAAGTTAGTTTAACCAATGTTTAACGGCCGCTCCACCCTGTTTTTTTTTTTTTTTTTTTTTTTTACGGTTGTTTGAAACAGGTGGGAAACACCTTATTAACAGCAACGATAAATTTTATTAAAACTATACTTTTAAATTTAAAAATTCCTACTATATAATTTGAGCTGTAGTAAACGTTTTAGCTTAGTATAATAATTGCTCTCAGCTTGAGATTTTCTGGGTATTTGTAGGAGAATTGCATCAATGGAAGCAGATTTATGCAGGTGAATTTAGTATACATAGCTTGATTACCATAGATCTTTCCCGATATAGTTTTTTTTATTTTATTTATTTATTTATTTTTTTTTAGAGCTATTTTCAGAAATTATGATCCTCTTGATATATATACAAGTATATCAAAAGTGTATCAGAAATTATTGGATGTCATCTCTGATGCTTGATTCTTTTTTTACTATGAATAAGCTCTCTCAATAACTTCCAAGTAACTTTGATTGAGATTGTTTTTGTCATGTTCAAATTTGGCATCATAATATGCTTTCTTAGCTTGTCTAATCAAATGATTAAGTTTATTCTTATAAGATTTATATCGTATTTCTAAGGACGGATTCGGATGTAAAAGCAATTGTTTATATAAACGGCTTTTAGTTTTAACAGATATGAGTTTCACTTATTGAGCCTTCTGTATTAGATATTATAAAATAAAATAACTTTGATGTTATGCTAGCTCTGATTGGTCAAAAAGCCATGTTTTATGAGAGCATAATACATGCTCACGTCATTTTTTTTCTCTCTCGAAAAGTTAGTTATTTTATAAAAGCAATAAAAAACAGTTTTTCGTGTATTATACTCTGATAAAGGCACTTGGGATGTGGAGAGAACACTTGAGAAGCTGGAAACCACTCCGCTACGCGTCGTGGTTTCCTACGCTTCTCAGTCGTGTTCTCTCCACATCCCACGTGTCTTTATCAGAATATAATACACGGAAAACTGTTTTTTATTCCTTAATTCAGGTTAGAGAGATTGATCAGGGTAAAAACCATGAAGTTCACGAAAAGCGCTCGACACTTCTGAAAGAAAAAAAAGAAGATTTGGATACCACAGGAGTAAGAAATATTATTGATTTTTTTTTGTGGAGAATTTCTGATTGCTTGACTGGCGTTTAGTTAATTTCAGACTGTTGCAGACTGTCGGGCATATTGACACATACATTGTTAATATTTGCTGTTATATTTCAAACACTCATTTTAGTGTTTCATTAGGAGAACAAAACAATGAATTCATTGTTTTCAAGGGTTTGGTTAAAACAGCGTTTGAAATATATTATCTCATGTTTGGAACCCCCGACGAAACTGAGAAGCAATGATATGGCTTCCCTGCTAGCAGAGTATCCCATGTAGACGAATCCTGGCATAGAAAATGGGAGACTCTGCCGGTCCAGGACATTTTCTTTGATATACTGCCGTCCACAATCATGGACGAACCAAACAGGTTTTTAAACCGGTTTTAACCGGAAATAGGTAATAGGCATGAGCAAACGTAGAACACCGCTTAACATTTTTTGAGTCCACGGTAATTATTATGACAGGGTTGCTAACGGTTACCAAACGCATGCTCCCATTTTCTCACCTGCCAGAATTCGTCTACGTGGGAGACTCTGCTAGCAGGGAATGATATGGCTTCTCAAACTCATTTTCATTCATAACACGATAAAACATATTTCTTGTCATTTTTATCTAGTATTATATTTATATATTATTATAAAAAGTGCGCATAAAAGTTTCAAAACTTCGTTCTTGGTAAACAAAGACAAAAATGAAAGGGTATTATGAGTAAGGATCAAAAATCAACTTCTAAATTCCAATTGGAATGCAGTGGAGGAAGAGCTATTCGATGGATTTCACTGTTAATTCTCATTTATTTATTTATTTTCGATTCCTGTACCGACACATTTTTTTTAAAGAATTCAATCTTTCAGTCCGTTATTTTAAGGTATAAATCAAGAAATGCGTATTAAGATATTCGTAAACTTCACTGGACTCTGATTAGGTATGCAGATCACTAGTGAACTTCTTCTGCACTCTGATTGGATTATCAAGCAGTGCGTGTTTCCTATAGCGGTGTTTCACCGGTGTATCAAACCTCAAACACGTGACATAATATAGCTCGTTAATTGGGTAAACTAGCTTATGAATTATTAATGAGTGTAAGAATAAGTCATGAAGAAAATTGCCATGCAGCAGCTGATTTGAAACATCTGAACTGAATACTGAACCGTGGCGTTGACTTTCCAAAACTGAGGTGGGCACTTAAGAATTCAAGATTTCTCAAGTGTATGCGGGTCGCTTAGTTTTTCAGTCGATAATAATTGTGTCCTAACAACATGAAAGAAAGGCAGTTGACGTGTGTAGTATTTGGGTGTGTTTTGACCATCATCTTGTTGCCAGTAAATGCTGAATTCAAAGCTGTATCGAGGGACCAGCTTGGCTTCAAGTTCATGAACTTCTTCCACAAACCTGGTAAAGTTCTCACCAATAGTTCCATAACAGTTCACTCTAATGTGACCGATATCTCGTTGTGTCAACTGCTGTGTTTAGACCACAGATCTTGTTTGTCTATCAACATCGGCAAGAAACAAAACCAAACGACTTTGGACTGTGAGCTGAACAACTCGACGAGTTTGTTAAAACCACTCAATTTGAAAAAACAAGAAGGCTTCAACTTCTATGGACTGGCTGTAAGTATTGTTATTCAGAAACACATATTAACACATACATAAGTGACATGTTAAATAAAACGAATTTTAAGAAAGCAGCAGAGAGATAGCTTGCACCTGCAGTTGAAATGAAATAGAGAATATAGACAATATAAACTCGACACCGCTCTGAGTCTCTTCGTTCGACTTCTCCTAATCTTCTTAAACCCGGCCATTACAAAACTACACTTTTCAGAAACTCTAGATCTTTTTTCAACCCCTTAGTCTTTCTATGGAACGCTTTGCTGTCCTTAATACGAAACTGTTCTTTTAAGTTAACTTTTAGACTTCACCTTAAAAGACACTAGTTCCCCACAACTAGTTTTTTTCTTCTTCTTTCTTTCTTCTCGTTTTCTTTTTTTTTTTTTTTTTTTTTTTTTTTTTTTTTTTTTACCAACTAATTAATTGTAAAGCTAATAATAGTAAAAATGGCCCTTGTCGACTTACCATGCCGGTCTAAAATGGCAGAAAATGGAATAAAGAAGACCCAACCAGTTTATTATGTTTTTCTTTGTAAGTTTTACTGCGAAAACACTTGTATCGCGACTCGCGTTTCAAAACTTCGATTGGCTTTTTGGCGGGCTTTTCTGATCCGTCAATCATGCATTTTACGAGTAGGCAAATAAGTCTATCAACACGCTCAAATTCGCTTCAAATTCGTCCATCTGTGCATCAATTCAAACTTTTTTCGAAAATTTAGAATGACTAAAGAATATTCCAAGGATTTGCCAGGAGGAAGAGTTGTTTGACGGATCAGAAAAGCCAAAAAGCTAATCGAAATTTTGAAACACGAGTCGCGATACAAGTGTTTTCGCAGTAAACGTTTGTTTTTGGTTCAGCTCGCTTGGTTACGGTACGTTTCAATATATTTTTCACAAACTTACACGTATTAAAGAGGCCTAATAATTGAATTCTGACATCAGCAGGTGCCTTCTAGCCGGCACACTTTGACAACTCGGACTGATAATAGCATTGCCGGCGTAAACCGGTCTGTAATTATGATATTCCAAGAAAAATTAAATTTTTTTAATTTATATTTTTTTTCAAATAGGAACCTTGTTTCTCGGATCCTTGTCTGAACGGAGGAACTTGTATCCCCAACATGAATGAAGGCACGTATCAGTGTAACTGCTCAACACAGATCCCGTATCTGCCATATCTTGACCACCACTGCACTGTGGGTAAGTAGAATATGGATACAAAATGAGTCCTTTTTTAGAACCACACTCAAGACAAAATCAAAAACGGCTAATAAAATAAAAAAAGAAATAGTCAAAATCAACATATGAGCGAAGGTTGGTTGCATAGAAAAATGAATGTAGTGGTAGTGTATGTGAGTGAAAAGTGTCCCCAATTAGCGTAAGAGTGCTAGAATGACTAGACACTTAATAATAATATATATTTATTTATTCATTCATTTCTATTTTTATGTTTTTAATGTCTGAACCTTTCTCTCCAGATTATTCTTTACTCAAAACAAGCGGGGTCTTTCACAAAGTTTTCCACTTGGAAGTCGTTAAGAAGGTATACCCCATGAACTATTATGAAGCAGCAAGAGCTTGTGCCATTTTCGGTGCTCAGTTGTCAAGCCTGACGCAGTTGGAGGATGGATTGAGAGCTGGGTTCCACAAGTGCAGGTGACTTTTTGTTTTCGAAATGAAAATAGTTCCTGCAGAGATAGCTTTATGAATCCCTTTCATCTACTTTAGGAAAGCGGAGGCTGTTAGACTAGAAAACTGTTTATTATATGAATATTTATTTTAGATATTATCAACTTTTTTATTATCTTTATAGTACACTCGACAAAATTACTCGATTCTGATTGGTCTAGAGGAGTACAATTAGAGCGTTAATTGGTACTCCGCGGGAGTACCAATTAGGTCGCTTTGGAAACACGGCCAAAAGCGGCAAATTTCCCCAGTGAAATGAGTGAAATTCACACAAAAATCAGTGTTTTATAGATTAAAATGGAAAAAATTCAGAAAACTGTTCAATGCACACACTCAAATTATGATAACTAGACAAATTCAAGACTTAATAAATCATGTTTTGTAGTAAAAAGTCGTTTTTTCTTTCTAGTTTTCGCCAAACAATTTGAGTTGGAGTTTTGAATGTTCTCGTTTTACTACCTGTTGTCTTCTGTGGTTTTCTCGAAAAATAAATTCAACACCACAACTACAATTGTACAATATGTAGAAAACAACTAACGATAGTTTCTTTCCGTTTAGCGAAAAAACACAGCGAGTAGAGGCTCGTTTTTTGTTTTGAAAATAGTTAAGATCAAATCTTACCGGCAAACTGTCGAGTAGTTGTAGAGAGACGAATTCAGCTATTTATCACAGGTTAATTAATTGATCCTAAGTTATCAATCCAGTCTTGAAATAATAAAATCTTCAGATAATTCACCATTCAAAGAAAATAGCAGCGAAATTCTTCAAGCTACATGCAGGAGGGAATAATATCCAAAGCACATAGTCTGATCACTGGCGACTCGTTCACGGCAAGCTGTACTTCAAAACTTTTAACTTGAACGACATATTTGTCGCTTTTATCCCTTTTGATGTTGTCCAGCTAGCTTGTTTTCAAAGAAAGTATTTTGAAATTGTGTTTTTGCAGTTATTAGCAAATGCTAAGAGGGAAAAATAATTAAATTAGCGAACTGTAAACTCTCAACTTTCGCTTAGTTTTCACACAGACGTTTAAAGAAAAGTTGCTTCTTGATTCGCTGTTTAGCTGTCAGTACTGTCATTCAATAATTGTAAACATGCATTAAAATGGCTTTTTACTTGAGATGTAAAATTATTTTCTAGTATTTTGTAGTTCAAATCATACATAAAATACTAATCTAAAAAGGTTTTACAGCAACGTTAACACTTTCTATTCTGTTCTTGACTTAGCGTTCTTGGAGAAGGGTCGGTTATAGCAAAGGCAATGAAGATGGATGAATGCCTTCTTATCGCTTCGCATGCTTTATAAAATTTTGTCGAGTGAGCTATAAATAAAAAATCGCACGACCTTCTCGTACAATTTGGAATTAATAAATGTTTTGAAAGTTCTTTAATTGCACTCGCCTAAAGGCTCGTGCAATTACAAGAACTTTCAAAACATTACTCGTACCTATTAATTTCCAAATTGTACTCGAGGTCGTGTGATTTCCTATACATATAGGTTTTTATTTGTATCGTATTATTATATTTTATCGTATCTAGTTAGTTCAGTTTTCAGTTACGAAAACTACCTGTCTGTGATAATCTATCCCCATTGAATATTATATAATATTTATTAGTAGTAGTGACGGCCTAGGAGTAATTTCAGATATCGGTTTTCAAAGCAAATGGAAACTAAAATTAATTTTTTTTAATGATCTTTCTTTTGAAAAAGGCGACAACCATGTGAAAGAGGAGGAGATATGATGGAACCTGCTGGATTCATTCTCCTCTAACTACATCTCTGAGCATATCATCACTCGTATCGTTTTTTTTTTTTTTACAGCTTTGGTTGGCTGATAGACGGCACTGTAAGATTTCCCATTATATTTCTGATCCCTGGATGCGGGGCTGGTGGACCCGCTATTCAGGGTGATACAACCCTGCAAGATAAATGGAATACCAGGTGTAATGTCTACTGTTACAAAGAGACAGGTAAGAGACTACAACCTTTGACTTCCGATCGACCTTCTAAGGCACATTGGTATTAAATCAATCCCATGGGAATATTTCATTCTAAATGGCTCTAAACCTTTGTATAACTCTTTTAACGCACTAAGTCAAACTTTTTAGACTTTTTTTAAGGGACTAGTTTCGTCTCTCGTTAGACCTTATCAAACCTTAAAGTTCGTAATTTACATGCAGTATAGTTGCGTACCAGAATTTTAAAAATCTAACGCTTGCTTGTGCAAATATTAAGTACATTGATGCTTTGTTCTTGTACCAGATAATTGCAATGATGAAAACTGGCACCAGAATGATCAGACCTGTTACAAGTTCTTTCTTGAGACCAAGGTTCGTCAGGCAGCTGCTGCTCACACATGCGCTCTCGAAGGTGCGATTCTCGGAGTATTCAACTCAAAGAATAAGCTAATCTTCCTCCAAGACTACCTGCAAAGAAGAAACGTCACAGACTGCCAACAAATTCTGGTTGGACTGAGTCAGGTAAGATCAGAAAGAAGTAACGTCTGAAAACAATTATTTTAAAAAATAATCCTGAATCTTTTGGAGGAGGAAATCGAGAGAAATGTGGAAGCAAAAAGTAACAAAAATACAAAAATCAAAATATGTTTTCATCGGCAAATAAATCACGACATTTCCACAGCAGCCTTTTCCAATGATTCCTTGTTATTTGCTAGGATGCTGCTGGGTTATGGAAGTGGACAAACGGAGAAGCAATTCAATCCTCTCTCTGGAATGTTACCCAGCCAACTGGACCTATAGGCACAGTTAATACAGTCTTGAAGTCTCTTGACAAGGTGCCAGATAGTGAGCAATGGAAACTACCATTTGTCTGCCAGAAGCAAGTCCCATGATTCGAAGATACTCCTATTTAGAAAAGGTTGTCAGTGCAAAAGGAGATAAATGTACTCCAACACGGAAAACGATTATATCTAAACACGAATAATAGAGCTGTTGAGTTGTGACGTATTTCCGGGTCCAACTGCGCAAGCTCAAAAAAACCGCTAAAATAGAGCAAAAAATGTTCTCAATGAATTAACC
The DNA here is from genome assembly GCA_023349425.1 of Anthopleura sola. NCBI lineage: Eukaryota > Metazoa > Cnidaria > Anthozoa > Actiniaria > Actiniidae > Anthopleura > Anthopleura sola. Next base: position 199,049 of record JALHLI010000010.1, read on the forward strand.
TTCACCTGAAACAGTTAGAACTTTGGACAACAAATCCTGTCATGAAGAAAAAGTAAGAAAAGTCTTTATAAAACTGCTTTTCGTTTTGGACAGCCCTACGGGAAGTCTTTATAATCGTTTCGTCGACTACGAGCAACACTGGATACCTTAATACTCATTTTCGTGTTTTTGACGAGAATAATATTACGAAACAGCAGTCATTGTAGTTATTCTTGTCCTTTTCCATCTGCCATCTCATTTCCTTTGGCTCTAACAACCTTTTCTGAAATAGTCGTATACTCGTTCATGATTTTTTTTGCTTATAAATGTAAATATTGTTAAATTGCTTAGCTGTGAGAGACCAGTTGTAAAATGCCTTTCGCTTTTCCTGAATTCTGTTTCCTCCGTCACAAAATAGAAAAATTGCACAATAGTACCCAGAGGTCTTCATGGTATTACCCAGGCCCTCTTCGAGCATATGCTACAGGGTTCCCGTGTATCAATCATCCTTGTGACAGATGTCAATCATAACACTATATTACAAAAGTGATTGATTGGAGGCGGCGCTACTTACTACGCTTATCACTTGAGTGAGAAACAGCAAAGTTTAGAGACATCAGTTTTGTCGTGAGAACTACAATGTTGTTAGGGGCAACGGCATAAGGTAACAATAAAAGAGCGGCAAGTGAAACATGCCTCAACCAATCCAGGTGATTTCACTTCTCTCAGGCAGAAGGAATTAGCCAATCAGCGAACATTTCGTTCATGCATAGCTCAATGTTTCCTAGTTCAAGGTTTTCAACTCGATAAACAACAGCTTTTGCTCGAAAATAAAGAAAATAAAACTCATCCTTGTAAAGATTCACCAAATACCTTTTAGAAAAGGCATATTTCTTCGTTGTTGGTGGAAAATATTTCATTTTGACAAGAGAAAAGACTTGGAAATTTTCACTATGACAAACAATGCATTGCGCGCCTAGATCCCAGATCACCTGGTTCGCACACTCAAAAAGGAAATGCCCACATGCCTTTCCGATCACCTTGTGCCGTTGCCCCTAACAACATTGTACTTTTGAGGGTAAAACTTGTCTCTAAATTCTCTCCTTTCTCACTCAAGTGATAAGCGTAGTATCTCTTGTCACAAATTTATGACTACTTGTGATTATTATTATTATTATTATTATTATTACTATTATTATTATTATTATTATTATTATTATTCTCGTTGTTTGCTCTTTAGCAAAGTTTGATTTTTAATTATTCCGCTCCTTATTGCTTGTCTTTTGTCAAATCTTAAAACAACATCATATAAATTCTGTTGTGCACTATTGTTTTCATTTTCCTTTTCTTCTTGGCCGGCATTTCCCAAGGACATTCCACAAGGTTTTTAGCAGACAAGAACGTTTGGGAGTTTTTTTAAAAAAAACCCTTTAAAAAACCCTTTAAAAAAACCCTTTAAAAAAACGGTGGGATTTGGTGAAAGAGGTTTGCCCTACTTTTGTCGTCGTTTTCGCGACAGATAAACATAATAAGGTTTCTTCGGTTTTCACGCGTATAAATTTACAGCGCGACGCGCCTTACCGTGGCCACCCTGCCAAAGTTTCGTACAAGTACGATAAATCACTTCTTGCAAAGAATTTCCACATGAAAAAGACTGCCTACGAAAGTATTAAGTGTTAGCAAGTCAAAAGAGCAAAACTGGTTTTAGAAATAGAGATTTTTAAGCATTTTCTTCAAGTTCTTGCTCCGAAGTTCAAATATTTGCGGTAACAACAAAGCAAGTTCACATGCAAATTAACAGATTCTCGCTTTCTGATTGGCTAACTTGTAAAAAAGTTTGTTGGGTGGCTACGGTAAGGCGCGTCGCGCTGTAACCGTTAGTTTATTTGATCAACTTACGGTTTACAAATGACGAATTATTCAAGTATTTGAGAATAATATGGCTCAATTATGTTTATGAAAACCAGATTGGCGATAATTTTAGCTTGGGAGCAACTTGCATTTGAGAAATTTCGGCTTAAAAACTATAAGAACAATAAGGTTGAATGTATGGCGTCATTTACTCACAATTTACATGCTAAAAAAGAATGATAATTTTTATGCGTCACTTTTGACTGTGAAGAAAATATGTTGCTTGGCTACTGTTGGGGCCATAAAGATAAGTTTAACCAAGTTTCAAGTCATTTCAAATTTTCATCGATTTTCATCCAAGTGCCCCTTTAATACGAGTGAAAGTGACTGAATACTGCTAAAACCTGAACAAAATTTCAGGCTTAGAACAGGATTTGAACCCATATAAGAATAAGAATACTTCGCCATTAATATAGTCAGGTCTGTTAGCGAAAAGATTGTGCACTTTTTAGTACAACCACCAAATTTCACAAAAATGTTCGTTGGGGTATACTAAACAGATTTAGGGGTGGTTGCCAAAATATGATGGTCGGGGAGAGGCACGCCACATGCACTTCCAACCAGATAGATAAATTTCATCAAGATTTATATGAAACGAAAAACTTTCCTTCAAGTTTTAACGCTAACATGGAAGAATTGTTTAAAAAAGCCAGAATGGCGTTGACAGTTTGTTGATATATCTTTTTGTTGCAGAAATATCAAAAGTTGTCCACTGAATATGCAAACTAGACGCTCTTGGAGCGTTCACTGGGTTGCCTGTGCGAGAGCTCCCCCACTCACCAATCCTATATACTCTATTATTTCTTACCAAAGTGTTCCTTTTGGGTTCAAAGTCCCCATTTATTAAAAATGTTTTAAATTCTAGTAAGACATTAGTGTTGCGTTACTGACTTGTCAACGCATATTATATTTCTACTTGACCTACTAGAGTACCTTTCAAGACTAGCTGATGAAATAAACATATCTATTTCAGTATCGAAACTGTTCGCTGCAAAACAAACGTTTTATCAATGTAAATACTCTTAGCCAAAGTGTGTTTAACTGGTCTTTTCTTTTTCCCTCAGTTTTTGTTTTCTGTATTTTCATAAATGGAAATATTCAACAAGGAGTCTTGGCAGTTCGCTTTCTTGTAGATCACTATCAGCTCGTCTGACTTCTACTAGTTCTTGGAGTCAGCTTTCATCAAAGATTTGTTTGTCACCCGTTTTGTAGTTTGTCTCTCGTTCTGTAGTTTGTCTCAGTACATTTTTTTTGTATCTGAGATCTGGTAAGATCTAGTTTGATCATAGCTAGGTAGTTTATAAAGGGGGACTTTGAACCCAAAAGGAACACTTTGGTAAGAAATAATAGAGCATGAGGATTGGTGAGTGGGGGAGCTCTCCCACAGGCAACTCCAAGAGCGTCTAGTTTGTAAAGGTCACAAAAGATTTTGTGATCATTATCTTATTTCAAGCCGAGAGATGCAGGCACTAAGCTTTTTTTTTCCGGACGGAAGTCAGTAGCATATGCTCAAGAATACTATTGTTCATACTTGTTTTCAAAGGGAATGAGTGAAAATCACAAGAGAAGAGAAATAAATAAACATAAATTAAGCATTGAGGGAATATAGAAGAATATTCTTGGGGGGAATCGCAGAAAATTGAGTATTGGTTCTGATGTCGGGATCAAAGGGCTAGTGAATAAGTCAATTATTTCGTACGCCAGTTTTTCTCACAAGCAGTAGTTGCGCAGTTGCAATGCCAAACCACTATTATAATTATTCATTTTTCCTATCCCGGCATGAGATCCGGCAATGTTTGGAAATTACGTCCGGATAATGGCATACTAGTCTAATTTTTCATCAGACCGTGTAGTAAGTAGTAAGAAGTAGTAAGTAGGGGTTAGTATAGAGTCGTATTTCCATTACTGTGGCTTTTATTTCTTTTATTTTGTCCATTATCTATTCGGCCTGGTGTGGCGAGGGGGTTGGGGTTAGTTTTGCCCGTACCGACTTTGATGCTGAATAACGTTTTAACCACTCAACTGATGGTCATGAAACTTTGTGACTTTGTGAATGTCGGCATATTTTCGGAGATGGGCCTAGAAAGGAAGTTGTAATTGGAGAATCAATTCACATGGCGCGCGTGGCAATAAGAAGTTTCCCTCTCCTTTTTATGCTCTCTTGATAAGTCTTCATCCTCTTGTTTGTGACTATATGGTTTTAAAGGGGTTCATTTATCTTTTTCATTCTCAGTAATAGTTCAATAATTTCATTTCGTACATCCTTCTTGTAGATTTCTGGATCCACTCGCCTCTCTGGTTATTCTCAATAGCTCTTATTCCAGATCCGCGTCCGTAGTTTTTATGGGCAGCGGTTTCGTATATTAGCGTAGGTGAGAACGAGGCTATCGGGTCGAGCTTCCCGGAAGATTACAAGAAGAACTATAGTAAAGACTAGAATGATGTTCGAAAATTTCAAAATATTTCCCAAATCAGCGGAAGAAAAGGTCAAACTATTAAGCAGCAAATGTCTGCGTGACCTAACGAAGGAAAGGGTAAAGGAATGGCTATCATATCGGAAAGAAACCGCTAAAGATGGCAATGCTGTTGTTGTTGTTGCAGTTCGTTAATATGGTCTTTTCCTCTGTGGCTTTTCAGAGGAGAAAATAAACTTCGTAGGAATAGATTCCGGTTTTAATCGCATTCGTTGTCCTCCTAGAGACTTCAGGAAGCATTCAAGCTCAAAATGCTTGCTTCATAGGTAAGAATTTTTGCTCACAGGAGTGTTCTCTCTTCGGATTTTCATCAGCCGTTTCTGGAGAAGATCTTTGTTTGAAAGCGGCAATGAATGCCATGTAAGTCCACGACAATCTTCTTTTAAACTTCGGCTAGTACAACCAAAGGCTATACAGTATCTAACCATGATGTTTTTGGATAAGATTTATGTAAACTATTGATATTATATCTAAACTTTCTTTAGGTTGTAAAATTCTCTATAGTTCTTCTTGTAATCTCCCGGGAAGCTCGACCCGATAGCCTCGCTTTCACCTACGCTAATATACGAAACCGCTGCCCATAAAAACTACGGACGCGGATCTGGAATAAGAGCTATTGCTCTGCTCTTAAGTAAATATTTTTAAAAATCTGTCTACATATCGCATTTGCCTGCATACCGTAACATCCCGGTTATAAGCCTACCCGGTTCTGATCCCACTAGTCTGCTAACGCAAAATATATTATTTCAATTATCTATTAGTATAGAAGTACTCCAGCAAACAAATTCAGTTTAAATGGCTAATTACCGCGCGACGGCGTTAGTTTGTACGGCGAATACAGCAGTAAACGATCGCAGCCCACATCATTCGAATGATAGAAAAAAATGGAACACAGAACGCTTATAACACAATGGAGAAAGGCAAGAGATCAGATAAGTAATATTTATTGGTCAATCGACATTTATTTGAAGAAAAGCACAATTTATCTGCCCAATTTATCGGTCCTGGTGCCCTCGTTAGCAACAAGTTAATCAACAGTTAAATCTAAAGCATGCGCAACCATTTTGAAACTTAAACATATGGGAAATGTATATACAAACGATTTCCCAAGCAAAGTAGATCACAGTTTATGAAAGCTTTTGTAACGTTTTCATTTTGCCAATAAGTATGAGCTCTACAAAAAAACAGCAAGCTAAGTTTATCGCGGCTTTATCAATCTTTAATCGGCGTTTGATTATTAGTCTATAATGATATTTCTTTTCCAATTGAGACTTCGTAATGGCCTTCCCACAGTCAGTTTCCTCTAGACAGGGGTGTTTTGCCTTTCAGACTGAACACTTTAGAAACCTGAAAAAGAGAATACTTTAATATTAGAGTCATGTAATGCTTTCTTTTTCCACAGTGGGACTGGAGAGATGTCAGTGATGACTGGTGCTGCGTCAGGTACTAAAGACAATAGTTAGTGCTTCAATAAGTTTGAGAATACGAAATATTATATGTTCACATCACCAAGGGAACGAGTGACTACAGGTGAAACACACCGAAGAAGCAGTTATGATGTCACTGTATGAAATAGGGCTCAAATAAAATTGGTTTGACCTCTAGAATCTATCAAAGCTGATTTTAATGATCTTTCAAAGAAAAAAGCTATAATACTACCTCACTTACCATCTTCACCAGTTTTGGCTACTGTTTCTATCGTTTTTTCGCCATCAGAATTCACTGCCGATAGAACCACACGATAACTCGTAAACTTCTTCAGATCGGCCAATGTCTTGCTTGTGACATCCTTGGACACTTTCTCTCTCCAGAGTCCTCTGTCAGTGTCACCGTGCTGAACAGAATGATAACCATTGGTAAAATATGAAATAAATATATTCAAAAGTATTAATCATTATGCAGTTATGCATCTTTTGGTTATTACTAATCACATGATGATATATTATCGTGTTAACAAATCCGCAGTTTAGTATGTGGGTAGGGATGTTCATGACATTAGTAGTCCAAGGGTAATTCATTTACCTAAGTGAAATCTGATATAACTTTACAAAAGGCTTATTTTCATGCTTTCGAGACAATTATAAAAAATGGAAACTCGTACTATAATAGGCCTTAAGTATGATGACGTTACTTATTATATAGACACTAGTGTTTTACTGAGACATACGCCACTCGTACTTTTAATACGAACTACATCCGGAACCTCATTTTCAATAAATCTTTTCTTGTCGAAAACGAGACACTCTAAATAAAAGATAAAAGGATTTTCTTAATACCTAAACTTTCCGAATCTCGTCCGGTTATTTTTCTATGGTAATTTTCACTAATCTCTCACATGCAGTGGTTTTAACAATTGAATACAAAAAGAGATTTCGAAAAGGACTATGGTTTAAGTTTGAAATTTCATTAGCTATATTTTCTAAATTGAACATTTAGAATGAATTTATATTTTCGGGGAATAACATACCGTTGTGCGCTAAGAGCCATTGCCGGGAAACTTCGAAACTGGTTCAAGTTCACGTGATAACCCTCTCGCATAATCAGAGTACGAGAAAAATGGACTTTGGTATATAACAATATAATTTAACAACAGTTCAGCAATCACTATTGACTAAACTTTGCATGGTATCATTCATTCACACGCTGTTACCTTTAAGAAGTAATGGTCCACAGACTCAATGTCTTTGGGTTTGAGCCAATGCACTTCAAGTTTGGTTGACCCTATAGGTATCACTTTAAGACCACGAGGACCTTGAATTAAAATGACAATGTAGTAGATCCTTTAGGTTTAAATTGCAATCAGAAATAGTCCGGTGAAAATGTAGCACGTGACACCTTTGGACCAACGACAGCGCGCCGAAATTTATTTTGGGCTTATATTTTTACTTGTTATATGTAACCCTTTTATTCTCGTTACGAGTAACTAACTTAGAATACTCACATGCAGCACCAGAACAAACTTTTAGGCACCGTTCTCCACCTGTTCCACTGAGACACCGACATTGGTATGATCCAGATCCCCGTGGGTGGTAGGGGTGGGGTACACATTTGCCACCATTGAGACACGGACATTGTACTATACGTACTGTCACGTGTATCCTATCAAACGCGCCACACTCGTCAGTCACTTGAAAGGTAAACTTCTGATTGGATGTGACCTTCCACGTCAATAAACCAGATGTAGTGAGTGTATAGCCAGTAGCTGTAGAACTGAGTACAGAGTATGTTATGGGACGGTTATCAGGGTCTGTTGCTTTCAGTTGTATCACGAGTCTCTCTCCTTGTAAGGCATAATACGTGGACTTTGAAGAAAACTTTGGTGCTTGATTATCTGTGGATTGTGGTTTTGCAGTTGTTATGTTATTAATGAGTTTAGGATTTAATAAAAGACACTTTTAAAAGGTTATCACATACTTTTTCTACTTGTCCAAGCATTTTTATTAGCATCTGGCCAACAATGCTGGCACCAGTCACGTGGGTTAGGTTCATTGGCGGCAAAACAGTGCCCGCTTATTAAACAGGAATTGGCCTAATATGAATAAAAAGAGAGAATAAGATGAATGCAGGGACCGCGGAGCATAATTTTGATTGGGGGGCCAATAGTTTGATTGGGGGGGGGGGGGGGGGGGGGGGCTAACGACCACCAAATACTGGAAGACCTATGGGGTTTGGGGGCATGCTCCCATTATAGCCCCCCAGCCCCCCCCCCCCTGCTCCGCGGTCCCTGGAATGTGCAAACTAAGAATTGCGTTTGACTCGATCCCTGAACTCAAAATCGCATGTTTTTTGCGTCTCCCTTAATTTCGAGATTTTTTCTCCAGACTTTCTGGTTTTCCTCTCTCTACAAAACGTCCGGTTTTCCTCTCTCTGCAAAACGTCCGGTTTTCCTCTCTCTGCAAAACCAAAAACGTTAAACTTCCCTTTGATCCTTCGTGCAATAGTCGTCCAATAGTCGTCCAATAGTCGTGCAAAGAAATAATAAATTATGGCAACAATACATTTAGTCTAAAGATTAAAGATTCACTGAAGATGGCAGACGTCACTGCCGAGACATGTCTAGGATAAACAGTTTGTGGCGTTTTTTCCTTACACTGCTCAGAGTTCCAGTTCCACTTGAAATGAGAGTAACGGCTTCCGAACTCGCTCCGTTTTTATCTTTATTTTAATTTTGTTGATCTCTTTTGTTCCGTAATTTTATGCTCTATATATAGTTCATATTTTGGATTTACTAAAATAAATAGTTCATCAAATATTTACCTTAAAATCACATGTCCCTGATTTACTGCAGTTGATGCACTTCGAGTCGTAGGTCACTTGGCGCAGTCGTTGAACACTTGTACTGAACCCATCATTAGAAACTGAGATCAAAAGTCCCCCTGCAGGGGTACCCTCGTGTTCGTAGTCACCGAGTCTAGTCGGTGGTTCAGGCAGGGTGCACTGAACACCAAACAGATCAGTCAATTTTCCTTGTGATGTGACAGGAATTCCACGAGGAGACCAGGTACCTGGGTAAACCTAGGATAATCATCACACGGACGTGTTAGCTTCTCATTCAATAAAAGGCTTCTCAGATCAACGGTATGAGTCCCTCGCAAATATTAGTCACCATTTGATGACACAATATCTCATTCCTCATAGAAATACCTTATATACAGAAGACCCGTTAGTTGGATTATTTCACGGTTTAAGACTAGGTAACAGATTATTAAAAAACCTTTTATGATTCTTAATTAAGCATTAATGTACCTTCACTTCTTGTATATGACAAGTCAGATTCTTTGAAGCGATGAAATTCTGTCCCAAAAGACTGGTTTTCTTGCAAGGACGCTCTCGTATGTCACAAAGCCCGCCATCGTAAATGCTGGTATACAAATATGCAATACTTACTAACTGTAATATTCCATTCAATGGTGTGTCAGAAATTCAAATTACCTACCCCAACAACTCAGGAACTGAATTAATCTGCATGGAACAATCCAGTGCAGTAAAGCCTTCATCACATATACAGGTTCTGTTCTTACACTTGCCTTGACCACTACAGTCTGAAGGACACAAGTCTTTTACTACCTCTCTGGGAGGCATTAAGTCACCACTTTCAGTATGAGTGTAGAGTGAGAGGTTCTTTAATGTGTTATCTTCACAGATGTACTTCATGGTCTCAAATGCCATCACTGCAAATGTTTTGTCTCCTGTCAGCTAAGGGTGTCAAAATACAGGCAAATGTTTGAATTTGAATTCTTTTAATAACATATATCTTAATAATGCATCCTTTCCTATTTTTATGAACATCATAATATCACAGTGACTACCTCTATGACTTTACCTTCAGGTCGTTGACACACTGTATCATTGCATTTTTCAAGTTTGTTTCCGACATTTCCTTGCATGTCTGTCCTGCTTTTGTTTCTTCGATTTGTGTTTTACAATATTCGGTTGCTTCATCTTCAGGTATGACTTCTCTTGGTGATCTCTTGTTTCGTATTCGGTTTACAGCGAGTTGTACATGAGGATCATCCACAAGGTAGCTACGTTCCACGTGATCAATGATGTCATCACTATACCAGTGACTGTCTACAGATCTTTTCATGCCAAACTGTGATTGGTCATTTATTTGAGTGTTGATTACTTCTATCTGAGTAGCGTCGATTCTTGTGAAAAGGTTTGCGTTGTCATCACATTTTTCATCCTGTTTTGTTTCACCTTCGATACCACAATAGCAGGATCTTCCCTGTTCAAATTGTTCTTCTTGTTCCTGCTCTGGTAAAATCTCAAAAAAGCTCTTGCCTTCCTTAAGGCTGTAAAGATAATAATCAAAAGCAAACTTGTCTCATTATGATCATTTTCTATGTTTTTGGGGTTTTAAGTGATATAAGGCTAGAATTATGAGAAAAAGTGTGTCACTGACTTAATCAAAAGTTTTGTAACCTTTATCTTTGTGCAAGTCTCATCATTTTCTATATCTTGTAGTTTTAATGATATAAGGCGAGAATTATAATGACAAACACTGAATCATTGACTAACCGCCAGCTTGCTGCAAATTGTTTTTCATCAACATGAGCTTTACCATCGCCTCCTTGGTTAAAATCATCTTTCGGATCACCATTATAGTTACCACAAAGCCCCAAGACTTGTCCCTTGTCAGTTGATGGTGCGTTGATACGAACATCCAGTGACCTTCCTGAACGTTCCACTGAGACTCTGATGCCCGAAGACAGTATTACCTTCACATATGATAAAAAAGCATGGTAAGAAAAACCATAAATTTTAATTATTACTTTAATAATCAATCATTACTGTTTTCTTAGGAGTTCAGTGATAAACATTTACCTCCTGCTCTAATGATGCGCCACTGATCTTTTTAGTGATCTGTACTCCTTTGGATAGCCTTCCAGGACTTCGTTTAAAAGTCCTTAGTATTGAAGGCACTGAATCTTTCATTTTGTTACACATAGTTATCACTATGACGTCTTTTCCCTCTCGTATTGCTGCACCACATACACAGGTCATTTGTCCAGCACATATCCAAAGACGAACATGAACCTGTGGAGAAAAGGAATTAGGGGATATCATTAATGATAATTCGGTTCTTGTAAGAGTTTAAAATCATAAAAAAACGTTTTGGACTTAGGTTAGAGTAACTTTCCAGCGTTAGAAATGGAAACAACCATTCACTTTCTCAGTACTCTTTTTACCTCGACTTTCTTGGCTTGGTTGCGGTACATGACATAATCCCCCAGCTCGTTATAAAAAAATTTTCTGCAAAAATGTACAATATTTGAAATCTTAACTTGCGCAAATGTAGTTTTTGCTGGTTTGTATCCATTGAACGAATGCCAATATGGCCGCCACTTTATTATCATATTTTTTTAATTCATATTTTAGTCGACCACTACATTAGAATTATAGATTAGAATGACATCAGCAAGGTTAGAAAGTTTGAGTCAAAAATATTAAATTCTTGAAAAGTTATGAGAATTTTAAGATGAAAAAAAAAACACCACAATGTGGCTAGCAATGAATCAAATCACTGAACACGTACAAACCTCTTTATTTTGCTCTTTCTGATAGTATTTTTTCTTTAAGATTAAGTTTCAGAAAGTCAATGGCGGCCATATTGGCATTCGGTCTATTGGATAAAGGAAATCTCTTTGGTAAAACTACTGCCAATACAGAATTAGGGTTGGACAAAGAATTTACAAATGGCAAATTTACCTTTGGTCAAATGTAAACAAATTAGGATCGGTGGTAGTTAGGCACAAGCGCGTTTCTGTGTTATCCACTGTAACCTTAGTTTAAAAAAAAGTATAACAGTCATCTTTTAAATATTTTATAATTGAAAACGGTGCCTCGAGTTAATTTCTGATCTAGCATAGCCTACCTTAACAGCTGGCATTTGATAGTTATCCACGTCTGACCAACTGGTGCTCATGGTGTTCGGTTTGAAACGAAAGGAGAAGCTTTGTTGTTGATCTTGTTGGTTGTCACAGATTCCTCTAATTGTGATTGTTTTACCACGAGTTATGTCTTGTGTCTTGAGTTTAACTTGGCATTTGTCAACTGCAGCTTGTCGTCTTTGTGCTTTGTACTTTTGGGGTATCAACACAGACACCACTACACTGTCAGATCCAGGGACATTCATGGCGGGTAAAATAGGAACAGTTGGTCTTAAGGTAACTGTTATGTTCTCTGCTACGTTACATTCTTTAACGATCACGTGACGTGGAGAAACCTGGAAATAATTACAGACCATGTACCAGTCTAATTCGTGAATCACATCATTGTTACTGAATGATGATAATCAAAGAATCCCAATGTTATACTTTAGATAGTTTAGTGAAAACACACTAATGTAATAAATACGATTATTAGATAATATTTGGTTATCAAAGTCATTTCAGCAATCAATCGCTGGGAAAAACGAAAAAACGTTGAACGACCAAAAAACAAGAACATTTCTCAAGCGTCATGCAGACAGCATATCAGAGAGACAGAGAGACAGGTGCCGAACTAATTAAAGAGGAAACAATCCAAAAATCTTGGAAAAAAAGCAAGGAAGTCAACACAAAGAAAAAACTTCATTTTGCAGCTTACCTCGATTCCCACGTAGTACTGATTACTGTCTTTTCCTGTTGCTGTCCATTTATTTGTGTTTTTTGTCGAGAACTTCATGAAAACTCTGCACCATACCTGTTTGTTATTAAAAGATAGATGAGAAAACTGGCTGATCGAAAATAACACATCGTGTCACATGAACATGAACATGAACATGAACATGAACATGAACATGAACATGAACATGAACATGAACATGAACATGAACATGAACATGAACATGAACATGAACATGAACATGAACATGAACATGAACATGAACATGAACATGAACATGAACATGAACATGAACATGAACATGAACATGAACAAGAACATGAACATGAACATGAACATGAACATGAACATGAACATGAACATGAACATGAACATGAACATGAACATGAACATGAACATGAACATGAACATGAACATGAACATGAACATGAACATGAACATGAACATGAACATGAACATGAACATGAACATGAACATGAACATGAACATGAACATGAACATGAACATGAACATGAACATGAACATGAACATGAACATGAACATGAACATGAACATGAACGAGAACATGAACATGAACATGAACATGAACATGAACATGAACATGAACATGAAAGTCTAGCTATAAAAACAAGATAGAAATGCATTATTAAGCTCCTAAGTTTCATTTTCCAAGGTTAATTTGACATGTTTATAAACTTTAGTACTCAAGACGCATGCGTGGTCTGTAATGTATTGTAACTGACCGTGTCACCCAATGCAAAGTGATCTGGAAGTACAATGGAACTTTGTCTTCGAGTACAATCATTCTGAGCATCTGATGGCTGGTCTGGAACACACCATGTGTCTTTCTTGACAGGTTTAGTTGATCTTCCATACCATTCAACCAGGTAAGAGACGTTCTTCCACACAGGAAAGTCAAAACTGCAAATCATCTCAACCTTGGGCAGACCAGAGTCATTACGGTATGACACAGTTGGCTTAGGGACGTGGATGATTGGGAAATCTACAGTAACATTTGGAAAATAACATGCAAAATGATCAGTCAGTTTGTAATATACGTAGTGTCTAATATTTCCAATAGTTATCAGAATCTTAGAAGTTGTGATTTGTTTCTTCATGGAATTCTTTTCTCGAAAACAATTCCGAGTTCCTGGCGGTTTTCGAACCCACGACCTTCAGCTGGCTGTTAGCCGATGCTTTTGCACACTGAGCTACAGGAATTCATATGAGCGAGCGTGGTCTATGATAGTATTTAGCCAGGTCACTTAAAAAGAGTACTGTTCGATAACCTAATTGGAAATCGATTAATGAAAGATCTTAATTTAACAACTAAGATGCATATTTTTGAAGATTGAGTAATCAGGCATGATAATTCATAAATTTAGTCGAGTTGTCTCTGATTTTTTGAATTTAACGAAAATTTATTCAACTGACGTTTTGGATACGGCCAACCATTAGACCACTGATAAGGACCGTCGTACCTCGGTTGAAACGTTTGGATTTTTAAATTCCAAAAATCAGAGGCAAATCGACTAAATTTAACAACTAAGATGCAATATATATATATATATATATATATATATATATATATATATATATATATATATATATATATATATATATATATATATATATATATATATATATATATATATATATATATATTAGTTGTTTTTTGCTGCTTGGTAAATGTATAACAAGTTGTTTGTGGTTTGTTTCTTTAAGCAAATTCCTGTTTTGTTTTTTTTTGTTTTTTTTTGCTTGAAGCTATAAAAGAAACATGTACCATTGACAACTTCTAATATATTTACCAAACAACAAAAGCAAGTAAATCTTGTACAAGCTTTCAACCCTCTGACAACTCCCAATAAGCAATGGGAATTTTAATGAAACAATTATTCTTAAAGCATTAATTCTCATTATAAAATAACTTTGATATTACGCGCGCTCTGATTGGTCAAAAAGCCATGTTTTATGAGAGTATAATACATGCTCGCGCTATTTTTTTTCTCTCTCTCTGCTTCTTAAAAGCATTTGAGCGCTAGTTATTTTATAAAAGCAATAAAAAAAACAGTTTTCCGTGTATTATACTCTGATACGCGTCGTGGTTTCCTACGCTTCTCTCGTGTTCTCTCCACATCCCTCGTGTCTTTACCAGAGTACAATACACGGAAAACTGTTTTTTATTCCTTAATCTATATATGGAACAACACTCAGGGTCTTAAAATAACTGAGGAGAAAGTGCTGCCTTTTTCATTACATCTGAAAACGGTTAGACTTTCAAGTGGCTGGGATGACCACTTTAAATGGCGGTCCCGTCTCTCCACACTTCATCACTAACCAATATCGGAGGGACGTAAAAGAACCACTGAGCACGTAAAGAAACCCTGGCAGTGACCACCCTAAGTGTCTACCTCATACTAACAACCTCTCATGATATTAGGCTGGTCTCAGCATGGGACTTCTTGTCCTGTTGATCATGCCTTCAACTGGTTCAAAGTTGTAAAGCAGATAAATAAATATATAAACACGTTGACCTTATTTAGCGCGAGAGAAATATATGTAAAAGAAGTGCCTTTTTTAAATACGGTTCCAAATGGCAAGATATCAAGTTCGTTTCTTAATCTATTGGATCCACTACGATATATCTATTACAGTATATCAATGACAAATACCGGTACACTTTTCTCTTCCTTTTGGGCAAGGGTTACCTGTAAGAAAAGAAGAGGAAAAAAATGGGGATTATAGAGATATTCAAATAAAAAAAGTCGCGCAATTTCTTTTATTTAACTGTTGTTGATGATGATGACGGTGGTGATGATGATAATGATGATGATGGTGATGATGATGATGATGATGACAACGACGACGATGATCAGTGGTGATGACGATGATGATGATGATGATGATAACGACGACGAAGATGGTGATGGTGATGATGATGATGATGAATACAACGACGACGATGATGGTGATGATGATGATGGTGATGAAGGTGATGATGATGATGATGACGACGACGACGACGACGAAGATGTGATGGTGATGATGGTGATGATGGTGATGATGAAGATGATAATGATATGATGATGATGAGGAGGAGGAGGAGGAGGAGGATTTTTTTTTTTTTGTAAAATGTTAATGTTTAATTATCCTTCTATCCTTTTTCGTGAAAACTTCTTTTTCGGACTCATCTATCACCTTCCTGGTTGGACACGCTTTGTGAATGGAAAAAGTACGCCAAATGTGATTCGTTATGGTTTAGTAAGGATTGTAATTTTGATTTAAAACAACCCACTTTTATGAATTTCAAAACATCTCGTTCTGCTATGTTATGAAAGCAATAGTAGAAGCTAAGTTCCGATGACTCTATCGATGAAATAGGTCAAATAGAGAATGCGGGATGTTGGGAGAAACAATGGAGTAAGAGCAACCAAGCGTCTATCGCTTAAAGTAATTGCAATAAACCCGCCAAAAAATCTAATAGTAATGAAAACAATAGAAAACAAAAGAACAATGCAATTAGGGTCTACAGGTGTCTATTAGACTAATATATATTTATAGGATTTATTGTAATTACTCTAATCATAAAACATTACGTATTGAACAGTGACGTCCACTTTTGAGCCATCCTGTGCAACAGTAGTAGTGAGTGTACGTCTCTTTCTTTCTTTTTACTGGAAAATCCCGATAGCCACCCCAACCATAATGCCTTAAAAAAAAAAACAGTATAAAATAAGAAATAATATGATAAACTTTATTCTCAGTGATTCTGAGCACCCTGAAAACCACCGATATGTATTCACCTTTCGTCTTTAGTCTTAATTATGATCTGCACTTTAATGAAATAGCCTCAGCGTACGATTTTCAAGATTATAATAATTTGGAACAGTTGTTATATATTACTCTTTCTTTCATTTATCTTAAATTTTTTTGTCTTTTAAGTTATTAGGTTTGTGTTGTTGTTTTTCCCTTTTAAACTGATATATTATTGTTGTATCTTCTTGTAATAAGCAGTAACAATCTCTTTATACCTATCTAGTATAGTCCTCTTTCTTGCCTGAGCATTCTTTCAGATTGTGACTTCAACTGCCAGAATCTCCATCCCCCCTGTATCAGTGGAGGTCTTCAGTGATTCTTATTCATTATGGTCCAATTCAACTTTGTTATTGTTTTGACATTTATCACATGATAATTTTTTCAAATTTTAGTCTAGCGAAATATACCTCTTTCATTTTCGCGGAATAAAGTGAACGTAACAATTTATACGATGAATGAGATATATATTCCTATTCCTCTGAGTTAGTAGTATTTCTTACCTGCAATAACGAGGAGCAAACAGCCACCAAGGGTAGCGGCGGCGGCAGGAATAAAAAGAACGTTTCAGTCTGCTTGACCTTGTTTTCGTTTCAGAACACACGTTATCTCTGTAAGAAGAGAAAAACCGTAAAAAGTTGCCGCATAATGGTCATTAATACCCTGAGAGGGGAGCTTATGTTTTCTCCATGGAGGTTCTAATGAGTAAACAGGGTTTTAATAAAAGCTTATAGGACATTTGCATCATGACGTCATTGACTAGCACTACCAGAATTAATCCCTTGCACACTTTCTTTTGTTCAGTTAATTAGCACCAATTGTAATAATTTTAATAATATTTATATTGCGAGTGTTTCATGGAAAGATGCTCACACGCGCATTACAACTAATAATAAACACTATAAATATACTCTAAAATCTAATATGTCTAAATCTTATACAAATCTAATCTAATATATATGATGATTGGACTCATTGCATCGATCCCAGGAAGCGCACTTGGAGGGTAAGCAACGAACCGGCAATAGTCGTGCTTTACCCACCAAAGGCAACCAGGGATCGATGCAAGGGGTCAGGGAATAATAGTATCTATAAGTATAATATATATAATCTAAAATTTATCCTTAAAATACTTATTAAATAAATGCGTCTTAAGCAGTTTCTTAAAAGATTGCGCGTTGCTGGCATTGCGTACATTTGCGTACATTTGTATTACTATTCTAATGAGGAAATACACATTTAAATAACAAACGGAAGATTGGTAGTCAAATGATGCAAACGGCCTATTGATTGAGAATAACGATGCATCCTGAGAAACCCGAAGCAACTCAATCAAATAAAAAATGTACTAATCAGTTTTATGACATAAAAGCTACGCTAGCGTCGCCTTTTCAATAATGTTTCACTCATTAGGATGAAGTTAACTTTTTACTTTTTTTTTTTACAGAAGGTATCATGGAGAAACTTACCCCAAGGGATCTAGTTCACTTCCTGTGCTCTCTTTCAGAACCAAGAATAGAGTTGCAACTGCAGCCAATATCGGAACAATGCACTTCATGTCTATAGAGCGGATATGAAGATCTTCTAGTCCCTGGTTACATATCAAATAGTACAAGGGTAAGGAAATTGTTAACGAGAAAATAACCTACATCTCTAGACAGTTTTGTGACTGAACATCTTCCAAAGTAAATAATTAACACTTGAGATGCTTGAGTGTTCCGTGATAGAGAAATGCAGGGAATAGCGGCGTTAATCAAAATTGAGTGCAGTTGGGAGTTGAGTTCAAATTTTTGCTTAAAAACATTGAAGAGTTTATCATTCACTGGTTTGGTTTGGTTTCAGGCAGGACAAAAAGTTAAAAATAGTCGCATCTTTAGGTAACCAATCAGATTGCATGATTTACAAAGCTAAGAAAAGAAATTTCCGAAGAGATTACTACCAAGATCCGAATAAATAAATTGAAACAACAAACAACAAATACACCAATGAAGAAAAGATCATGTAGGAAAAATATTATTTTAAAAGATACAAATTAAGACCAAACGATACACCTACCTACGAACGGGTAGCTAGCTAGAATATCTTGCAATTGAACGGTATTTATTGGCCAGCGTCCTGTACGACTAGAGATGAAGTGTATTCGATGGAAGTCCAAGCAAAATGCGCAGTGTTTGTGATAGTTCAGTAGTTTAACTCCTAGAAGCTGATATTATTTGAAGTATGATACGTGTTATTAGTAGTGCTGTGAGCAGAATTGGCAAGTGATCAAAGTGCACATAAACAGTGCACATTTTTCTGTTCATCGGACGAAGGTAATAAAAATAAAAATAAACAGTCAAGAGTGCTTTAGATGAGTTCTGCATATGGAAACCATGCACCTTGAATACTTTCTACACATTAAAAAACATGGTAAAAATGTTATGTTATGTTCCATCTTAAGCTTAAAATAGTTACGAATGGTGATTTACGTCAGGACGAAAAGAAATTGATCCCACTTTAATGAAAAACCTGGGCAATTAAAGATCGGTTATCTCATTTTTTAAAAATGACCTATGATACTTTCTTATTTCATTTACTTCGTATTGATTTCTTTCAATATTAGACTTTGTAAATAACTGTTGGGTTTATTAACTGATCAGCTACATCTTCGCGAAAAGATCGTGTGCGAAACTTGTAGAAGCAGCTTGATTAAGGTCAAGTACTTTCAAAATAATTGGGTTTAATCGCCCCAGGTCAGTATTTATTTTAAAGAATATGAAGAGCATAATTTCTTTTGCGTATGAGGAAACACTCCACTTAAGTAGTTCAGGATTCAAAGTTGCGAGCAGATACTTAGCCATTTATTGTTTTGTAAGAAACTGCTCGTCTTTTGGAACTTTTTGAAAGCTTGAAATTCCTAAAAATGGAAACCAGATAAAGAACTGAATCTGATAAAGTATTTGACTCTTTCCCAACTTTTACAATTAAGTAAAGTGGGTCATTCTGCTCTCTTAAGTCTGGCAAGAATAACATGAGAATCATGAGGTCAATCCCTGGATTGCATTGTCGTATCTTCAGTAGATTAGAGAGGGTAAAATGATGCCGATATGCTCAGTGCACACAATTTATTGTCTACGTTTCTATCTTATCGATTGATTGATTCGATGTTGTTGATCTTGACTTTGATAATTTCATAAAAAGGGTGGAGGTAGAGAATTGTTCTAAATATATCACATGTATATCAATGGAAGTTGTAGTCACGAATTATTAAAAAAAAAATGTTTTTAAATATAGTCAGTTAAAATATTGACTTCATGAGCTTTAAGGAGATACACCATTACGTTTAAATGTTTTTTCGATAATGCCATATCACGCATCAATTTATTAAATGGCCTACTACTTATAAACATGATAAAGGGTTTGAAGATGAACTGCCAGTGATAGGACTAGTGCTTGCTATCAATACCAATTGTTTTCACTATTTTCAAGCTCAAGTCAAATGTTAAACGAGGAATAAGGTTTCATTAATACCTTTGAAGTAAAATCCATGCAGTCAGAGGGAAGAGTCTCAGTTTTCGTGTGTGCATAGAATCACATAGAAAACGGAGCAGAACGAAAATGTGAGCCAAGAAAAAATAACAAAAACAACAAAGAAAATAACTCTAACAAATTGCCCTATTTCAAAAACAAGCTATCGTTTAAAAGCTAAGGATCAAAGCTAAGGGGAAAAACAGCAACAACACAAAGAAAATTGATATAAAATGCGTTTCATAGAACCAAGGAAAGCGTTAACAGCCATCAAATGACATAAATATTGTCTAGTAATCATCGATACACCTTATATTTGGAAACCAGGCTATTTGAGATTAAACGTTTCTTAGCAGAGGAAATGTCTTCGAATTTGTATTGTTCTCGACGATTGTGTCCCCCTCATAAACAAACCGTGACGTCATAATGAAATAGGGCAATTACAATACTTAGGCCCGTTTTAGATTTCGCATTTCATATGTGACGAGTCTAATGCAAAAGAGCAAAATTTATTTTTTGAATTCATTTGCATTACATTCGGCACGTGTAAAATGCGACGTCTAAACCGGGCCTTAATTAAGATAACTTGGACTATTACTTTCAGGTTAAAATACGCATTTCCTATATCCCCTTTTGAAAAGGAATCATTATGCTTTCTCTACAGAGCATATGGCACATCTTTGACTTTTGACACGAAGAATTCCTCGAATTCCTGCTTTTTCTTACCTGTGGAAGAAGCAAGCCGCTACATATCTCTCTAGTTATTCTTGGATTGCCATTAGCAAAAAGGTCCTTTTTTGAACGTGTAAATAAATATCGCAAAAATTGCAATTATAACCAATAAGCACCGCTGGTTATGAACCCAACTCTGGTACTCCAAACTATACGAACGAACGAACGAACAATCAATCAACCACATCAACCAATCAACCACATCAACCAATCACAATAAGTTAAGAAAAATGAAGAAAGGAAGGAAGGAAATAGTGATGGAGGGATGGACGTTCTAATTTTAAAATTCAAACTAGTTATTGCCTGGTTTCTTCTTGTATTATGAGTAATAGAGAGACAAGCTTTTAACAGCAAGTTATTGCATACCTAACAAAGTTTTATTTGTTATTACTGGGTTGCTATGGTAGCAAACCAGTCTTAAAATGAAATCCGTTTTTCGGGCGTCAGGTAGACCATAATTTCACACGTCATGATTGGTCGATCGAACTAGATCTTACCAGATCTCAGATACAAAAAAATATACTGAGACAAACTACAGAACGAGAGACAAACTACAAAACAAGTGACAAACAAAGCTTTGATGAAAGCTGACTCCAAGAACTTGTAAAAGTCAGACGAGCTGATAGTGATCTACAAGAAAGCGAACTGCCAAGACTCCTTGTTGAATATTTCCATTTATGAAAATACAGAAAACAAAAACTGAGGGGAAAACAAATGAACAGTTAAACACATTTTGGCTAAGAGTATTTACACTGATAAAACGTTTGTTTTGCAGCGAACAGCTTCGATACTGAAATAGATATGTTTATTTCATCAGCTAGTCTTGAAAGGTACTCTAGTAGGTCAAGTAGAAATATAATATGCGTTGACAAGTCAGTAACGCAACACTAATGCCTTACTAGAATTTAAAATGTTTTTAATAAAGGGGGACTTTGAACCCAGAAGGAACACTTTGGTAAGAAATAATAAAGTATGAGGATTGGTGAGTGGGGGAGCTCTCGTACAGGCAACCCAGTGAACGCTCCAAGAGCGTCTAGTTTGTCTAGTTGTACGATTCTCATACCGTAGTTTGCTCATAGATTCTCAAAGATAGCTCATAGATTCTCAGACTTCTCTCTTTGAGTACGTGAACCAACCCGTTCCAAAATCGCTCAATAACATCTTTTAGTGTGTGTCTACCACGTACGGCGTGTGTGTTTGTAAGTAGTTTAAGCGTAGCGTTAAATAACCTAAAGACAATAGTACGCGACATGCCTACAGACAAAATAGTACTTCACGAACCCTGAACGAATGTATTTATAGTGACACAACACTAAAAGCTATAAAGCATCGTCCTCGATGTCGTGTGGCAACTTCATTGGACATTGGACATTGTTTACAAGTTCTCGACCAACCATGACGTGTGAAATTATGGTCTACCTGACGCCCGAAAAACGGATCTCATTTTAAGACTGGTTTGCTACCATAGCAACCCAGTAAT
This sequence comes from Anthopleura sola, assembly GCA_023349425.1. Lineage (NCBI taxonomy): Eukaryota > Metazoa > Cnidaria > Anthozoa > Actiniaria > Actiniidae > Anthopleura > Anthopleura sola. Next base: position 221,057 of record JALHLI010000010.1, read on the forward strand.
TATCGATTTGCTATTTTACTCGCTGACATACCTGACTATAATTAAAACTAAGTCTGTTATTGGCCTTTCATGCACTAGTTGGAGATATATAGGATATTACATGGTCTCGTGGAGGTACGAATTTTATCTTCGAGTGTTGATATTATCTCTCACGAGTGAGCGCAGCGAACGAGTGAGAGATACTATCAGCACGAGAAGATAAAAGTCGTATCTCCAAGCGGCCATTTAATGTTCTGTTTATTATATGAAATCTTCAATGAATAATAATGGAGAATTTGAGTAGCTGAGCAAAAACTCGAAATTTGACACCACCAGTGTTGATATAAATCGTATCCCCACTGGCCACTGGTGGGAGTGGGGATATCAATTTTATCATTTTGATGTCACTCAATATCACACTCTATTTCATATAATAAATGTGATTCCGCCCTCGCTCGTGCGTACCTCGCAGAGAATAGTCAGATTAAGCATCAGGTTTTTTCTTCCCGCCAACGGCAGACATGACCACTTTTTCATCGTTTTCTTGCAATTCACACTTTCTCATTTTTTTTCCACTAATTTTAGAGAATTTTTCACTTGCCAACTGACGTTTGCCGTGAACAGGATGCTTAAATTTTGTAATAAATCACATATCCCCTCGTTTCAGTAAATTGAGTGAATCTCATGATACTATATATGTGTATAATTATTAATTATTATATTTCAGATAATGTTCTGGTTTACATTAGCATGCCGTCTATAGTTAGAAGTATCGAGATATCAAACGTCTTTGATTTTAGCAACTATATTCGTAGTTCGTCAAAAAAAAAATTACAACACCATCATGATTTATTTTAGAGTGTCCTGTCGTATGTCTTTCCTCTACATTAAAATAGAGTGACCATGAATTCGTATATCGCAGTTTTACATGCTAATGCTAATATTCTGATGAGTTGTGTGTACAACAGCTTAGTTACCCTGGCAAAAGTCTAACAAAATAGCTGTTTTGCTAGCAGGTTTTTCTACTATGTATTCCTGGAAATGATTTTAAAAAATCTATTAATCTTTGGCTGTTGTATCACAGCAGGGGACAATCACAACAGAGCTAGGCTGCCACTAGGTGAAGGCCCAAAGAGCGAATTGGAATTTAGAAGTTGAGAGAACCAACAAACAACTCTACTCACATATGACACCGAGCCTGGCGGGACTTGAAACCGGATCGCATTGGTGAGAGGCGAGCGCTATTACTAAAGCAGTTTTCACAGGATTTCTTTAGGTCCGCTCCACACGGATCAATAAAATATTAGCAGATCTCATTAGCATGTAAAACTGCGAAATACTTATTTCAATAAAGTTAGTCCCCAAAAACCTACAAAATTTACAGTAAGACCGCTGAGGATCATTGGTCCGCAATGTTTCATATCCTGCAAGTAACGCTTTTGTTACGAACTCTAGCTAAAGATGTTCATAAAACGTAAAACTGGAACTGTTGAAAGATGTCAAGTCCCACAATAGTTAGTAAGCGATCGAACCATGTAAAATGTTTCTACCCATAATCCTTGCCGGGCTCAGCTCTGTAGCTTTTCAGGTGACTAACTTTATTGAAATAATTATATACGAAAAACTGATTCAATGAGTGCAGAAAAGGCGAGTTAATTTGCTGCACTTGCCTGAAACATGCAAAGATGGCTAGTTTTATGATTATGTATTGTCAAAGCTTATTAATTCTTACTGTAACCAGTTAAACCAGTTTTTTTGCAAATAAACTTCATGGTCCGGTCACATGGTACTTTTTCCCACTCATATGTCCCCCAGGCTCTCACGGTAAAGCAGTTAGTATTTGGCTGAGAAACTGGTGCCATTTTCAGATAGCTTTGTGGTGGTCCAATCCAAGTCCTTGGGTCCAGCAATGTTGCATCTGGTTCATTCAAAAAGTAGTTTAAAACAAAAAGAATAAAGAAAATAAATAAACAAATAAAAAAGTGCCCTGAAAAACTGGAATGAACTGCCTGCCACGCGAACTGAGAGGCTTACTGTATAAGGTGACGTAGGCTCATTACTGTACTGCTCATTAACAGTGCTTGTCTTTTTTCACGCCGACGTGATAAATGCGATACTGAGTCTGCGTATGTCAAATTTACAATTACGATTCCGACGCTCTAGTGATTCAGGCTTAAAATGTAGTACATCACGCAGCTTGACTTCTCCTGTACTCGTGCTGCAGTTAACTCATACTTTTTGTACCTTCTTACTTTGGTATCTTTTACTCGTGATTAATTCTTCTTCGGTAACATATAAATTTTTTTTTTGGTTCCGCAGTAATTGGCTAACCCTGTTGCGGAATCCCTCCTATACCTGGCTTGTATTTAATTACCTTGTAACTGTTTTTTAGTAAGGCGAAGTTTATAAATAATGAGATAAACCTACCTTATAACTATACCTAGTACCCAATTACCTAGCTACCTAGCTACCTTCTACCTATCTATCTACCTGCCTGCCTGCAAGCCCTTCTAGCAAGGTGCGAAACAAAGGGAGATTGGCTCCCGGGGGGGTACTCCCTGTAATGGACTATACGGGGATGCTCCGCCCGAAAGGGGTACTTTTTTCAGGCCGCACGTATAGAAAAGGGATGGAAATTTGTGAGTTTTGGTATTAAAAGGGGTAGATTTTCTTCAAAGGTATATGAAAGGGGTACCTTTTCAGGCAAAAAGGTATATAAAAGGGGTATTTTTTTGCTGAAATTTGGTATATCAAAGGGTAAGGGGTCGAGAGTCCGGGGGGAGCATCCCCGTATGAAACGACCCGAAATACCCCCCCCCCCCGGATTGGCTCAGAGAGAGGAACTCAGCCATAAAGTTAATCACCTTGAATGATGTTGACCTCTTTACTCGTCACAGCTCGATCAAATACGAGGAGTTCTCGCAGCCATCCCTTCATGACACGTTGGTTATCTCGCTTATAACCGACATCAAACACAGAGCGCTTTGGTGCAGCGAAATCTATGTTTGACTTGATTAATGGTGTACTCGCATAGACCTGTGATCCATCTTGATAGAACTTTGCCTGTTTGGTTTCTCTGTTCCACACGAAAACGATGTGTGTCCACTTATTCAAAACAACTTTCCTTTGGGGATAATAGAAGAAGAGTAAAAAACAAAACGAAGCATGAAAATAGGGATTCTGTAATTGCGAAAAGATGAGCGCTAGTGATGGTGCATGATGATGGTAATGGTTATGATGGTGGTGGTGGTGGTGGTGGTAATACTGATGGTTATGGTGCTGACGACTATTATAATGGTAAGGATGTTTATGATGACGGTGAAAATAGTAATGGTGATGGTGCATGATGATGGTAATGTTGATGGTCGTGGCGGTGGTGGTGGTGGTGGTGGTGGTGGTGGTGGTGGTGGTGGTGGTGGCGGTGGTGGTGGTGGTGGTGGTGGTGGTAATACTGATGGTTATGGTGCTGACGACTTTTATGCATCATGGGATACTAGGCCCTGGACCCCCCTCTGCTTAGTAAGGGGTATTCAAACCCAAAAGGAACACCTTCATGCGTATCACAAAATGTATGGGAGTCACGTACGGGTTGCAAAGCTCTTGCACAGGCAACCCAGTGAACGCTCCAAGAGCGTCTAGTTATGAAATGTATCCGGTGACTGTATGATTTCATGCTCTACCAAAATTTTGAGGTTGGAGTGAATAGCGCAGCGCGGCCTCCCAGCATGACTCAGACAAACAAAGCTCCAAATTTACAGTGCAAAATTACAGACTTCTAATGAGTGACTGATTTGATTGCGCTTTTCCTTATTAACTCATATTATTCTAGCCACTGAATGTTCAAAAAAAATGATTATCGGTAGATTGGTTGCAAATTGGTCATTAATTTACGTGAAATATTTCTCATGGTAACGTAACGGTGATATTGACTAGTGAATCTTATCTCGACCGCTACGTATTGTTACTTGCAGTGGCTGATAACTTCTCTTTTACTTGATCTTTGTGGCACGCACGCTTTAAAACAGTGGCGTAGTGAGGGGTGGGCGAGGAGTGTTAGGAAAGGAAAAAATAATAGAAACTGGATATGAACTATTAAATCCTGATATGATTTTAAGTCCACCAACTGGAAAAACTGGTGCAACGGTGATTGGTTCGCTATTGTCTGAGTCAGACTAATAGATTAAGTTTGATCCCGTCGCTACTTATTTCTACTTTCAGTAGCTCAGTCGCTATTTGTGGCACAGACACTAACGATTCTTATATCGGCTAAAACTGCTGAATTACACTGCTTCTGAACATGGCAACAAGTACTGCAGATACGTACAATTTTACTGCAGGAAATAGTGAAAGGTGGGTTAAAAATTACAGCTTTGCATATTGGACTACAGACTACTGAAATCTATTCATTTACGTACTGCCACATGCAATTTCTTTTTGAAGAAAAACAATAATCAGCAATAACTTGATTCGAAATCTTGATCATACGACATGATTTGAAATACTGAGCAAAAGTCTAAGATGAATATTTCAATTACATGAAACATATGTTAATTTATTCATGCACTGAGCCATGAAACATAAAATTAACATGAAACATATCTTAACTCACCAAGCCATGCAGCTTTTGGAGCAGACATTCAGACGGTTGTTTTATAGAAGTGCCTGAAAGTGAACGAAGAATAAAATATGATACGCTGTGGCCATATTCCCGGCATATATGTAGCTCACGAGAAGCGCTTGACATTTCTAAACAAGTTAGTTCACTTTGATTTGGTTTGATAACGTTTTCACAAAGTTATTGGCGAAAGTTTGGCCTGCGGGCATTTAGTCTATTTGAGATCTAGACCGGCTGAGCTGCCGGCCGGCATATAACCGCATCTAGTCTACTAGTCAACTATTTGAATTGTCTATTAGCACGTTTTTAAATCAGTCAAATGAATACCTTGCCATCAATCTTTTAGAAGCAACGTGTTCATTACACGTGGTGCATGGTGTTTTCACTCCAGGGTTGCGCTACGAGGTTGCATTGATTATAATATTTAAGAGGGGGTTGTCAGCAAAAATCGAACATACGCCGGCAACGTAGAATTAAAACCCCCAAAAAGCTTTTAGTCAGGGTTATAATATTATTTTGACTTTTCATTTTCTTAATATCGGTCTTTTATTTTATTTAGCACACGGTGAAAACATTTTTTGAAAATTCGTTACTTTTCACAAGGCGTCAAAGTACCCGGTAAATTAATTTTTTTTCACCATTATAAATTTATTGGAAGACAATGAAATTTCAACTTCTTAAAGTTAAAACATCATATAAAACAGTTGTTTAAGAATTAAACATGTAGATATTTTTACAAAGGCACGCGAGCCCCCCGAAGTTGGAGTATATTTTGGCTCTCTCAAAGGGTCAATTATTGACAAATTCGTTTTTCTCGTTTTTCTCGGAAATGAAGCCATATTTCGACAAATGAAACATACCGTGACTATCTCGCATATACGCCTACCTAATACCAAAATATGAGCGAAATCGAATATTTGACTGTTGCCGGCAAATTTTTATTTTGTTCGATTTTTGCTGACATCTTCTCTTAATCGTCTGGGTAGGCAGTTACCGAAACAATAATAGTGACCAACGATGTATTCTTGTCCTGAACGAACCGACAAAACAAAAACCGCCCAGTTTTTTGACTTTTCTCGCACCATAGTTAATCGAGGGGATCCCCTCGATTAACTATGGTGGAGGCGACTCTGGCGCCCGTGTTCGGACTGCCTGGCATTGTGTCCATCAAGTCAAACCATTCCCGACTGCCGAGCATATAGTCACAGCGAAATATAAGATGTTCAACAACTTGATTTTAAAATCTAACCACACGACAAATGAGTAATTCTTTTCAAAGGTCTTTACTTTATCTCACATTTTTACGATAGATTTTCTCATAATATGATACTAAAAGCCTAAATCCAGGCTCGGATCCTGGCTCAGATCCTGGCTTGAAAGATAAGTATTCTCTCCCTCTTTTCCCTCCTAACTCAGTCGAGTCGGGTTTTTTCCTGCCTTGGACGCGCGGAGAGTGGGGGCGAGTTTGTAGCGGTACGCGGGGAGAGGAAAAGTAATGTCCCTACCGGTTTCCTCTCCCCGCGTGCCGCTTCAAACTCGTCCCCACTCTCCGCGCGTCCAAGGCAGGAAAAAACACGACTCGACTGAGTAAGGAGGGAAAAAGAGGGACTGTTTACAGTCTAGTAAATAGGCAATGTGCATCAAAGCTCACAAAGCACTCTGGGAAAGTGAGTTCTTTAAAAAATATAACAACAGGCAAATCAAAGGAACTATCAGAAAAAAAATCACTGTTGTTTTCGTCTGCTGAAATCCTTTTATTTCCATAGAAAATGTCGAAGGAAACATTGTCAGAGATGAATTTTTAGAGAAGCCAAAATAGCGTAAGAACTCACGTTCCCATCATGCTTTGTGCTATAATTTCGATCTCATGCAGGTTGGCTATTGTCCCATAAACTTTTTACATGATATTCTCTCTGTCTCTCTGTCTCTCTCTCTCTCTCTCTCTCTCTCTCTCAATTCATCTCAATAAGAAAGGTATTTCTAATCTAGCAGGAACTCTTAATAATTATTTAAAGTCAGCGCACTGACCATTGCGTAAGAGAATGAATCATGATTATTTGCTTTTAAATTTTAGTAAACCAAATGAAAATATTATTCCTAAGTTGAGAGGATTTAAAATGGCCTCATTGAATATTACTAGCCTTCCTGCTCATATTGATGAATTGAGATCTTGGATTGACGATCAGAGCCTTGATTTACTTGCTCTAAATGAAACAAGGCTGGATGAGTCAATCCCAGACTCAGTTGTTAGTATAAATGAATATGAATTAATTCGATATGACAGGAATCGTAGAGGTGGTGGAATATGTTTCTACATAAAGAAATCTATAAATTACAGTATTCGAAAAGATCTTCTTATTGAAGGTCTTGAATGTCTTTGTTTAGAAATAATTTATCCACACGCAAAACCTTTTACTGTTATATCGTGCTATAGGCCTCCAAACGCCTCAGCCAGTTTCTTTGACTGTTTTGAGTCTATAATTACGAAACTGGATAGCGAGGAAAAAGAAATAATAATCTTAGGCGATCTTAACTGTAATATGTTAAGTAGCAGTTCTGACTCAAATACAGGAAAGCTAAAACTACTTATGGAATTATATCAGCTTTTTCAAGTAGTTAATCAACCTACAAGGATTACTGATTTATCTGAAACTCTTATAGACGTTGTCATATGTAATAAGCCAGATAGGTTGGTAGCTTGTGGGGTATACCATCTTGGAATTAGCGATCATAGCCTTATTTATGCTATTCGTAAAGTATCAACTTCTCAAAAACACCAACAACCTAAAATCGTTATGTCTAGACAATTTAAAAAATTTGATCCCGCTAAATTTATTGAAAACTTACGTGCTTTTAGTTGGGACACATCTAGCTCTGGCGTTAACGTAGAAACCTTATATGATAACTGGTGTTCAAACTTTCTTTCGGTAGCGGAAGCTAATGCTCCTTTACGTTCTAGAAGAGTTAGAAAAAAACCATCTCCATGGTTGACTACCTCAATAAGGCAAATGATTGTTAATAGGGATGCAAGTAAGGCTCGTGCAGTTAAAACAAAGAATGTTGAAGCATGGAATCAGTATAAAAGAGCATGTAATCATGTCAACAAAACTATTAAAAAGGCAAAAGCTGAATATTATAAAAATAATATAGTATCAAATGAGGGTAACATGAAAGAGATATGGCGTACTATCAATCAAATCTCATCACGTAAAACTAAGGATGGCCATATCAATCAAATTAAATCCGATCATGACACGATTACTGATGCTCAAGGCATTTCCAATATTTTGAATATCCATTTCACTCAGATAGGAAAAAAGCTAGCATCAAATTTACCTTCAAGCCAAACTACTTTTGAACAGTATATGTATAATAGTCTTAGCAGTTTTGAATTTAAGGAAATTTCGAATGATGAAGTATTCGAATTGCTCTCCCAAATTTGTCCTGATAAAGCAACTGGATTGGATAATATTTCAGGAAGACTACTTAAAGAGGCTGCTTCGGTTGTCTCTCCTTCATTATGTCATATTTTCAATAGATCTTTAAATACTGGAATTTTTCCTTCTCAATGGAAAATAGCCAAAGTCTTTCCTTTGCATAAAGGTGGCGACAAAGATGTACTTGGTAATTATAGACCTATTTCAGTCTTGTCTGTTGTCACTAAAATTTTTGAAAAGCTAGTCTATAAACAGCTTTATTCCTATCTTTGTGAAAATAATCTTTTAGTTAATAATCAATCTGGTTTTCGTGCTCTTCATTCAACCGTAACTGCTTTACTTGATGCTTCTAATGACTGGTTTATGAATATTGACAATGGTCTATTAAATGGTGTCGTACTTCTGGATTTAGCTAAGGCATTTGATACGGTTGATCATACCATCTTGATAAACAAACTTGCGTATTATGGAATTAATGGGAATGCTCTCACTTGGTTTAAATCATACCTAAGTAATCGATCACAGAAATGTTTTGTGAACAACATTTTTTCAGACTCTCAGGATATGTCTTGTGGAGTTCCTCAGGGATCAACTCTAGGTCCATTACTTTTCATTTTGTATATAAATGACCTGCCGCATTCCCTTAATAATGCTAAGCCCAGAATGTACGCCGATGACACATCAATAACAGTAACTGCTAATAGTATACAAAATATTGAGTCAAGCATGAATACTGAGCTTGTGGGTGTTGGAAATTGGCTAATTGCTAATAAACTCAGTTTAAATGTCGCAAAGACTGAGTATATTCTCATTGGTTCACACCCAAAATTAGCTTCTCTTCCAACACAACCTGCAATTAAAATAGGTAATACTCCAGTAAAAAGAGTTATTACTTCTAAGCTGCTTGGGGTGTTTATCGATCAAACGCTTTCATGGTCTGATCAAGTTGATAACATTGCCAAAAAGGTGTCCATGGGGATTAGTGCTTTAAAACAAGTTCGTCCCTTTGTTACATTTGACACCTTAATAATTATTTATAACGCCCTTATCTTGCCATACTTTGACTATTGTGATGTCGTATGGGGTAATTTTAATAAGGGGTCTTCTAATAGACTACAAAAATTACAAAATCGTGCAGCTAGAATAATCACTGGATCAGACTATGATACTAGGTCAGCAGATATCCTTAAAAGGTTAAAATGGGATAGCCTCGAAGAAAGACGGTTTAAGCACAAAGCTTGTACTATGTACAAAATATTGAACAATGGAGCTCCTACATACCTGAGTACTGATTATAATATATTGGGAGACACTGTCTGTTATAATTTAAGAGGAGGTAATTGTATGTTAACTCTTCCTAAACCAAAGACAGATTCTCTTAAAAGAAGCTTTAGGTATGAGGGTGCCAAGATTTGGAATAGCTTGCCGCTTTCTGCTAAATCCTCAAAGTCATTTAAAGAATTTAAAGGAAAACTATGAATCTAATTAATGTAAAGTGTACATTTCCTTAGTCTGATTTGTAAATTTTGTAAATAGCATAATTTATCAGCGAGAGTTATATATTGTAATTAACACTGATTTTTTACATATTTTGAACCACGGCTTCCATGGAAAGCAATTTTTTAAGTTGATGGAACTACCGTGTTTAAATAAAGGTGATTCATTCATTCATTCATTCTCTCTCTCTCTCTCTCTCTCTCTCTCTCTCTCTCTCTCTCTCTCTCTCTCTCTCTCTCTCTCTCTCTCTCTGTCTCTGTCTCTGTCTCTGTCTCTCTGTCTCTCTGTCTCTCTGTCTCTCTCTGTCTCTCTGTCTCTCTCTCTCTCTCTCTCTCTCTCTCTCTCTCTCTCTCTCTCTCTCTCTCTCTCTCTGTCTCTGTCTCTCTCTCTGTCTCTCTTTCTCTTTGTGTACATATGAAATTTATTTTATTTTAAAGAAATTTTTTGATCTGCCATACATTCTCTCTATATATTATATTCAGAACCATAGCTTGGGATACCTGTGGTAGTAGTAGAAAAATAAGTAGTGATACCGGCAGCAAAAAAAAATGCACTCACTTAAATGTTGCACTATTTGTGGGAGAATGAGCAGCACATTATATAAACACTAATTTTTAATATTCCAATATTTAAGCAAAATGGATTCCCATTACACTGACATATCCAACAAGTACGATTATCTGTTTGAGCCCTTCTATCAAACCAAAACACCAATCATCATCAACAATCTACAACTGACACCAGATGATCTACTATTGGACATTGGCGCTGCTACAGGTCAACAAGCACATCTAATATGGAAGCAAGTGGGACTCAAGAATCCTGTCACGTGTGTGGAGCCTTGTCAAGCATTCTTTGAACATGCGAGCAAACTGGATGGTGTTGTGCTAGTGAAAGAAACTGCAGAACAGGCTTTTGATCATTTATTTCAAAATCAAGTGGCAAACCAGGTTGGTCAAGATCTCAAACGCTTTATTAAATTTATTTGTCGCAGGTCTAACATGTTTTATTTCTTTAGCGTCCATTCAACAAGGTGCTTCTTAGTGGTGTAATCCATCACATCGATGACATTGCCAAATGCCTTGGACAGATTTTCGATTACCTCCCGAAGAATGGCGTGTGCTTCATAGTTAATACGCCGTTTACCGAGAAAACCATATCATCTCTACCGATGCCATTTCTTCTGTTACAACACCTCAAAGACGTGTCAAACCCATTTGACATCATATTACCTTACGTCACAGGCCGTGATGATGTCATCACACAAGTGACCGATGAGAAGTCTACTTTCAGAATTCCCAAAAGTAGGTGGTACTACATGATTCGAAGTCGTTTTTGGTCGCATTTCCGTCAACTTACGGAAGAAGCGATAGAAGAAAGCATCAAAGAGCTGGATAATGGAAGATTTAAAGGAGTCAAAGATGATGAGCTCATCACTGTAGTATTTGAACAAGTTGGAGTCAAAATAACAAAGAAATGAATATTGTGCTTACTGTAATTCATGAGCCGGCAATAAACAGCCAATTATAGATTAAAAGAGCATTTTGTAATCAGGGAATTAGTTATCACTTCTCATAAAAAGTTTGGGTGAAAATGAGGTAAAAAAATAGACAAATGGAATTGTAAAGGTAAAGTTCACATTTCACACAGTTCAAAACTGAACAAGATTGAGGAAATGATAAAATACATTTATAGCTGATCCTTTCCTTACCTAAAATCTATATGTGATCTCCCACCTAAATCTTCCTAACCCACCCCTCCCCTAGTCTGTTTGTCCATCTGACCGGTCACTCATATATAGACCACTTGCCCGTGACGTCAGAGCAGCTTAATTTGGAGGGCAAAACAAAAGAATTTTAATCTCCCAAGAATTGGAACTTATTGTTTTGCCCTCCAAATTGAGGTGCATTCCGACGTGCTGCAAGGGGTCTATAGCGTCGTGTGTACTTCCAAGAACAGCATCCTGACTTGACGTCACGCGAACCACAGGCAGCCCAAGCAATCCATGTTTACAGTAAATGTATGCACAGACAGCCTAGCTATACAGTGAATATGTATTGGTCTAGTTATGGGTCTAAAATAAAATTCATTTGTAATAAAGTTGGACTAACCTTTGTGTGTAGTTGTTTTTGATAGTATGTATAGATCCTTCCTAGTTGGTTTTAACCGTTTTAAGTGAATTTTTCTATTTTGTTTCCCTGCCAGTAATTACTCTTATTCTCTTAGAGCGGTTTTCGTATGAGTGGGAAACCTACTATTCTTCAGGCAAGTGTGAAAGTCAAATTTGCATATTTTTACAATAGCATGAAGACGCTTTTGACTAATTTGCATACGGACTTTGAGCATGCGCAGACGTTTTTCACGCGTGTCCACGGTACCACATGCCGTAACAGTCAAATGGTTTCCCATTGTCTTCCAGTGATTCATCCAATCACATCGCGTAGTTACGGATACGGTAAGATACGGTACGGCTACAGGACGACTACGAATTTTCCGTATCGTTTCCCACTCATACGAAACTGCTCTATCACCCGCTTATTACTATGTATAGTCTGATCTATTAGGCATATGACAGTTCTCAATCAACACCACCGTAAGTTGCCAAAGTGATTGATTGTGGGTGGGGCTATGTGTGACAAATTAATGTCTAATAATAATAATAATAATAATAATAACAACTTTATTTATATAGCGCGCAAATCTAAAATTCTAAGGCGCTTTACAAAAGGTGAATAAATATAATATATAAAACAAAATGTTGGTCATAGCATATCTAAAAATTTGAGTTTATCTAAAAAGAAAAAACGAAATATATATATATGATATGAATCTAAAAATATCTACAAGAGTAAAACTAGTATTATTTAACCATATGCTTGTTTAAAAAGAAAGGTTTTAAAATTGCTTTTAAAAATATTCAGGCTACTACTATTGTTTATGTCATATGGTAGCTGATTCCATAGCTTTGGTGCGCAAATTGAAAATGCCCTATCGCTTACGTCTTAAGGTTAGACGATGGCACCTTAAGCAAAAGCATATCAGAAGATCTTAATTGACGAGCAGAAACATATCTACTTAATGAGTTAGTGATATAAACTGGCGCTAAACCATTTAAAGCTTTGAAAGTTATGAGTAGAATCTTAAAAACTATGCGTTCTTTAACTGGAATCCAGGGCAGCTCTTTTAGAACTGGAGTAATATGATCGTGTTTTCTCTTGCCCATTACGAGGCGGGCTGCACAATTTTGCACGAGTTGAAGGCGATGAATCAGGTATTGAGGCAAACCATATAATAAGGAATTACCCTGAGTTATCTAATTTACATGATAAATGATAAATGCATTTATTATATGAAATAGAGTGTGATATTGAGTGACATCAAAATGATAAAATTGATATCCCCACTCCCACCAGTGGCCAGGGGATACGATTTATATCAACACTGGTGGTGTCAAATTTCGACTTTTTGCTCAGCAAGTCTCAAATTTTCCATTGTTTTTCATTGAAGATTTCATATAATAAACAGAACATTACATGGCCGCTTGGAGATACGAATTTTATCTTCTCGTGCTGATATTATCTTTCACTCGTTCGCTGCGCTCACTCGTGAGAGATAATATCAACACTCGAAGATAAAATTCGTATCTCCGCGCGATCATGTAATATCCTATATGAACTAAAGTCTTAGTGTTCTCCATTGATAGACATCTTCTAATGCGGGATATTTGATGGATATGATAGAAACAACATTTACATATTGCATTTACGTGACTCTTGCAGTCCATTTTACTGTCAAAGATGACTCCAATGTTCCTTGCTGACTGAGAGGGCCCAATAGAGTCATTGCCAGCTCTTACTTCAGGAAGGCGAGGTGGACAGCGGTACTGAGATCCAATGACGAGAAGTTCAGTCTTATCTGTATTGATTATTAGCTGCCATCCATTTGCTGATATCTGTGATACATGCTTCAATCTTGGATGATGACATTTCAGTTTCTGGCGATGTTGGTTCAAATAGTGAAAAATAAATCTGATTGTCATCTGCATAAAAATGACAGTCCATATCATGTTTCCTTACTATGTATCCAAGAGGATAAGTGTACAATAGGTAGAGTATTGGACCTAACACAGATCCTTGAGGCGGACCAAATGGCAGTTCACGGTGGCTGGAATCAATGCCTTTCACGCAGACAAACTGATGTCGGTTGCGAAGATACGATGCAAACCATGCGAGTGCTCTGTCTTTTATACCAAAACTTTCTGCGAGACGGTTTAGAAGTATACTGATATCGACCGTATCAAAGACCGCAGATAAGTCCAGCAGCCAACTAGAACGACGGAGCGATTAGCATCAATTGCTCTTAGTATATCATCACTGACCTTTAACAGCGCAGTTTCAGTGCTATGCTGTTTCTTGTATGCTGATTAAAAAGTTTCATTCAAACTGTTGTCATTAATAATGGTTATCAGTTGTGAGGCTATGGTCTTTTCGGTGACTTTAGAAATAAAGGCTAGGTTAGAAACAGGTCTAAAGTTTTTGAATTCTTCTTGCTTGAGATTTGCTTTCTTTAATAGTGGAAAAATGAGTACTGTCTTTAAAGAATGAGGAACGGTACCAGAGCTCAATGATAGATTGACAATATTAGTGATGACTGCATGGCAGTAGTAGCGGTAGACAGGGTTTCAGAACAGCCACGGGTATGGGATCCAGTGCACAGCATTTCAGTTTCATGGACTTAATAATAGACGATACTTCACTAATAGAATTAGGTAGAAAACAGATGATAACTAGCGGTAAGCTAGTGTGGGATGCGTCGGTGTTTCTAATGAAACAGTATGGATAAAAAGTTAAATTTTACACCGTAAAAAATAAGAGAGATCACTTACTGACGTTTCGGACGCTAGTCCTTCGTCGGAGTAAAAAAGGAAAACAGGCCAGTTCAAAGTTTATAGAGTGTTGTTTATTTACAAAGTCGGTGGGAAGATCCACGGTTGGCAAGCCCTCACGAATAAGTTTGATTTTATCAGCAAAAAAAAAAGCCAACTTGGTGAATGATTCAGCCAGAATGCCATCAGTTGGAGATGGTGGATAGAGTGCTTTGCGTCTTTTATTTAGAAGCTTCTCAACACATTTGAAAAGCACTCATTGATTGCCTTTGTTAGAGTCAATAATAGAAGCGAAGTGCTTTTCCTTGGCATCTTTAACCAAATCGTTGACAGCAATGCATTGAGCAGTAAAAAGTTGATGGTCAGCTTCCAGTTTGCTTCGACGCCATTTCCGTTTCAAGCTTTCTCTTTTTCCTTTTAGCCTGTGCGATGGTATCATCAAACCAGGGTACTGGTGGTCGAGTGGAGGCGAGTGTAAACGTCTCCGGAGCATGATGATCTAACAAAGCCTTGAGCGTATTGTTGTACTGATCTACCAATGAAGAAATGTCACTCACATCAGTGGTCGATAAATTGTTAAGTAAAGCAGAGTTCTGCACATCAGAGCAAAAGGTTGGTATATTTATAGATCGAAGCTCACGATAAACTATGCGTTCAGTCCTTTCCAAAGACGGTTTTGTAAACATGAGACGACATTGAATAGCAAGGTGATCAGAAAGTCCTGGTTGAAAGACACTTAAGTTGTCCACAAACTTCTCTTCCGTACGCATAATGACCAGGTCCAGGATACGTCCATCCTTGTGAGTAGCAGATTTTACATGTTGATGGAGATTGCAGGATTCAAGCAGATCAATAAACTTAGACGCATACCTGTCATTGGAGCTATCCACATGAATGTTGAAATCACCCACTAATAGTAGATATTCAGGAGAAGCAAGGAGGATTTGAAGAAACTCAATAAATTTATCCTAGAAAAGTGAATTAACAGGTCCCGTACGGTAAACGATACCGAGACGAATGAGAAAGGTTAAAGATTTGATAAGGAGAACCAAATTTTCAAAGAATTGAAAAACAGGTAGTTCCTGGCAAGTGACAAATTATTCTTGACAACTGCACCAACTCCACCACAAGTAGTGCCCAATCTTGGAGCATGATGAAGAGTGTAGCCAGAGGGACAACAATCACGAACGGCGAACTCATCGAATTCGGTTCCACTCAACCATGTTTCAGTTATCGCGAAAATGTCAAAGTCATACTCTATAACCATGTCCTGGATAATCCGCGATTCATTACGGATTGACCTAGAGTTCAGAGGACACAAATTTACAGGCATTCTACGCATGCTCTTTCTCGGAAAAAAAGAATGTCTTAAGCCCTCATTAAAACAAAACTAGGACCCGCTTGGTTGTGATATAGCCTCCTGCGCAGACGCTTTTAGGGTCGTCACGCAACGCTAACACTTGGTTTGCCATCCTAATGGCAGTCTAAAAGGGATACTAATTCCTAGTCGGATTACTGGCGCTCAGGCTGCCATCCCCTGGGTCCCGCGGCATGCATTTGCTTTTGTGTTCACCCGTTTTCTCTAGTATTGTTTGCTTCGTTGTTTGACATTGCCCGACCACTCCTCCCCAGGGGATGACAGCCTGCCCCATGTTGATCACGATTTATAAGCCAGTTCAAATTTTAAGAATCGTTTTCAGTGCGCATGCGATTTTTATCCCGAATTTCTCACCTTCTTTTGTTTTTAATTAAACAAAAGGTGAGAAATTCGGGATAAAATCACATGCGCACTGATAACGATTCTTAAACTTTGAACTGGCTAGCTTATAGTCAGGTCTTTTAACGACAAAAATACAGCGAAGATCGTTGCAAATTTGAGTACAAGCACCAAACTTGGTACAAATGTTCGCTGAGACATACTAAACAGATTTAGGGGTGGGTGCCAAAAATGGTCAGTGGGAGGCACGCCACACTCTCAACTAAATGGATAAATTTAAAACGAAAAACTTTCCTTCAAGTTTTGACGCTCTGAACATGGAAGAGCTGTTTGAAAAAGTCAGAATGGCGTTCATAGTTAAGATATCTCTTTCTGATGCAGAGATATCAAAAGTTTTGAATAAATGCTGCATGTAAGAGAATTATCATGAAAGTTGAATCCAAAAGTGTGTACTGTGTTATTTGGAAAATCGGCGGGAATGATAGGCGTCAGTGTCTTGTTCCTCAAACAGGTGCTGACAAGGATGAAACAGGCTGTGAGGACTAGAGCAACATAGAGTAGAGCATATGTGATCAGGATCTGTAAAGAGCGCATTCAAATTTTGTTTGTACTCTTCTTGTACCATTTATCAAATACTCTATTTACTCACATCAGCATGGTTTCCGCCAATCAAGCAAGTCTTGTACGTCGCAGCTTAATTACTCCAAGTCCTTCATGACATCTAGACAAAGGTCTTGAAACATATATTATTTATTCAATGGACTTTTAGAATCTGCCTTTGATTCTGTATGTCGACACAAAAAGCTCCTGGCTAGTGAAACTGCTGTGCTCTGTGCTATGGTATATCGAGAGTTATCTGTTTGTTCACCTTCAGCGTGTGGTCATTAACGGATCAAGTTCACAGTTTTAGCATTAAGACAAGCACGTTTGTCTTTCAATGTATACAGGCTTAATTCTTTGAAGCTGGTGTCCAACGCACCAAGTATCATGCAGTTGATTAATTGTAATACAGTCTGTTTATATGCCTCTCTGTGAAATACTACAAGCCCAACTACTGAATACCGTAGTTACAATTAAAAAAATAAATACGAAAAATACGACAGAAATAATGAAATATAGTCTTCTGTCCCCTTCTAACTTCTCATTCTGTAGTCTAAGCTGTCCATTTTCATATTCTTGCTTCTCCTTCTGCTGTTTAAGCTGTCTGTTTTCCTCTTCCACACTCTTCTTCTGTTGTTTAAGCTGTCTTTTATCCTCTTCTAGCTTCTCCTTTCGCTGTTTCGACTGTGTTTTATCCTCTTCTAACTTCTCATTCTGTTGTTTAAGCTGTCTGTTTTCCACTTCTAGCGTCTTCTTCTCTTGTTTAAACTGTCTTTTATAGTCTTGTATATTCTTCTTCTGTTCTAAAAGCTGTCCATTCTCATATTCTAACTTCCCATTCTGTTGTCTAAGCTGTCCATTTTCATATTCTTGCTTCTCCTTCTGCTGTTTAAACTGTCTTATATCCTCTTTTAACTTCCCATTCTGTTGTCTAAGCTGTCCATTTTCATATTCTTGCTTCTCCTTCTGCTGTTTAAACTGTCTTTTATCCTCTTTTAACTTCTCTTTCTGTTGTCTAAGCTGTCCATTTTCATATTCTAGCTTCTCCTTCTGCTGTTTAAGCTGTCTGTTTTTCCTTTCTAGTTCCTCTTGTTCTCTTAGCTGTCTTAACTCCTCTAATTCGACCGGTAAAGGTTTCGTCAACGTGTGTTTGCCCTTAGCAGCCTGAAACAAATAAAGACAGAACAGTAAAAAAAAACTGAAAAGCTATTTTTTCTGTTAACAGTAGTTATACATAGGGTGTTGACTCAACTTACAATGTAATATGTAATCAATAGTAAATTTACAGGGCTGGTCAGTTATTTTTTTTCGTATTCATTTACCAATATTTAGCCAGGAGTTGCCCCCTTCAGCATTGCTGACATCAATGGGGGTCCTGGTAAGTTAGAGAACATGATAAATCAGTGAACAGATCTAGAAAAATAATAATCTACAAAAAAAAATAAATGAAATTTTAAGATCAAAATAAAAAACATCCCTAATCTCCACTCGGTCCCGAAGAAATATTGATTTACATTGTTTTACGATGTTCGGGAGCTTGTTGTCAGTATGCGATTGCCCCCTGTAATGCCACTGACTTCCTCCATTCTATCAAAAGTCAGTTCGTATTTTTGGAGGTACTGTGATGTACCACGACTAAAGGACTTTTTTAGAAGGTTAATTAAGCTCGATCATTAATTAAAATAGCACTCTTTTAAAACAACACTGGAGATTGTGAGTACAATGAATAGTTTGCAATACTTTGGACTGCCAGGAGTTTATTCTTGAACACTTAAAACTCAGTTGTTTAGCTACCAGTGTAAGCACTATATATATAGAGTTTATATCTACATACCATTTTTTCCCCTCTCCCACCTGAAATGAAATATAGGTCTATTAATAAGTAACAAGCCAGTGTAAAAAAAAATGGATATTTTCTATTATAGGAATGGCATAACTGAAAGTGCGCGCGTGTGCTGTGTGCTCTCATAATGTACGCGTTCCCAACCAATCAGAAAGCGAGATGTATAACAGTTATTTTGTAATGCGTCATGAGTTCTGCCCTTTTACACAATAATGACGAACTTGTACTTATTATGCAAGAGCTTGGTGACAAATAGCCTGCGTGCAGCCGGCGACTTTAACGCAGTTTAGGTGATGAAATCCTTAGTTTGTATTCTCTCAGTTCTCGCGTTCTCATCAAGGGAGCACGGCAGAAATAAATTTATTGATTGGTCTTCCTGTGGTATTGAAGTGTGCTGACGAATGCGGCGGCTTTCCACGAGAAAATATAGCGTGGGTTCACTTAAATATCCAAGATTGCGCTTACATAATATTGACCCCATGAGCACGGCAGAGATAAATTTATTGATTGGTCTTCCTGTGGTAATGACGTTTGCTGACGAATGCGGTTTTCCACGAAAATATAGCGTGGGCTCAAGTAAATATCCAATATGGCTTACATAATATTGACGTGTCAATAATATATAACGTCCGCCATATTTGTTTACCTATGAGCCCGCACGCATTTTAAGAAAACAGCGTATGCGTCAACACCACAGGAAGCCCGTGCGCTTAGAAAAGCTGCACGTTAATACCACAGGATGACCAATCAATAAATTTATCTCTGCCGTGCTCTCTGTTCTCATCAGCACAAATCAAAGGTTCGTGGAAATGGTCCAAAGTCCCTCAATACCGTACTTTAAAAAAAAACAATTAGGAGCTATCAACCTTAGCGGCAATTTGCTTTGTGTGCACCAAATATTCTTGACCTTTGGACCCTTTCCTTGGATTCACCAACAAACACTCAGTGCCCTGATTATGATTCTTTTATTAAATATATAAATCTAAAATTAAGAACATATCTAATAATACATACCCGAGGTTTCCATTACGTACTTATTCTTGGTGGTAGGTTGGTGCTGATCATGATGGGCAGGTTCCCCTGAAGGTGAAGCATGGAACCCATTCTCGCTATTAGGCTGTTCAGTGGAGGGTGAGAATTCGGCCCCTTCTGTTGGTTCTCCAGTCTCATCTTTAAGGCCAAACGACGAGGTGCCTGCTGGCTGTCCAGAATCAGCTCCAAGGGCAAGTGGTAAGTCCATTGGACCATCTGTATGCGATGCAGAAGTCGTTTCTTTGGGGGAAAATATTTATAATCAATCTTAGACGCAAAAGAATGAGGTTTCGATATTTCTAATCTAGCCTAAGTCACCATACCTGTTACGCTTGGTCTTTGTGCCAAGTAGCATGCAAATTGTATTCATCTATTTGAACCATGTATAAGTCAGGATTTATAAAGGTGGTTATCTACTGTTGGACAAACCATAGTTGATGGAGTGGAATGGTTTGGAAAACCTATTATTCTAGGCTTTTGTTTGCCTAGCGATGTTGAAACGTACCATCACGTGATATTGACCGTGCACAATGAACCAAAGCAAGTATGGCTGAAAATACTAGTTTCCGTACTATTTTCATGTACGATCATACAAAGCAGAAGTAAATGATTCTGCGCAGATTCAGTAAAGTTTCTAGATGATAAACAAGAAAGCGTACAAAAAGGGTGATTTCCTTTTCAATAAACAAATAATCTCTATCATACAGGATCTATTCAACAAATACCATCTATTTTAGAACATTTTGAGAAAAAAATGTCTGTATTCCTTGAGTTACTATGAACGAACGCTGTAACTTTTCTTTCTCTGTGCACGGTCAACGTCATATAACAATGGAAAAAGTCGAACAAAAACCTAGAATAATAGGTTTCCAAACCATTCCACTCCATTAACTATGGACAAACAGACATCTAATAAGTATTACCTTTTTTTATTTCGAACATGAAAATCGAGATTGTGCAGTCGCGATCCTTTGTCTTTTTGTAACATCCCACTATAGTTTTTTCTTTTTCCAAGATAATACGAAGTGGCCCAGCCTCGTTCAGTTTGCCATACTGAACCGCATCATTAACGTGATAGACATTACTCTGTGATTGGCTTTTCATCACGCCGAAGGAAATGAACTTAAGATAGTTGGCACCACATTCCATTCCTAGTCCATACAAGTTCTTGCTGGGATCTAGAATTTCATTAATTCCAACCTGTATCTCGCAGTATTTCATCATAAACTTGCTATCATTTAGATCTTCAGAATCACAGCACAAAAAGAAATGCCCATTAAATGCAATCACTAACGGGTTGTTTTCCAGGGTACATTCTTTCGGTTTCATGGACTTCTCATTCTTTTGAATCTCTATATACGTAATGACTGCTTTGGTCACCTTTCCTTGGAAGTTGCTAACAGAACTATAAAAAAGGTATTTAGACCTTTCTAATTTAGTCCTCTTGACTTTGGCTGAAGGATCTATGAAATATTCGACGAAATATTTCAGATCGGCATCTTTTTTCAAAAAGACTCCGTGGAATTTAATATTTGAAGATTTCTCCAAATTTCCTTCAGGTTTTTCCAGAATTGTCAATTCAACAGTGGCAGTTCCTGCAGTAGCCGTATCCACCATAGGCATTGTTGCTTTATACTGAAGATTACCTGAATATAAAAGAAAAATGAATTTAGTCTGTGTATAGATATGAAAAAATGAAATCCAAATCTACCTGTTCATGACACCCCCACACAGACTTGTTGTTGCACTCCGGTTGGCTTAAGGTAATTCCCTCGAAAGAAATTTTGCCAATAACTTTGTTCTGAAACTTTGTATGGACATTAATAATGTAACTGCAATAAAAAGAGGGGGTCACCATTCTCATTTTCCCACTAGATACCCTTCAAATGTAGCAATATACAGATTTTATGGCGAAATGTGGTAGCAACCGGAAGTCGTAATCCATAACGTTTATTCTCGGCTCAAAGTACTTCCTTACAATAAAACGTACCTATAATTCAAAGCTGAATAATCATTCTATACTTCTAAATCCATCAAAGTAATTAAATGACTACAATAGTTGAAATATTAGTGAAAAATGCAAGTATGCACACCTCTACAAACGTCCAGAAATCATACACTTCAACTATTCTCGTCAAAATATTTCAAAATTTATCCAATAAAAATTCCTTCATATTTTGATATATGATTCCCAGAACCGTTTTTATTCACAAATCTTAAATAAAAAATGGGGGTCACCATTCTCGTTTTTGATTTATTTTGAAAAAACATCGAAAAATGGTCGAAAACTGGCACTTTTCCGAGAGGAAACTGGGGCGAGTTTTACAAAAATCAAATCGCTCAAAAAAGAGAAAAAAGTAGGATTTAGTTATAAATAGAATTTTTACCTAGGATATGAAAGTAAAATGCCTAAACTGTGTAAGTTCCCTGCTTTTAGTCGTATGCGCAGAAAGATGCGCAGTGCAAAACAAGGGAATTACCTTAATGAGGGTGAGCATCAACAGGTCTGTTATGCTGGGAAGGCAGGGGCGTAGGCAGGGGGTGAGGCAGGAACCCCCTTCCTGTTGTCCTATTGGCCGTTTGTTTTTAGTTGGTCGTTGTTTTGCCCCCCCCCCCCCCCCCCCTCAGTTTTGGTGCACTTTAAAAGGAAAGAGGGTAACCCTAACACTAATTCCGATACTAGTCATTATTAGGTCAAAGGGGTTGGTTGCTTTTTTAGTTTGTGAACTTGTTCGTACCATGCAGTAGATATAGATTACTTCATAGAAAGTGCGGCGTACGGGGTTATATTCACGAGTTGTTTGTGTAAAACACGAACGAGCGAGTCTTCGAGCGAGTGAGTGTTTTTACACAAACAACGAGTGAATATAGCCCCGTACAAAGCACTTTCTATGATGTTTTCTCTTTATTATATATATAACTAGAATTCACATACAAACACGTTGATTTTGATTGAATAAAAATGACAAATTTTGTCGAAACTTTCGTAAGTTTTAAGTTTATAAGTTAAAATGTCATGCAACTGTACATAATTAAATTGAAAAACTCCTCATGTCAGTTTATAAAAGGAAAATGAATATACAAAAAGTCAATATAAATATCAAAAATGTACTGTTTTTCATAATTAGTCGCTGTCTGGCGAATCCAAGATGCAATAACGGCGGCACTTTGTTGTTGTTTCTTCACGCAAAGAAGCAGCTCGTCTAAATCTCTTGGCTGGATTTCTTCCAGGTTTTGCAGCACATTTTTTGTTTCAAGATATGTAGTCAATAAAGCCAGGTCTCTCTTCGTCTTGCTTAGTGTGTTTTTGTTTTCTTGGTTTTGAATAAACTCATCTACCGGCACATCTATAGTGACACAAAACGACTCGCCATTTTGTTCACATCAACAAAGCTACAGGAAACACAACTTTGCTTTGGCGGGAAGCCATTCAAATGTCACAATTGCTCGTTTTATGATTGGTTGGTTTGGTCAACTCTAAATTTTGATTGGTTATATTTTTACACAGTGAAAAGCTGTACGCGATGCTAATTGGTCGTATTGCATTTTTCACCAGTGAAATATAAAGCATAGAGATTTTTATAATAGAGATTTATTGTATGAAATTCTAGTTATATATATAATAAAAATCAATAATGCACTACTGGCTGAGAACCTGTGAAACTCCTGTGAAAGATAGCTGTAAATTTCACAGGTTTCAAAATGAACGATTTTTCAGTTCCAAGAATCAACATCAGCAGTTTTTTTCACAGGTCATTTTCGTGTTACCTATGTTTTCACAGGATTTTCACGGGTTCTCATGCAGCCATTTATATCAGTTTTTGATCAGTGCAGCTTATTATCACTTGTGTTTACGGACAAGACAACTTCAAGTAATATATACCGAAGGCGATTGATTGTATATCTGATACAACACAGACATGAATATTGTATATTACTTATGAAACGTCTAGGTGTATACATTCATGTTCTACTAAAATTTTAAAAATAAAATTGAATTTGGCTGAGAAAATTGGAGTTAAAATTTATGCAAATCACGACGATTTTGATATACAACCTCCTCCACGGACAATGATTTCTATTGTGTTTTCCTCATTAATCATGCATGATTTTATAATGTTTATATAAAGCGTTTTACTCGAGTAGACGGCGAACCATGTCCAGATATTTCAACCAACTAATCAATAATTATACTAAAAACAGATATACAGGATAAAAGAACAAAGAAATTAAAGAATTAGAGACTCAGTGATGAAGATAAAACCAGGACTCGAGGACTCGATTCTGAGAAATCTTGAATCAAATAGACTGTGACGTTCCGTGTTAAATTTACGATAATCAGTACAAGTGAAGATTCCCAAGACTGTCTGGGCTTTAAAACAGATATAATATCGTTTTTACCCACCTTTTTGCACTCAGTTTTGGCACCTTTAAGGGGATATTTTTCCTTTATAAGAAGACGAGTTCGGTCATGCAATTTTCGTCTTTGTAGGTACTTCCAAGAAACCTGCATCCTTGCGTGACGTCACGCGAACCACAGGCTTCCCATAGAAAGACCAACAAAGTGTTCTGATCCAGGTGAATAATTTTATATAAATAAACGCATTTATCGCGACCATTAAATAGACCATAAACCCCTTGTATCATTTATGAATGCAGCTCAATTTGGAGGACAAAACAATAGGTTCCAATTCTCAGGAGATTGAAATTCCTTTATTTTCTCCACCAAATTGAGCTGCTTTGACGTCACGTGCAAGGGGTCTATACATCAAAATACGACTCATTAAAACAGATAACGTTTATTTCTGTTCAATTCTTTACTGAAATACAATTGTGTTGCTTTTAAAACTTATCAACATGATGGCAGATAAAGTCCTAGTTACGATGCATAGGGCTCTGCAGCCCACATTCTATATAAAAGCTCAAATACTATGGATTACATTTAGAACAGCTCATAGCAGGTAAAGCAGTTATAGTATGACTGGCTCCCCAATGAACCTAGCCTAATAAGTCCCAGCTAGTTACAGGGTTCGTACATGATCCTCTGTGAGAATTTCCAAAACTTTCCAAAGCCTTTTGACTCAAATTTCCAAAATTACACAAAGCGCAAAACTGAAGCCAAATTCATGTATCTGAAAGATTCAACATATTACATTTACAACGAAAACAATTATTTGCAAGTCAAGAAGGTTTATACGTCCAATATGTAAATGACAGGCTTCATTTATTATACAAAATTTAACAGGTTCACAGAAAAAGTATTTAAAAAGCATCATCATTATACTCATGGTTCCCACAATGTTTACAGTAAGTTTTGGTGTCTGATAATGGCCAGTGTTTAGTATTAGATGTAAAACAAATAAAAACTCTGGGGTCACGTCACGGTCATTAACATATTGAAGTATAAAACCTTCATATCTTAAAGTCGCAACACTCAAATGAAGAAATATTTGACCATTAAACTAGTCACTTCATGTAGAATTGATGCAGAAAGTATTGTATCAGGGGTTAGGTGCACTTTAAAAGTATGTGTTAGCGATTCTGAATGAATGATTTATTATTTAATTGCTAGACAACATGTGGAATGGATTGGAGAAACTGAGTGGGATAAGTGGAAAGAAACGAAAAAAGTGAAGAAGAGAAGAGAAGAGAGAAAAGAGGACAACAAAAGAGGATAGGAAACTGAAACAAAGATAAGAAGGATATACGTTTCACGAGATAGATTTGATGAACGTAAAGGAATAACAATGAACACGAGATGGATTGGATGAACGAAAAGGAATAAGAATGTACACGAGATGGATTGGATGAACGAAAAGGAATAAGAATGTACACGAGATGGATTGGATGAACGAAAAGGAATAAGAATGTACACGAGATGGATTGGATGAACGAAAAGGAATAAGAATGTACACGAGATGGATTGGATGAACGAAAAGGAATAAGAATGAACCCGAGATGGATTGGATGAACGCATAGGAATAAGAATGTACACGAGATGGATTGGATGAACGCATAGGAATAAGAATGTACACGAGATGGATTGGATGAACGCATAGGAATGAGAATGAACACGAGATGGATTGGATGAACGCATTGGAATAAGAATGTACACAAGATGGATTGGATGAACGCATAGGAATAAGAATGTACACGAGATGGATTGGATGAACGCATAGGAATAAGAATGAGATGTATTTTGGTTGTTTCCCTTTTGTATGTTTGTTTTTTCCACTGCTGATTATAATAATTATAAACCTATTTCACAAACACGTCAATGGGAGTTTTTAAATCTTAAATCTAAGACCGTGTAACAATCTTTAAAATGTAATATATTCAAAGCCAAACCACGTAGCCGGCTTTTAGATTAGAATATGAAGCATGACCTTTGAGTTAGGAATGTAATTTTTCGTATTTTAGCTAGAAAACATAAAAGGACAAAAGTTTTGTTTAGTCTCAGATCTCCGACTGACAACGTTTTTGAAATACGCGCATGCGCATGCTTGGTGTACATTTACACATATCTTTTTTACCAAAACTGAATTCCACCTAAAATATTCTGAGAGATGAGAAAATAAAACCTGATATTGCTGATTCGTGTATACGTCGCATCTGGATTTTTCAAAACACGTCCCACATGGAAAGAAATAACCACAGTGACAAAAGCATCAGCACTACAAGCGACATCCCGGGTGTGCTGGTCGCATCTGGATTTTTCAAAACACGTCCCACATGGAAAGAAATAACCACAGTGACAAAATCATCAGCACTACAAGCGACATACCGGGTGTGCTGGTCATAGCAAGGGGTTAATCATCTACGGTCTAGGGGCCGACTAACCTCTCCCTTAGGCTTCGGCCGAGCTTCCTGATCAGTCAGTAATGTCCTCCCGGGATAGCGGTGTTGGGGTCGAAATCTCCAGCGTAGCCGTAAGTCCATACGATGCTACAGCACTCGATGTCTGGAAGTATGGTCCTGGTTAACCAATCAATAAAAACAAATTAAAAATAATAATGTGGAGTCCATAAACCTGAGTCTTCAATGAAAATAAAGTACTAAACAGATGAATTTTGAAAGTACACTGAAGAGAAATCCTTAATGCGCGTTTAAGGAGGCTCTAGCAGTACCTAGTAGTTTTTTCTGATAATACTACAATCCTACCTTAAATTGTATTTCCATATCTTTGTCGCTATGCAATCAGTAAAACCACTGACATCAAAATTTCCATCTTACTAATTTTGGTATGAGCTTTTCAAATATTACATTGGATTAAAATTTACAGGACATAGTCATGTCTTTTTCTATTGGTTCACAATAACGCAGACTAAGTTGAGAGCGGCATTGTCTAGAAAGGCTTTCACAGATACATTGTATAGACTTTATTTTCTATGGGAAATTACTCAAATGAGTAGTAGTTTGTGCATGGCACGGGCCGGATTTATGATGGGCTATGGATGGGCATTCAAGGGCCGGTTGATGGGCCGGTTGTTTATGTTTTGTCATGGTGACCCAGTGACGTAATAGATTCATTAATTATTCCTAAATATACTATTGTTGTGCAAGTCTTTTGTTTTGGGATTCGATTTATAGATCGCGGGGATTTTGAATTTTTTATCAAACTTTAAAGCTTAAACCAACCAAGCCAGCAAGCAAGAACAATAGACTACAAGATGACCAGTGTCAAATCTTTATTCATCATTTAACGTCAGTAATAACAATATTAGATATAATGAACCATTTTTATTATTCTAAGGGTATGAACTAGTGCTCGTATTTATAAGGGGAACGGTTCATCTTTATTCGTACTGATCGACGCACACTTTTTCCAGAGTTTTTAGTCGGATTGCCTTCTAAATAGTTTTTCAGTTCAAGACGCGGTCGTTTTCGACGTTTAGGAAGTGAATCAGGTGTGGTCAAAAGCGAAGAAGGTGGTTGTATCAAAGTAGAAGGTGCCATGGGAGATGATGTAGGAGTCTGTGGCATTTGTGGTTCAGTGGAGAGTAACACAGGAGAGGCTGTTATAGGTGATGATGCGGGTGGAGGAGGAAAGTTAGATGGTTCAGCAGGTAGCGGTGAACTCCTTGCGGGCTCGATAGATAATTGGTCTGCAAGTAGTGACTGATTGTTTAAGAATTAAACATGTAGATATTTTTGCAAAGGCACGCGAGCCCCCCGAAGTTGGAGTATATTTTGGCTCTCTCAAAGGGTCAATTATTGACAAATTCGTTTTTCTCGTTTTTCTCGGAAATGAAGCCATATTTCGACAAATGTAGACTGTGAACAGTCCCTCTTTTCCTTGTCAAGCATTTTTTGAACATGCGAGCAAACTGGATGGTGTTGTGCTAGTGAAAGAAACTGCAGAACAGGCTTTTGATCATTTATTTCAAAATCAAGTGGCAAACCAGGTTGGTCAAGATCTCAAACGCTTTATTAAATTTATTTGTCGCAGCTCTAACATGTTTTATTTCTTTAGCGTCCATTCAACAAGGTGCTTCTTAGTGGTGTAATTCATCACATCGATGACATTGCCAAATGCCTTGGACAGATTTTCGATTACCTCCCGACGAATGGCGTGTGCTTCATAGTTAATACGCCGTTTACCGAGAAAACCATATCATCTCTACCGATGCCATTTCTTCTGTTACAACACCTCAAAGACGTGTCAAACCCATTTGACATCATATTACCTTACGTCACAAGTCGTGATGATGTCATCACAGAAGTGACCAATGAGAAGTCTACTTTCAGAATTCCCAAAAGTAGGTGGTACTACATGATTCGAAGTCGTTTTTGGTCGCATTTCCGTCAACTTACGGAAGAAGCGATAGAAGAAAGCATCAAAGAGCTGGATAATGGAAGATTTAAAGGAGTCAAAGATGACGAGCTCATCACTGTAGTATTTGAACAAGTTGGAGTCAAGATGACAAAGAAATGAATATTGTGCTTACTGTAATTCATGAGCCGATAATAAACAGCCAATTATAGATTAAAAGAGCATTTTGTAATCAGGGAATTAGTTATCACTTCTCGTAAAACGTTTGGGGGAAAATGAGGTAAAAAATAGATAAATGGAATAGTAAAGGTAAAGTTCACATTTCACACCGTTCAAAACTGAACAAGACTGAGGAAATGATAAAATACATTTATAGCTGATCCTTTCCTTACCTAAAATCTATATGTGATCTCCCACCTAAATCTTCCTAACCCACCCCCTCCCCCTAGTCTGTTTGTCCATCTGACCGGTCACTCATATATAGACCACTTGCCCGTGACGTCAGAGTAGCTTAATTTGGAGGGCAAAACAAAAGAATTTTAATCTCCCAAGAATTGGAACTTATTGTTTTGCCCTCCAAATTGAGGTGCATTCCGACGTGCTGCAAGGGGTCTATAGCGTCGTGTATACTTCCAAGAACAGCATCCTGACTTGACGTCACGCTAACCACAAGCAGCCCAAGCAATCCATTTTTACAGTAAATGTATGCACAGACAGCCTAGCTATACAGTGAATATGTATTGGTCTAGTTATGGGTCTAAAATAAAATTCATTTGTAATAAAGTTGGACTAACCTTTGTGTGTAGTTGTTTTTGATAGTATGTAGATCCTTCCTAGTTGGTTTTAGCCGTTTTAAGTGAATTTTTCTATTTTGTTTCCCTGCCAGTAATTACTCTTATTCTCTTAGAGCGGTTTTCGTATGAGTGGGAAACCTACTATTCTTCAGGCAAGTGTGAAAGTCAGATTTGCATATTTTTACAATAGCACGTAGACGCTTTTGACTAATTTGCATACGGACTTGGAGCATGCGCAGACGTTTTTCACGCGTGTCCACGGTACCACATGCCGTAACAGTCAAATGGTTTCCCATTGTCTGCCAGTAATTCATCCAATCACAACGCGTAGTTACGGCTACGGTAAGATACGGTACGGCTACAGTACGACTACGAATTTTCCGTATCGTTTCCCACTCATACGAAACTGCTCTATCACCCGCTTATTACTATGTATAGTCTGATCTATTAGGCATATGACAGTTGTCAATCAACACCACCGTAAGTTGCCAAAGTGATTGATTGTGGGTGGGGCTATGTGTGACAAATTAATGTCTAATAATAATAATAATAATAATAATAATAACTTTATTTATGATAGCGCGCAAATCTAAAATTGTAAGGCGCTTTACAAAAGGTGAATAAATATAAACAAAATGTTGGTCATAACATATCTAAAACTTTGAGTAAATCTAAAAAGAAAAAAGAAAAAAATACATATATATGACGAATTTTGTAGAATTTAAGTAGACTGAAGGCTCGCACCTACAAGTTTTTCATGTTCTGATAATACTTTATTCCTAACATAGATAGATCCATCATATTACAAATCGTAGTCGCGCTACGCTCATAACGATAAGAGTTCACACCGAAGAAGAGTCGAAGAAGAGGCCTTCCTAGGTTATCATTATGTGATGCTTGCACGAGGTCAGTCTCAATGATGGTGGCACAATTTCATCCATTCATCAAACTGATCTTCCAAGGTTATACTGTATATGAACCGACCTTTCTAGGTTATAATGTACATGATGTGATGTTATCACGAGGCCAGTCTGAAGGATGGCGGCAGAATTCTATTCATCAAAATGACCTTTGGCGTGGGGTAAAACGCTCGCCTCTCGCCTCCACGGTCGGGGATCGATTTGCAGTCTCCTCATTTGAGCTGTGTTGGTTGGTTCTCTTTTTCTGATTCAGAAAGTCTTCGATTGACCATAATCCACGTTTCTCGCTGTTTCCTGTTCTTCCAGTTGACGCGTGTACCATTTGTGAGAAGGCAAAGTTTCCAGCTCTTTTCGGTTGGTAAACGCGGGAATTTCCAACCCGATGGATTGGTTCAAATGGTAAGCACTCCTGGTATGTAACCTTTTATACGTACGGAATTTCGCAAAGTCCTTCGTCTTCGTATTAGTTAACGCATGCTGAATAAAGCACAGGAAGCCCAACCACGATCACACGCGCGCGACTTCGATGTTCGCATTTTTTCACTTCCTTCGCTTGCAATTCTGTGAGTCTCAGAGAGGTCGTCTTTGAGCAAGTCTACGTTTTTCAAAATAGCAGAAACTGATCAAAAGGAATGTAATAAAAATAAATTACTGCCCCCTCCAAGTATTTCAAATTTTGCGCATGCGGTGCTCTATGAGCAAAAGAATTCGTAACTTTCTTTTCCTGATTAAGAAGGAATTAGCTATGAAAATACTGCTTGTAACAACGTAATGCAGCTTAGAATAGAAAGATATCTATAAAACTATTATTATACTAAGCTGTTCTGTTGCTAAATATAGTCAAATTATCTATCACATTTACATATAAAACAGAAAGTTGTCCGCTGAAACAAAGGCACATGGGCGCAACTTAATTAAATCTGACGTAATCATGAATGACGCATTTTAAAATGAAATATGAATGTTACAAAGCTTTGTTTTCACTATGACACAAGCACAAGCAAAAGCACAAGCACAAGCACAAGCACAAGCACAAGCACAAGCACAAGCACAAGCGCAAACGCAAGCGCAAGCGCAAGCACAAGCACAAGCACAAGCACAAGCACAAGCACAAGCACAAGCACAAGCACAAGCACAAGCACAAGCACAAGCACAAGCACAAGCACAAGCACAAGCACAAGCACAAGCACAAGCACAAGCACAAGCACAAGCACAAGCACAAGCACAAGCACAAGCACAAGCACAAGCACAAGCACAAGCACAAGCACAAGCACAAATATAGACGCGACAATAGGTGATTAGTACTGATCCTTGCTGCCTTCAGAAAGAGTTGAAACGCCGTCCAAAGTTGAAGGAATATAATTGTGCTTCGGTTCTGTTGTTTAATTCCTATAAACTTATTCACTGATAATTATAATAAAACTCAGTCATGCTTTCTAACTCATGGCTGTTATAATCTATACAAAGATATACTTGAAATGGAATGCTATACTCTATATTTCGATCATCACTAAAAAATAAAATATAAAATATAAAAAATGCCTAAAACACGTCTCAACATCTTATTATCCATCGTTTTCAATGCATGCGGCTCATCATACGGAAGATCGATGTTTGACTGTGCCTCACATACTGAATAATTTCTATAGGTATCTCATGAGCTATTTCCGGCCCGAGCCCACCTTTGTTCACAGACACATAAAAATATACATTCATGTACAAAATATAGCCTCTGACACCTTTTATCCGCTTGCCTCATTTTCTAAGTATTCTCGAACAGCATTCCTCTTCATTGCTTTCAAGAATGTACGTAATTCTTCGACAGTGAAGCCTGGGCGTGCCTGGATTAACCATTCCAGCAACATCTTGGTAGGTGACTGCTTTTCTGTGTCATCAAACAAGATATAGATGTCATATTCTATCTTCCACGCCGAGGCCAAGTACTTCCAGTCCTTGACGGCACCGCCTGCATTTCGGTTCAGAAAGCCACACAGCTTACCCAAGTTGTCACTTTCAAGTGGAAAAACTTCCATTATCGAACGAACATCTGAAACATACATGAAAGTGAGAGAATTATTATGAAAGTTGAATCCTAAAGTTTATACTGCGTTATAATTGCACCTAATTGCAAGAACGTGTTCTCTATTTCGATTCTAAAGCTCCCTAGATTAGTGAGAATAACTGTTTAGTAATATAATAACAAGATTATCTCAAATATATCAGTCTATACCTTCAAAACATTATTATTATAACTTTATAGGGCATTGTGGCGCATTTTGCGGGCTAAAATACGAAAATCATCAGCCAATAAGACGTGATGTCGTATTTTTCAAAATATGTAGTCGTTTATTCCTTTTGTAAATGCCCTAAGAAGTTATAATAATAGTAATAGAGGCGATGTTCTCTGGCATAAATATGTTTTTGGCCCTTCTCAGTGCTCATTTTAACCCTCGCTTCGCTCGGGTTAAAATGAGCCTGAGTCGGGCCAAAAACACATTTATGCCCTCGAACATCGCCTCTATTGTTATAATATAATTACGTCTGTTTTGCGAAAATAGTTAATTCCTATTTGTTATTTTTATATGACAACGTTCTTGCAATTAGGTGTATTTTTAAATTTAAAAAACAGTGGAAAATCGGCGGGAATGCATGATAGGCGTCGGTATCTCGTTTCCCTGTACTGACAAGGAGGAAACAGCTTCTGAGGACTAGAGCAACATTTGATTTCCTAGTATTAGCGAAAGCTACTTAAGGAGTAAGAAAATCGAAGTATGGAAGTATCGAAGTATAGATTACAGTCCTTTCTCGATGAAGGGCAGTTTGGGCTATGGAAACAAGTGTTACCTGTAAAGAATTGTCCCTTCTGACGGGTATGAATTTGTGCAGAGCACACAATATAGATAACACAGTAATAGTTTGAAGTTGTCCTTTCAGAAGCATGTTGGAAATGGGGACACCGTCTACGTAATAGACCTTTTCAGCTTCGTATATTAATTGCCCATTTCAGACCACATGACATTCCCTTGAGAAATGTTCTTTTGTTAAAATAGTTACACATGAAAGAATCAACTCCTAACACAACGTCCTCTACACGAAGATAAAACCTTCCTGATATACTGCTCTAAAGGCTTATACAAATGTGGGATTCGTTATATACCAGATGGCTTACCTTGTAAGGTAACTTGCAATGTATCCAAAAAATTTTTGACATCAGTTCTTTTAGGGAACTTTTCAATAAGGCTTCGAAAATATCCTGCCTTAAGTTTTTCTCGCTCCAAGGTGGCGTATGCATACAGGAAGAGCTTATTCGTTGGATTATTCCCCCTTCCAATCAGGTCTAGATTATCTCGAGAGACGCCTAGTTTCTGCCCAAGTTTTCTCCAGTTATTATTCCGTCCACTGCTGTCTTTATCCAGCAGCAGTGCTACCTCGCCGTAGAGTTCATGGTGTTCATGATGATTTATTAACATCTCATAAACTGTCTTGTTCCTGTCTGCTTCTGATGACAAAATGCAAATGAAGTCAGTTAAAACAACACCGGCATACTGAAATATGAAGTTAATGGGCTTAGTTGTTTAGGGGCAAGTTCAACACAATGGTCCAAATTAAGGACCCGATTTCGGATTCAGGTGGTAGCTACCGGTAAATACCCTCCCCCTCAAACAACTATTGGAACGCTCGATACTTGGTGTCCGTAGTGACTATTTTATAAACACATATACATTGTTTAGCATACATGCCAGCAAACATTCAGTACATTCATTACTGCAATTTGACTTTTATTTTTGGATATGTAAGAACAAAACTGATCCACACAGGATTGCACCTCCAGTGGTGGGTACCAAGCATAACCCCACCCCTTCTCTTTAAATGGAGTTTAGATAGAACACGTACGCTTTACTGAGTTTTCATATACAATAGGCCTTTTGCAGGATATAATCACGTGACTGTTACTGATTGTTACTGAATTTAATGTTACAGACCCTTTCCAAAAATTTTTTTTTCTTATAAGATACTTTCGATTCAAGATACGAATCAATTTAAAGTTTGTTTGCCATCCAGCAGAGCCTTCCCCAAGGGACCTTGGGCTGAATAGATAATTTTTGAGATGTGCGAGCGATTTCAAAAATATCGCAGGCGCAGTCATGAAAAAGAGGCATTTTCGGACAGAGTCAATAGTGCGCGCGATCTTACCCGAAAGAGTTCGCGCATCTCGAAAATGGTCTATTGATTCGTTATCAAAGTGATATACCAGCATGTGACTGTTTGACGCAAATGCCATATTCTCTGATCGCTCACTGCGAATAGCACTTTCCACGGATGACGTTACGATGATGCATCATGGGATTGAAATGCGGCCCGGACAAGCCAAGCCCAAAACACATGCTAATATGCTGCAACAATGTTTTGTTGTCTTGTTGTTCCTAATTCGAGGGAAAACTATGGTTTTTCGACTGATATTGATCTTCTTTTCCTTGTAACCTTTTTTACAAAGTTTGTCCGCATTTTTCTCCCACAAGGCATTGCGATATCTATTTTTAGTAACCGTGAAAAATACTATTTAGGAAAGGTAAGTTTCTGCACAAATGGCTTACACAGGCAAAACTGTGAACCATGCACTGTACCTTTCTAATTTTAAAACTTTTTTCAAAGTCCAGAAGAGTGCGATACAAACGGAGAAGTCAAGACTACGGTAAAGAGTTTGACTGGGCTTACAGTCCTTTCTCCGTTATAAAAAGCTACTAATTTATAAATAACAAAAAATAAATAAAAATCTAGAATGCAATGGAATCAAGCAAATCTTACCAGATATTTTATCAGTGATCTTAAGAACTACGTCATTTCGTTGCATATCTCCTAGTTTTTGGAGCAACTCTGTGATGGTGACAGAGAATACGTCTGGCACTTCCAAAAGAAGTTCAGTTGGACTATGTTTTTTGCTACACTCACAGCTTGTCTTTACGCCATCAGGCGCATTTAGATGGTCAGCTAATTCTCTCCAGTTTTGTATAATCTTGTAGTCATTATCCAGGCGGAGGCAGAGGCCATTCAACACACTGGTCTTTCGTTTGAAGAGATCGGCGAGGGCTGAAAAACATTGAGGTAGAAATTTAGCGCAAGGCATTTGATTGCTTTATGCTAAGACATCGAAGACATCGAAGTTACAGCAAAGTAACGGCAATAATGCATTCATTTCC
The DNA here is from genome assembly GCA_023349425.1 of Anthopleura sola. Classification (NCBI taxonomy): domain Eukaryota; kingdom Metazoa; phylum Cnidaria; class Anthozoa; order Actiniaria; family Actiniidae; genus Anthopleura; species Anthopleura sola. Next base: position 256,347 of record JALHLI010000010.1, read on the forward strand.
CGCCCGACAAAAAGTATGATTTCTTTTCCATTCTACGCACGTCAGCCTCGGTAGCAGTAGTAAACCTTTCTCACTGGTCCCACTGTGCTCATAGATTAGTTATAGGAGCAGACCTGGCTCAGCAACAAACTATTCATACGATGATGATGACCTTATGACCAGATAACGATGAAAGTCCGAGACTAAACCAACCCCCCAAACTCAACACAAAACTCAAAACCCCAAAACTCAAAACTCAAAAAAAAAAAAAAACGAAACTCAAAATTCAAGCTAGGAGGTCACCGCTAGTACATATGATAATTTAACACGCCATCCGCAAAGGCTGCAAAGGTCAAAATTCATACTAGAAAAAGAGATTTACCTACGGCCCCTAGCGGGAGGTAAATGAATGTTTGCAAGACACTAACAAATCAAACCCAGTTCAATAATGGTTTTACCAATCAAATTTTTTTTTGGTATTTTGGCTGTTTTTACTGTCTATCAAACATGCCAAGTTATTTCTGACAGCTCAGGGAAACGAGTCATGTTGACAAATGCAACCTCAATACGCATGAGCCGATCAATATTTGTAGACAGTTATTTCAGCCAATCAAAACGATGGAAAAATAATTTGAATAATAATAAACAATTATTGGATGAGGTTGAGAATGATATCATTTACTGTATCCATTTGGCAAGTTTGGCTGATCATTCGGCATCATTTTACTTCCTACAAGAAAACAAAAATAATTTTCATTAATTTATTTTCTCATCTTGGTACGTTGCCGTGTAGATAGCACGGTGATCACAAGATAGTTCGCACCAATAGCAGAACCCGCCCGCATGGTGTGCTTTTTTTGCTTTCCAATTGTAAAAAAAAACCACTTTCGATGTTCATAGGCGCATGGTATATATCATATATATTCGTTATTTACTATAGAGAAATATTAACCTTGTTCTTCAGTGGAATAATGAGCATTATGAGGTGGAGCATCTGTGGAAGCATAAATTGAAAGGATTGAGTCAATTTTTATATGTATATAGAGGATGTTATGCGGTGGTGAGAAGATATTAAGTTTATCTTCGATTGAGTGGTGAAAATATTTCATGAGTGAGCACAGGGTGCACGTGGTAGGGTGGTATGGTCTGGTAGGCCTGCTGCCAAGTTCCAAATCTATATGGTCATATGAGGAGGGTTTGCTGGCTGTGCCTCTTTGTAATGTTTACAACACGGACGCGAATGTTGTAAATGACTCGTGAAATTCAATAATAATAATTAATGAAGATAATGATTTCTGAGGAATAGATTTCAAAAGCAGTGTTATTTAAGAAAATATAGTTTGATGTTTTATAAGAGCTCGGTACAATGTTTTTTGATGTCACACATTGTTTGGTACAGGCATCCCACATTGGTTATTGTGCTTAGGTTAGCAAAGCAAGATGCAGGGTTTTTGATCTAGTTGGTGGGACTAGCTTTTGAAAAGGCTCTGGGAAACCATCTTCCTTAAGCCGGACCCACAGGTTTATTAGTATTCTGTATCTGATACAAAATACTAATAGATCTATACAATCACAGTATCCCCCTCATCTTTTTTTTATCATCACCACCATCATCATCATCATCATCATCATCATCATCATCATCATCATCATCATCATCATCATCATCATCATCATCATCACCACGACCATCATCACCACCACCACCACTACCATCATCACTACCATCCTCGTCACCACCGCCTTTCAAATCATCAGCAGCATTAGTCTTCATATAATTATTTATAATCATCATCATCATAATACATACTCATGAGCGCCGAAAAACCTGCATGTAGTTTTGAAACTATTATAGACTTTCTTCTTTTTGACTTGTTAAACTGATTAAAAACAAGCACCAAAGTAACTCAAACCCTATTTTTCTCTCATATACCTGCATCAATTTAATTCAGCTGTTTTGAAACTAACCTTGTTGCTCATCATCAACAGAAATCCCATCAGAGTTATCACTACTTCTATCATCTTGAACATCTGTGAAAGTTGTATACGCAATGTTAATTTTCAAAGCCACATGTGAAACAGAACGAAAGCAGTGAGTCACATTTACAAGTTATATTTAGGAACTGCTGAATATAAAGGAACTTGGGCGAAGTACTTTGTTATCTACCTCATTACAAATAAATAGCTGGATTATCTTAATGGTTCAAAGCAAGCTTCATTATTCGTACAGAGGCTGGGAATGATTGTAAATCAGACACACACTAAAGACTGATATTAAGTGATACCTGATTGTTGATTATCTCCTGGAGAGTTGGGTGGTGAGGAGTTTGGTACTCGGTCACTTTCCCCTGCCTGTTCAGTCTCATCTCCAGCGGCAGGTGGTTGGGTATCTGCTCCTTGTCCTGTCCCTTCTCCAGCAGCAGGTGGTTGGGTATCTGCTGCCTGTCCAGTCCCTTCTCCAGCGGCAGGTGGTTGGGTATCTGCTGCTTGTCCTGTCCCTTCTCCAGCGGCAGGTGGTTGGGTACAAAAAGACATTTAAGCATTAATAACTTTTTATATTAACCACACAAAATCCTATATTAAAATTTCTAAGGTGCTTCACATATAATCTGATAATGTAACCTACATAAATAAAACAGAAAAATGATATTAGTTACTTATCATTATGAAAATAATTTTGAAAATACTTTGAAAAGTATTACCTTGACTTTTTTGTGCAGTCATTTATTTATTTAACTTTCTGTAATCCCACTATTATATAATAGTTTTGTTAGTTTTTTTTATGGATCTCTCTTAAGAGAAGTAACCCAGCCTCTTTCAGCTTCTCATAAACCTCTTCCTCAACAACTTTATAGGTAATACGCTGTGATTGGCATAGAAAGCTAAATTTCTAAGTCATACAACTCATAAAAATATGAATAATATATATTTCATTTTATTCGGTTTTATTCTTTACCTTGACTTTTTCCAAACTTAAAAATCTCTATTCTGCAGTTGCTGTTGCTTTTTCTGTAACATCCCACTATAGTTTTGGTGTTGTCCAGGAGAAGCGGCCCAGCCTCTTTCAGTTTGTTAAGAACGCTTTCACCATTTTTATTAATTCTTTTAATTTCATAGATATTAATCTGTGATCCGCATTGACTCATGTTGAAGGGAATGAACTTAAGATAGTTACAGTCACTGTCTGATTCCATACCTAATCCATAAAAGCTCTTGCTGGGATCTAGAGTTTGATTAATTTTAACCTCCTTGCTGTGTTTCTCCAGAAATGTGCTTTTCTTTAGATCTTCAGAATCACAGCACAAAAAGAAATGCCAATCAAATGCAATCACCAATGGGTTATCCACTTCACATGTTTTTGTTTTCTTTTTAGGCACCTTCGTGCATAGTTTCTTTGAAATCTTTTCATAGTCAATGACTGCTTTGGTCACCTTTCCTTGGAAGTTGTTAACAGTACTGTAAAAAAGGTATTCAGAATTTCTAAATTTATTCCTGTCGGCTGATGGATCTAATATGTCTATGAGTTTGTCAACAAAGGTTTCAAGATTGGCATCTTTTTTCACAAAGCAACCATGTAAAGGTTCCGACGTAAGAGTGCCAGATTTTACAGGAATTGTCAGTTTAACAGTGGCAGTTCCTCTAGTAGCCGTATCCACCATAGGCATTATTGCTTTATACTGAAGATTACCTGAATATAAAAGAAAAATGACCTTTAACATGTGTATGGATATGAAAAATGAAATCCAAATCTACCTATTTATGACACCCCCCCCCCCCCCCCCCCCATTTGGCTGAATCTGACTGAGCATCTCCATGTAGGTCTGTTGTGTTGGGAAGGACATCTGACATGGGCACTATATAGTAAGCCCATGGCACAGGGTCTTAGAATATATGTGAAATGTGCTGCCTATGCTCTAGTGGTCCTAATGTTATCTGCAAATCATTACATGATTACACATCCGATATAATTAATGCAGAAGCTGTTCTCCCAATGTCTCAATTTGTAATACATTGAGAGCTTAATATCGGACAAGACAACTTCAGTGTTTATATAAAGCGTTTTACTCGAGTAGACGGCGAACCATGACCAGATGATATTTCAACCAACTAATCAAGAATTATACTAAAAACAGATATACAGGATAAAAGAACAAAGAAATTAAAGAACTAGAGACTCAGTGATGAAGATAAAACAAGGACTCGAGGACTCGATTCTGAGAAATCTTGAATCAAATAGACTGTGACGTTCTGTGTCAAATTTGCGATAAACAGAGAAGATTCCTAAGACTGTCTGGGCTGAATTTACGTAAAACAGATATAATATTATTTCTACCCACCTCTTTTGGCACTTTTTGGAACTTTTAAGGGGATATATAAGATAAGATTAGTTCTCTACTTCCGCCTTAGTAGGAATTTTTGTAGATACAGTGTGTACTTCCAAGAACAGCATCATGGCTTGACGTCACGCTAACCACAGGCAGCCCAAGCAATCCTTTTTTACAGTAAATGTATGCACAGACAGCCTAGCTATACAGTGAATATGTATTGGTCTAGTTATGGGTCTAAAATAAAATTAATTTGTAATAAAGTTGGACTAACCTTTGTCTGTAGTTGTTTTTGATAGTATGTAGATCCTTCCTAGTTGGTTTTAGCCGTTTTAAGTGAATATTTCTATTTTGTTTCCCTGCCAGTAATTGCTCTTATTCTCTTAGAGCGGTTATCGTATGAGTGGGAAACCTACCAGCTTAACCTACGGCACTGACTTACGACACGTACACGGTACCACATGCCGTAACATTGAAATGGTTTCCCATTGTCTTCCAGTAATTCATCCAATCACAACGCGTAGTTACGGCTACGGTACGATTACAGTACGGCTACGAATTTTCCGTATCGTTTCCCACTCATACGAAAACCACTCTATTACCCGCTTATTACTATGTATAGTCTGATCTATTAGGCACAAGTTGCCAAAGTGATTGATTGGGGGTGGGGCTATGTGTCACGTGTGACAAATTAATGTCTACGCATGCTCTTTCTCGGAGAGAAAGAACGTCTTTTAAAAGGGCTTAAAAGCCCTCATTCACTAAAACAAAACTAGGACTTGCTTGGTTGTGATATAGCCTCCTGCGCAGACGCTTTTAGGGTCGTCACGCAACGCTAACACTTGGTTTGCCATCCTAATGGCAGTCTAAAAGGGATACTAATTCCAAGTCGGATTACTAGCGCTCAGGCTGCCATCCCCTGGGTCCCGCGGCATGCATTTATTTTTGTGTTCACCCGTTTTCTCTAGTATGGTTTGCTTCGTTGTTTGACATTGCCCGACCACTCCTCCCCAGGGGATGACAGCCTGCCCCATGTTGATCACGATTTATAATCCAGTTCAAAGTTTAAGAATCGCTTTCAGTGCCGCATGCGATTTTTATCCCGAATTTCTCACCTTCTTTTGTTTTAACCTTTTGTTTTTAATTAAACAAAAGGTGAGAAATTCGGGATAAAATCGCATGCTCACTGATAACGATTCTTAAACTTTGAACTGGCTAGCTTATAGTCAGGTCTTTTAACGACAAAAATACAGCGAAGATCGTTGCAAATTTGAGTACAAGCACCAAACTTGGTACAAATGTTCGCTGAGACATACTAAACAGATTTAGAGGTGGGTGCCAAAAAATGGTCAGGGGGAGGCACGCCACACTCTCAACTAAATGGATAATTTTGAAACTTTCCTTGAAGTCTTGACGCTCTGAACATGGAAGAGCTGTTTGAAAAAGTCAGAATGGCGTTTACAGTTAAGATATCTCTTGTTGATGCAGAGATATCAAAAGTTTTGAATGAATGATGCATGTTAGAGAATTATCATGAAAGTTGAATCCAAAAGTGTATACTGTGTTATCTGGAAAATAGGCGGGAATGATAGGCGTCAGTGTCTTGTTCCCCAAACAGGTGCTGACAAGGAGGAAACAGGTTGTGAGGACTAGAGCAACATAGAGTAGAGCATATGTGATCAGGATCTGTAAAGAGCGCATTCAAATTTTGTTTGTACTCTTCTTGTACCATTTATCAAATACTCTATTTACTCACATCAGCATGGTTTCCGCCAATCAAGCAAGTCTTGTACGTCGCAGCTTAATTACTCCAAGTCCTTCATGACATCTAGACAAAGGTCTTGAAACATATATTATTTATTCAATGGACTTTTAGAATCTGTCTTTGATTCTGTATGTCACAAAAAGCTCCTGGCTAGTGAAACTGCTGTGCTATGGTATATCGAGAGTTATCTGTTTGTTCACCTTCAGCGTGTGGTCATTAACGGATCAAGTTCATAGTTTTAGCATTAAGACAAGTACGTTTGTCTTTCAATGTATACAGGCTTAATTCTTTGAAGCTGGTGTCCAACGCACCAAGTATCATGCAGGTGATTAACTGTAATACAGTCTGTTTATATGCCTCTCTGTGAAATACTGCAAGCCCAACTACTAAATACCGCAGTTACAATTAAAATAATAATTACGAAAAATACGACAGAAATAATAAGATATTGTCTTCTGTCCTCTTTTAGCTTCTCCTTCTGTCGTAAAAGCTGTCTGTTTTCATATTCTAACTTCCTCTTCTGCTGTTTAAACTGTTTTTTATCCCCTTCTAGCTTCTCATTCTGCTGTTTAAGCTGTCTGTTTTCCTCTTCCACACTCTTCTTCTGTTGTTTAAGCTGTCTTTTATCCTCTTCTAGCTTCTCCTTTCGCTGTTTCGACTGTGTTTTATCCTCTTCTAACTTCTCATTCTGTTGTTTAAGCTGTCTGTTTTCCACTTCTAGCGTCTTCTTCTCTTGTTTAAGCTGTCTTTTATAGTCTTGTATATTCTTCTTCTGTTCTAAAAGCTGTCCATTCTCATATTCTAACTTCCCATTCTGTTGTCTAAGCTGTCCATTTTCATATTCTTGCTTCTCCTTCTGCTGTTTAAACTGTCTTTTATCCTCTTTTAACTTCTCATTCTGTTGTCTAAGCTGTCCATTTTCATATCCTAATCTATCCTTCTGCTGTTTAAACTGTCTTTTATCCTCTTCTAACTTCTCATTCTGTTGTTTAAGCTCTCTGTTTTTTCTTTCTAGTTCCTCTTGTTCTCTTAGCTGATTTAACTCCTCTAATTTGTCAGGTAAAGGTTTTGTTAACGTGTATTTGCGCTTAGTAGCCTGAAACAAATAAAGACAGAACAGTAAAAAAACTGAAAAGTTATCCATAGGGGAACTGCTGCCGCAGACTGATCAGTTATTTTTTTCGTATATATTTCAGTACCAATATTTAGCCAGAGTCCCCCCCTTCAGCATTGCTGATATCAATGGGGGTCCTGGTAAGTTAGAGAACATGATAAATCAGTGAACAGATCTAGAAAAATAATAATCTACAAAAAAAAAAAAAAAACTGAAAAAAAAAAATGAAATTTTAAGATCAAAATAAAGGTCTTATAAAAAACATCCCTAATCTCCACTCGGTCCCGAAGAAATATTGATTTACATTGTTTTACAATGTTCGGGAGCTCGTTGTCAGTATGCGATTGCTCCCTGTAATGCCACTGACTTCCTCCATTCTATTAAAAGTCAGTTCGTATTTTTGGAGGTACTGTGATGTACCACGACTAAAGGACATTTTTAGAAGGTTAATTAAGCTCGATCATTAATTGAAATAGCACTCTTTTAAAACAACACTGGAGATTGTGAGTACAATGAATAGTTTGCAATACTTTGGACTGCCAGGAGTTTATTCTTGAACACTTAAAACTCAGTTGTTTAGCTACCAGTGTAAGCACTACATATATTCAATGAGTACAATGAATAGTTTACAATACTTTGGACTGACAGGAGTTTATTCTTGAACACTTAAAACTCAGTTGTTTAGCTACCAGTGTAAGCACTACATATATAGAGTTTATATCTACATACCATTTTTTCCCCTCTCCCACCTGAAATGAAATATAGGTCTATTAATAAGTTACAAGCCAGTGTAAAAACAAAAAATGGATATTTTCTATTATAGGAATGGCATAACTGAAAGTGCGCGTGTGCTGTGTGCTCTCATAATGTACGCATTCCCAACCAATCAGAAAGCGAGATGTATAACAGTTATTTTGTAATGCGTCATTAGTTCTGTCCTTTTACACAATAATGACGAACTTGTACTTATTATGCAAGAGCTTGGTGACGAATAGCCTGCGTGCATCCGGCGACTTTAACGCAGTTTAGGTGACGAAATTCTTAGTTTGCATTCTCTCAGTTCTCGCGTTCTCATCAAGGGAGCACGGCAGAAATAAATTTATTGATTGGTCTTCCTGTGGTATTGAAGTGTGCTGACGAATGCGGCCGCTTTCCACGAAAATATAGCGTGGGTTCACTTAAATATCCAAGATTGCGCTTACATAATATTGACCCAATGAGCAGGCCGGGCAGAGATAAATTTATTGATTGGTCTTCCTGTGGTAATGACGTTTATGACGAATGCGGTTTTCCACGAAAATATAGCGTGGGCTCACGTAAATATCAAATATGGTGGCTTACATAATATTGACGTGTCAATAACATATAACGTCCGCCATATTTGTTTACCTATGAGCCCGCACGCATTTTAAGAAAACAGCGTATGCGTCAACACCACAGGAAGCCCGTGCGCTTAGAAAAGCTGCACGTTAATACCACAGGATGGCCAATCAATAAATTTATCTCTGCCGTGCTCTCTGTTCTCATCAGCACAAATCAAAGGTTCGTGGAAATGGTCCAAAGTCCTTCAATACCGTACTTTAAAAAAAACAATTAGGAGCTTTCAACCTTAGCGGCAATTTGCTTTGTGTGCACCAAATATTCTTGACCTTTGGACCCTTTCTTTGGATTCACCAACAAACACTCAGTGCCCTGATTATGATTCTTTTATTAAATCTATAAATTGAAATTAAAAACATATCTAATAATACATACCCGTGGTTGCCATTACATACTTATTCTTGGTGGTAGGTTGGTGCTGATCATGATGGGCAGGTTCCCCTGAAGGAGAAGCATGGAACCCATTCTCGCTATTAGGCTGTTCAGTGGAGGGTGAGGATTCGGCCCCTTCTGTTGGTTCTCCAGTCTCATTTTTAAGGCCAAACGACGAGGTGCCTGCAAAAGAATGAGGTCACCATACCTGTTACGCTTGGTCTTTGTGCCAAGTAGCATGCAAATTGTATTCATCTATTCGAACCATGTATAAGTCAGGATTTATAAAGGTGGTTATCTACTGTTGGACAAACCATAGTTGATGGAGTGGAATGGTTTGGAAAACCTATTGTTCTAGACTTTTGTTTGCCTAGCGATGTTGAAACGTACCATCACGTGATATTGACCGTGCACAATGAACCAAAGCAAGTATGGCTGAAAATACTAGTTTCCGTACTATTTTCATGTACGATCATTTTGAATAAATTTATTTCTGCCGTGCTCTCTGTTCTCATCAGCACAAATCAAAGGTTCGTGGAAATGGTCCAAAGTCCTTCAATACCGTACTTTAAAAAAAACAATTAGGAGCTTTCAACCTTAGCGGCAATTTGCTTTGTGTGCACCAAATATTCTTGACCTTTGGACCCTTTCCTTGGATTCATCAACAAACACTCAGTGCCCTGATTATGATTCTTATAAGTAATAGCATGACTTGAGAATGATTAGTGATTAAATGTCCCCGAAAGCCGAGGGAGGTTTTGTTGAAGTCCCGACGCCGAAGGCGGAGGGACTTTAACTAAACCTCCCGAGGCTTGAGGGGACATTTAATCACTAATCACACGAAATTTCATGCTATTAGTTTGTAATATTATGATTACCAAGGAATAAAACTGCTCTTAGGTAATATGTTAGCTTTCGTACGATGCATAAATTACAAAGGTTACAAAGCTGTTGATATGCGGCATACTTAAGGGAATTCGCCTTTGTTAAATTCGACAATGGCGAATTGAACCAGCATTCATTCATTCGTGGTGCTTTATTCTAATTCACTTTGGTTGGCCTAGAGCGGTATTAATGAAGTGTTTTGAAACCGTCTTGATTACGTCACAAATAGTAAGAAAAATTCTCGGCTAGTCAACGTATGCGCAAAGATTATTCAATGGATCCCACAAGTGCTGGGGTGTTCAATAGTGTGTAGTCCAGAGTCATTGCGCAAAATTTTCGATTGGTAAATGCTACCCAGCCATGGTCCCGGTGATTGTCATATGAGGGACCATGCCTCATGGATAGTGATGAGGGATATTTAGACTAAATATCCCTCATGATTATATTCATGAGGGATATTTAGTCTAAATATCACTCATGATTATATTCATGAGGGATATTTAGTCTAAATATCCCTCATGAATATAATCATGAGGGATATTTAGACTAAATATCCCTCATCACTATTCTAACCTCATGAATATTCATGAGTCATCCTGATGACGTAATTAGTATTATTTAAGAGTACGTTAATATATGCATATGTGTCACTTGGCGCGAACCTGCTTCGCGAAAGGAGTCGTTTAGTTTACTGATCGTTCGCCCAGCAGCATTTGTATTTCATCATGGCTGATCCAGCTAAGATTATCTCTCTCCTCGTTGGCTCAGAGAATGAGGCAGATCAGACCTCTAGATCTACTGCAAAGGATCCTGCAAACTTGAATCCTGGTACTTCTGGTAATTCTAATACTTCGGGTGCTTCTGGTAATATCCTGGTACTTCGGGTGCTTCTGGTAATCCTGGTACTTCGGGTGCTTCTGGTAATTCTGGTACTTCTGGTGCTTCTGGTAATCCTGGTAATGATGGCCAGGCCGGTACAAAGGCTTCTTCGCAGTCTAAACAAGAATCAGAGGTATAATTTTCAAGTTATTTACTCTGGCTTGCGTTTTTTGTAGTTTTACGCTGTTTTGCTGTTTTGCCGTTTTTTTGTTGTTTTGTGTTGTTGGCCTTTATGTCCACCTCTGGTTTGAATTGATTTTACTGTACCTTCGCTGTTCTCAATTCCATCAGTTTAATCCTACTGTTTTGGTTTTCTGTCAGCGCTAGTTTTCCTCCGTTAGTTTTGTTTGATCTTGTTGGCATACTTTGCATTCTTCATGCTCGACAAAGCGCGTCTTTTGTAACGCATGCTTTTGTTTTATGTCCTTATGACTTGTTGATAATTTGTAAGGCCAAGAGCGAGCCTTGAAAATGAAGTCCAATGTGTGAGCCTTGAAGTAAAGGCCAATAATAGTGAGCTTTGAAGTGAATGCCAATAAGTGAGTCTTGAAAATTAAAGGGTGAGCCTTGAAGTAAAGACTAATAAGTGAGTCTTGATTAAAGTGAAGGCCAATGAGTGAGCCTTGAAGTGAAGGCCAATGAGTGAGCCTTGAAGTGAAGGCTAATAAGTGAGCCTTGAAGTGAAGGCCAATAAGTGAGTCTTGAAGTGAAGGCCAATAAGTGTGCCTTGAAGTGAAGGCCAATAAGTGAGCCTTGAAGTGAAGGCCAAGGAGTGATTCTTGAAGTGAAGGCCAATAAGTGAGCCTTGAAGTGAAGGCCAATAAGTGAGCCTTGAAGTGAAGGCCAATAAGTGAGTCTTGAAGTGAAGGCCAATAAGTGAGCCTTTTAATATTTGTATCTTTATATTTATGGAATGCCGATGAATGGTTTAAGACCAACGAGTGTGTTGGAGGCCAATGAGTGAGCCTTACGGTTAATCAGTGAACTCTGTGTTTTTGTGGTTGATGTCTGAACTTAAAGTCAACCTGGCTTCTTTTCTTCATCCTTGGATTGCAAAACTGCGCAGAGAACTCGACGAAATGAAAAAGAAGTCGGGGACCGAAACGGTGGACTCATTGATAAGCGCGTTGCAGGCGCTGGTGGGGCGCCCCTCCGCGCTCTTCGATTCTTATGCCACGATCGCTGCGTTGGAGGAGGTGGTGCATGCCGCACAAAAGGTTAATGATGAACGAGCATCTAAGTATTCCATCATTTTGAGAAAATGTCGCCCATTAGTGGCAGAAACCGCCCTCCAGGCCATCCTGACCAAATTGGTAGCTCCCAAGGAAGAGGCTGAAGTAGCGAAGGCTATTGAGAAGGTCTTAAAGATGAAGTCTTCAATCGCCCCAGAGCCAATTCCCCGGATGCCAGCTGCTGGGCGAACGAGGCCCCCAGCTCCATACTACCGTCGCTACGAGCGTGGTCCAAGGAGATGCTGGACATGCAATCAGACTGGGCACATCGCCCGTTCATGTCCAAATAATCCAAACGTCAAGCGCGCATGATTGATGACATGATTGACATGATTGATGAAAGCCACTTAAATGAATATTGGGCAGACTCTAGATGGAATAAAGGAAAATGTGAAATATGTAATCAATAAATTATAATATATTAAAAAAAAAAAAAAAAAAATGTCGACGTGTCCTATTTTCAAAGATTTAGGCTCAAGAAAGTGACCCAAAAGTTTTTGTCCTATAGGGCATAGCTTTAGCCCGCATTAGCGAACTATAGTGGTCATCTTTCTTGGGCTCGGGTTTCGGAGACTCCAGTTTCACTTTATCTCATCTTCTCCTCTCCGTTTTCCGTTTTAGTTGACAACGGTTGTCTGCTGTCGTGCAGTACAGTTTGATCCTTTGAGGAAAGAGAAACAAAAGAGGAATACAATGAAATGGGTCTTTGCCAACGGGAACCCGAGTCCAAGAGAGATGTCCGATTGCCCTGATGACATGTTCGCTGATATAAAGAGAATAACAATGGGAGAGAAAGGGAATGTGAATGAGATTCCTTTCAGAGATCCATCATGTTTTAGAGCCGGGGAGATTCACCACCACATGCCAGCGTGGGAAAGAATTTTGGAAAACAACCTATCAAAAAATCAAATTATGCCATGGTTGGAGCATGGGGTAGATGTCAAAGCATTCGTAAGACCATTTAAGGGGGTGTTCAAGGGAGTGAAATACGATTCCACGTTTCCTCCCAGAAAGGTTTTCAAAAACCACCCTTCCTGCCGCCGATTTACTGATTTCATCTCGCAAACTTTGTTGGATCGCATATCGTCGGGTGCCGTTCGGGTGTGGGGAAAAGTAGGGGAAGTCCAACCCCCCTGGTTGGTGTTACCCCTGACAGTTGAACCCAACAAGCCTCGTTTGTGTGTCGATGCAAGATTCTTGAATCTTTGGATGATCGATACACCTTTTAAGTTAGATACCCTGGTATCAGTTCCTCAATTTGCTTACTTGAACTGTCATCTGTCCAAAATCGACGACAAATCTGGTTACGACCACATCCTGTTATCGTCGAACTCTCAAGCCTATTTCGGAATTGAATGGCAAGGATGGTGGCTTATTGAAACCACGCTTCCGTTTGGCTGGAAAAAACTCGCCGTATGTTTACCAAACAGTTGGTTTGGTTTCAACTACGTTCTTCCGAGAGTTGGGTATCTCGTGTAGCTTGTATATAGATGATCGATTGGTTGGAGATTTTTTCGGCCAAGAAGGTTACTGGTCACGTGACGTCGACCTTCGGGACAGAGATTTCAGTCAAGAATTATCTAATGCAGCGCTCTATGTGGTCTGTAGGGTCCTAATCAGTTCAGGCTATTTCTTGGGTCTGACCAAGTGTATCCTGTCGCCAACTACAAGGCTCCAATTCCTGGGGATGTTGATTGATACGCATGCGCAAGCCTTCCTGGTCCCCCAGGAAAAACGTAGAAAGTTCGCGGAGTTAAGAGAAGCCATCCTAGCTTGTAAATCCTCAGTAGCTCTGAAATCACTCCAGAGATTGATGGGAAAGTGTTCTTCTTTTTCCCTTGCCTTTCCGGGAGCGAAATTTTATATAAGAGAAATGGCTGCAGCGATTGGCAAAGCCGGCCGGGGCACGGAGGTGACTCTCACCAAGGGTCTTAGAGAGGAGATCGAGTTTTGGCGATTCATGGATACTTGGGAAAAGTGTATTCCTTGGAGACAAGAGAAACATGCTTCACTGCGGATGTCTACTGACGCCTCTTCATACCGTTGGGCAGCCTCTTTGCACCTCCCTTCTGGGGATCACGAAGTTGGTGATTACTTCACGGACGAATTGTGCCAAGAGCACATTAACGTGAAGGAGTTTTCTGCAGTTCTGCAGGCTATCCAGTCTATTCCTAATACAGTGAGAGATTGTAGAGTCGATGTAAATGTGGATAATCAGGTCACCATGCACACCTGGCACGGGCGTGGCCCTAAGTCGGCCAAGTTAACGGAGGTCGCCCGACTGCTGTTCCAGGAGGTCACGGAGAGAAACATAAAGTTGGAAATGACCTATGTACCATCGCATTGTAACCCAGCTGACTGGTTTTCCCGCCAACTTTCCCGATCTGATGCGATGCTATCTTCGAACTGTTGGCATGCCGTCGAACAGGCCTTTGGTGGAGCGGGTGGCCATAATCTGGATCTAATGGCACTTGACTCTAACTGCCAGCGGAATCACCATGGAACTCGTGTTCGCCATTTCACCCCGTTTCCCACTCCTCTTTCTTCTGGGGTTAATGTCTTTAATCAGGATTTGTCGGCTTGCGATGGCCAGCTCATCAACGCTTATGTCTTCCCGCCGTTCTCGTTAATTGGACCATTGTTGAGATTTATTCAATCCTATAGGGCTACCGTGACGATGGTGGTCCCAAAGTCTTGCCCTTTGCCAATATGGTGGCCTATAATCCATGCTATGTCCAAAAGAAATTTCATGATTGCACCAAAAGGTAGTGCTGATGCGGTTTTGCTTCCAACCAAGCAAGGATTCCAACCTGGGAAGCTAGTAAACACTGAACTTTGGGCTTTCCGGGTAGGACCGTCTTAGCGGCTTATGCTTTCCTATGCTTATGCCTCCCATTAGTTCCAAGGCTGTTTGTTCCAGCGGTCTCATGTCCAGGGTGTGACTACCCTAATGACAAAGACTTCCACTTTTGTCAGCGATGTGGTTATAAACGCCAAATACACACTGCAAATACCTATCTGAACAAATTGTCAAACGGCTGAAGCAAAAATCGAATACTCCGACTCTGTTTTTTTTATATAAACGAGGGATCAAGCTTTCTTTTAAATTCAGTTTTTTGCTGGTGATCGAGCTGGGGATTTAGGCCGAACCAAAACTATGGAAGTGTTATTTTCTCCTAACAAGGACACTTTATTGTTTACAACAAATATGTTTGCTCTAAAGAGGAACAGAAACCCTACCCTTTGCCCGGTGGTCGCACTTGAAGTTTATGTACGGATGTGCGACTATTTCAAGATTCCGATCAGACAAGGGTATTTATTTAGACCTACGAGCCCGTCTGGAGAGGTTGTTGCCGCCCCATTTGACTCTTCTGCTGCGCAGTCTAGACTGTCTGCATATGTCAAGGAGTTACCAGAGTTTTTCAAGGATCGACATATAACACTACATGGGCTACGGAGTGGTTGTGCTATTTCATTGGCACTCTCTGGTGTCGAGATGGGTGACATAATGAGTCACGTGGGCTGGAAGACCGATGCCACTGCACAACACTATGTGAAACTGCGTCAAGTCATGGACACAAACGGAGCTTGTGACATTTTATCAAGATTGCCAGAGAGCCATGGCAAGGACTACCAAGCAAGAAACGAACTGCTTGGCTTTACTCAAGCATTTCAATAACAATGTACGCATAAGTTTTGGGAGTTAAGTTAAGGATGGGTTATAAGGTTGGGGTGTTAGGAGAAATATGTATTATACCTACAAGGATTATAACGTGATATTGCGAGGATAGGGGTGACTCTCCATATCTTAATTAATGCTAATGAGTAAGCAGGATGGATAATGTACTATTCTAACCTCATGAATATTCATGAGCCATCCTGATGACGTAATTAGTATTATTTAAGAGTACGTTAATATATGCATATGTGTCACTTGGCGCGAACCTGCTTCGCAAAAGGAGTCGACCCTCCCACCCACCCTTACTGCTTACTCACTGGCTTATCCCTACGAGCTTGCCCGTCAGGGGTGACTCTCCATATCTTAATTAATGCTAATGAGTAAGCAGGATGGATAATGTACTATTCATCCATGGGGATGTTAGACCTTAAACATCCCTCTGGAAACAATGGATCCCGAGGTAATCATGATATTATTATAAGTAATAGCATGACTTGAGGGTGATTAGTGATTAAATGTCCCCGAAAGCCGAGGGAGGTTTTGTTGAAGTCCCGACGCCGAAGGCGGAGGGACTTTAACTAAACCTCCCGAGGCTTGAGGGGACATTTAATCACTAATCACCCGAAATTTCATGCTATTAGTTTGTAATATTATGATTACCAAGGAATAAAACTGCTCTTAGGTAATATGTTAGCTTTCGTACGATGGATAAATTACAATGTTTTACAAAGCTGTTGATATGCGGCATACTTAAGGGAATTCGCCTTTGTTAAATGCGACAATGGGCGAATTGAACCAGCATTCATTCATTCGTGGTGCTTTATTCTAATTCACTTTGGTTGGCCTAGAGCGGTATTAATGAAGTGTTTTCAAACTGTCTTGATTACGTCACAAATAGTAAGAAAAATTCTCGGCTAGTCAACGTATGCGCAAAGATTATTCAATGGATCCCACAAGTGCTGGGATGTTCAATAGTGTGTAGTGCAGAGTCATTGCGCAAATTTTCGATTGGGTGAATGCTACCCAGCCATGGTCCCGGTGATTGTCATATGAGGGACCATGCCTCATGGATAGTGATGAGGGATATTTAGACTAAATATCCCTCATGATTATATTCATGAGGGATATTTAGTCTAAATATCCCTCATGATTATATTCATGAGGGATATTTAGTCTAAATATCCCTCATGAATATAATCATGAGGGATATTTAGACTAAATATCCCTCATGAATATAATCATGAGGGATATTTAGACTAAATATCCCTCATCACTATTCATCCAGGGGGATGTTAGACCTTAAACATCCCTCTGGAAATAATGGATCCCGAGGTAATCATGATATTATTTTATTAAATCTATAAATTAAAATTAAAAACATATCTAATAATACATACCCGTGGTTGCCATTACATACTTATTCTTGGTGGTAGGTTGGTGCTGATCATGATGGGCAGGTTCCCCTGAAGGTGAAGCATGGAACCCATTCTCGCTATTAGGCTGTTCAGTGGAGGGTGAGGATTCGGCCCCTTCTGTTGGTTCTCCAGTCTCATTTTTAAGGCCAAACGACGAGGTGCCTGCAAAAGAATGAGGTCACCATACCTGTTACGCTTGGTCTTTGTGCCAAGTAGCATGCAAATTGTATTCATCTATTCGAACCATGTATAAGTCAGGATTTATAAAGGTGGTTATCTACTGTTGGACAAACCATAGTTGATGGAGTGGAATGGTTTGAAAAAACCTATTGTTCTAGACTTTTGTTTGCCTAGCGATGTTGAAACGTACCATCACGTGATATTGACCGTGCACAATGAACCAAAGCAAGTATGGCTGAAAATACTAGTTTCCGTACTATTTTCATGTACGATCATTTTGAAAGTGTAAAATTTTCATTCTAAGATTACAAAGCAGAGGATAAATGATTCTGCGCAGATTCAGTAAAGTTTCTAGATGATAAATAAGAAAGCGTACAAAAAGGGTGATTTCCTTTTCAATAAACAAATAATCTCTATCATACAGGATTTATTCAACAAATACCATCTATTTTAGAACATTTTGAGAAAAAAAATGTCTGTATTCCTTGAGTTACTATGAACGAACGCTGTAACTTTTCCTTCTCTGTGCACGGTCAACGTCATATAACAATGGAAAAAGTCGAACAAAAACCTAGAACAATAGGTTTCCAAACCATTCCACTCCATTAACTATGGACAAACAGACATTTAATAAGTATTACCTTTTTTTATTTCGAACATGAAAATCGAGATTGTGCAGTTGCGATCCTTTGTCTTTTTGTAACATCCCACTATAGTTTTTTCTTTTTCCGAGATAAGTGGCCCAGCCTTGTTCAGTTTTTTTATAGTTTTTTCTTTTTCCAAGATAAGTGGCCCAGCCTTGTTCAGTTTTTTTATAGTTTTTTCTTTTTCCAAGATAAGTGGCCCAACCTCGTTCAGTTTGCTATACTGAACCGCATCATTAACGTGATAGATATTACTCTGTGATGGTCTTTGGCGCACGCCGAAGGAAATGAACGTAAGATAGTCGTCATCACATTTCATTCCTAGTCCATACAAGTTCTTGCTGGGATCTAGAATTTCATTAATTCCAGCCTGTATCTTGCAGTATTTCATCATAAACTTGCTATCATTTAGATCTTCAGAATCACAGCACAAAAAGAAATGTCCATCAAATGCAATCACAAATGGGTTGTTTTCCAGGGTACATTCTTTCGGTTTCATGGACCTCTCATTCTTCTGAATCTCTTTATACTTAATGACTGCTTTGGTCACCTTTCCTTGGAAGTTGCTAACAGAGCTATAAAAAAGGTATTTAGAACTTTCTAATTTATTCCTCTGGACTTTGGCTGAAGGATCTATGAAACATTCGACGAAATATTTAAGATTGGCATCTTTTTTCAAAAAGACTCCGTGGAATTCAATATTTGAAGATTTTTTTAAATTTCCTTCAGGTTTTTCCAGAAAAGTCAATTCAACAGTGGCAGTTCCTGCAGTAGCCGTATCCACCGTAGGCATTATTGCTTTATACTGAAGATTACCTGAATATAAAAGAAAAATGAATTTAGTGTGTGTATAGATATGAAAAATGAAATCCAAATTTACCTGTTCATGACACCCCCACACAGACTTGGTTGCAACACTCCGGTTGGCTTAAGGTAATCCCCTCGAAAGAAATTTTGCCAATAACTTTGTTCTGAATTTTTGTATGGACATTAATAATGTAATGGACATTTAAAAACTGCAATAAAAAGATGGGGTCACCATTCTCATTTTGCCACTAGATACCCTTCAAATGTAGCAATATATAGATTTTATGGCGAAATGTGGTAGCAACCGGAAGTCGTAATCGAAAACGTTTATTCTCGGTTCAAAGTACTTCCTTACAATAAAACGTACCTATAATTCAAAGCTGAATAATCATTCTATACTTCTAAATCCATCAAAGTAATTAAATGACTACAATAGTTGAAATATTAGTGAAAAATGCAAGTATGCACACCTCTACAAACGTCCAGAAATCGTACACTTCAACTATTCTCGTCAAAATATTTCAAAATTTATCCAATAAAAATTCCTTCATATTTTGATATATGATTCCCAGAACCGTTTTTATTTAATATCTTAAATAAAAAATGGGGGTCACCATTCTCGTTTTTGATTTATTTTGAAAAAACATCGAAAAATGGTCGAAAACTGGCACTTTTCCGAGAGGAAACTGGGGCGAGTTTTACAAAAATCAAATCGCTCAAAAAAGAGAAAAAAGTAGGATTTAGTTATAAATAGAATTTTTACCTAGGATATGAAAGTAAAATGCCTAAACTGTGTAAGTTCCCTGCTTTTAGTCGTATGCGCAGAAAGATGCGCAGTGCAAAACAAGGGAATTACCTTAATGAAGGTGAGCATCAACAGCTCTGTTATGCTGGGAAGGTAGGGGCGTAGGCAGGGGGTGAGGCAGAAACCCCCTTCCTGTTGTCCTATTGGCCGTTTGTTTTTAGTTGGTCGTTGTTTTGCCCCCCCCCCCCCCCCCCCCCTCAGTTTTGGTGCACTTTAAAAGGAAAGAGGGTAACCCTATCATTAGGGTTACCCTAGCAGGGCTACCCTAGGGTTACCACCCTCCTTGTAAAGATGTTTAAAGAGGCGCTTATTAGAGTCAGTTTTTGGACACTAATTCCGATACTAGTCATTATTAGGTCAAAGGTGTTGGTTGCTTTTTTAGTTTGTGAACTTATTCGTACCATGCAGTATACGTAGAAATCAATAATGCACTACTGGCTGAGAAACTGTGAAACTCCTGTGAAAGATAGCTGTAAATTTCACAGGTTTCAAAATGAACGATTTTTCCAAGAATCAACATCAGCAGTTTTTTCACAGGTCATTTTCGTGTTACCTATGTTTTCACAGGATTTTCCCGGGTTCTCATGCAGCTATCTATATCAGTTTTTGATCAGTGCAGCTTATTATCACTTGTGTTTACGGACAAGACAACTTCAAGTAATATATACCGAAGGCGATTGATTGTATATCTGATACAACACGGACACCCATATTGTATATTACTTATGAAACGTCTAGGTGTATACATTCATGTTCTACTAAAATTTTAAAAATAAAATTGAATTTGGCTGAGAAAATTGGAGTTAAAATTTATGCAAATCACGACGATTTTGATATACAACCTCCTCCACGGACAATGATTTCTATTGTGTTTTCCTCATTAATCATGCATGATTTTATAATGTTTATATAAAGCGTTTTACTCGAGTAGACGGCGAACCATGTCCAGATATTTCAACCAACTAATCAATAATTATACTAAAAACAGATATACAGGATAAAAGAACAAAGAAATTAAAGAACTAGAGACTCAGTGATGAAGATAAAACAAGGACTCGAGGACTCGATTCTGAGAAATCTTGAATCAAATAGACTGTGACGTTCCGTGTTTTAAGTTTTAATCTTTTAAGTTTTAAAAGATTCCCCAGACTGTCTGGGCTGTAAAACAGATATAATATCGTTTTTACCCACCTTTTTGCACTCAGTTTTGGCACTTTTAAGGGGATATGTTTTCCTTTATACGAAGACGAGTTGAGTTCTTCAAGCAATTTCCGCCTTTATATAACAAGGTAAAGTATTTGCGACCAGGCCTACATGCAATCCCTCCAAAGTTGTTAGCCTTTTGTAAGCCTTTAGCAGGTGCATTTTTACAATGCGTCATTGTGCGAGAATATAAACAAACCGAAGGGAAACCCAACAACTCTCGTTCGCTTCTTCAGTAAATTTAAAAGAATTTAAAAGAAGACAAGTGTTGAAAAGCTTGCAGCTACTGAAACATTCGTATTATGTATTTCTACACGTATCAAGATATTCGCAAGCTTTCTATTTCTAGAATTAAGGTGATAACTGTTAAAAAATACTGTTTGAAGATGTTAATTCATGGAGCGGCCGGTCAGAATAAGGCATACCGTATAATATTCACAGAATAAAAGCTTAGCATCTATACGAACATGTAACTAGTATTAGAATTTAGGTAAGTTCCCTTCAAATGTAAAGCCGGGAGTTCGCTGCGTCGAATACGACTCTCCACAATTCAGTTTTTATTATTGAGTATTATGAGAATTCATATCAGCTGAATTATTTGTCAGCAACTCAAACTTACTCGATTAGAGCAGCAAAACTCGCGTCGCTAGAACTCTTAGAGGAAACCAAAGCCTGTCAAAATGATTTAACATGGCTAATATTAAGATGCTACGGCTAAAACTTCGTATTAGTTTTTCTATAAACTTCGAGTAAACGAGCAAAACTCGCATCCAATTATCAAATCAAGGGAGGGGAGCCTGAGCATTTTCTCGAAGATCGTTCTAGCTCTCGAATTTGAAGGAAAAAATAATTTTATTGATCATAACTTTTTAGTATTTAGGAAACAGTGGATCCTGCGTTTATAATGAGAGAAATTTGAATTCTAGTTCCAATTTTGTTTATACCGAAAAACATTTGCCGTGTCCTACCCTACTAAGGCAGTCATTGGTGCGCAATTTTTTCCCGTCATGGGTTTTGCTAACAAATTGAGCTTGTTAGCTTCGCGCTGATTGGCTAGTTACATTTTCTCGTATCAGCTAGAACCTATTTCAAAAAGACGTCAAAGGGAGATTTGATATCTTATATCTTAGACCGTGTAACAATCTTTAAAATGTAATATATTCAAAGCCAAACAACGTAGCCGGCTTTTAGATTAGAATATGAAGCATGACCTTTGAGTTAGGAATGTAATTTTTCGTATTTTAGCCAGAAAACATAAAAGGACAAAAGTTTTGTTTAGTCTCAGATCTCCGACTGACAACGATTTTGAAATACGCGCATGCGCATGCTTGGTGTACATTTACACATATCTTTTTTACCAAAACTGAATTCCACCTAAAATATTCTGAGAGATGAGAAAATAAAACCTGATATTGCTGATTCGTGTATACGTCGCATCTGGATTTTTCAAAACACGTCCCACATGGAAAGAAATAACCACAGTGACAAAACCATCAGCAATACAAGCGACATACCGGGTGTGCTGGTCATACCAAGGGGTTAATCATCTACGGTCTAGGGGCCGACTAACCTCTCCTTTAGGCTTCGGCCGAGCTTCCTGATCAGTCAGTAATGTCCTCCCGGGATAGCGGTGTTGGGGTCGAAATCTCCAGCGTAGCCGTAAGTCCATACGATGCTACAGCACTCGATGCCTGGAAGTATGGTCCTGGTTAACCAATCAATAAAAACAAATTTTAAAAAATAATATCATGATTACCTCGGGATCCATTGTTTCCAGAGTGATGTTTAAGGTCTTACATCCCCCTGGATGAATAGTGATGAGGGATATTTAGTCTAAATATCCCTCATGATTATATTCATGAGGGATATTTAGACTAAATATCTCTCATGAATATAATCATGAGGGATAGTTAGACTAAATATCCCTCATGAATACAATCATGAGGGATATTTAGTCTAAATATCCTTCATCACTATCCATGAGGCATGGTCCCTCATATGACAATCACCGGGACCATGGCTGGGTAGCATTGACCCAATCGTAATTTTGCGCAATGATTCTGGACTACACACTATTGAACACCCCAGCACTTGTGGGATCCATTGAATAATCTTTGCGCATACGTTGACTAGCCGAGAATTTTTCTTACTATTTGTGACGTAATCAAGACGGTTTCAAAACACTTCATTAATACCGCTCTAGGCCAACCAAAGTGAATTAGAATAAAGCACCACGAATGAATGAATGCTTGTTCAATTCGCCATTGTCGCATTTAACAAAGGCGAATTCCCTTAAGTATGCCGCATATCAACAGCTTTGTAAAACTTTGTAATTTATGCATCGTACGAAACCTAACATATTTCCTAAGAGCAGTTTTATTCCCGGCAATCATAATATTACAAACTAATAGCATGAAATTTCGGGTGATAAGTGATTAAATGTCCCCTCAGGTTTAGTTAAAGTCCCTCCGCCTCCGCCACATTTAATCACTAATCACCCTCAAGTCATGCTATTACTTATAATAATAATTTCGAGTCCATAAACCTGAGTCTTCAATGAAAATAAAGTACTAAACAGATGAATTTTGAAAGTACACTGAAGAGAAATCCTTAATGCGCGTTTAAGGAGGCTCTAGCAGTACGTAGTAGTTTTTTCTGATAATACTTTCCATATCTTTGTCGCTATGCAATCAGTAAAACCACTGACATCAAAATTTCCATCTTACTAATTTTGGTATGAGCTTTTCAAATATTACATTGGATTAAAATTTACAGGACATAGTCATGTCTTTTTCTATTGGTTCACCGCAATAACGCAGGCTAAGTCATGTTGAGAGCGGCATTGTTTAGAAAGGCTTTCACAGATACATTGTATAGACTTTATTTTCTATGGGAAATTACTCAAATGAGTATGAAAAAAAGGAGTTTTTTCATTGAAACTGTTAAAACATAATAAAAACATCGTGAACCACCTTAACATCGTATAAATTTTTGGCTTTCCAAAGAATGGCTTTTGAAAAATCATTGTCGGTCCCCCAAACTTGGTAGCGTGGGGTAATCATCGCATGGTGTTATCACAGATACATTGTATAGACTTTATTTTCTATGGAAAATTACTCAAATGAGTAGTAGTTTGTGCATGGCACGGGCCGGTTGATGGGCCGGTTGTTTATGTTTTGTCATGGTGACCCAGTGACGTAATAGATTCGTTAATTATTCCTAAATATACTATTGTTGTGCAAGTCTTTTGTTTTGGGATTCGATTTATAGATCGCGGGGATTTTGAATTTTTTATCAAACTTTAAAGCTTAAACCAACCAAGCCAGCAAGCAAGAACAATAGACTACAAGATGACCAGTGTTAAATCTTTATTCATCATTTAACGTCAGTAATAACAATATTAGATATAATGAACCATTTTTTATTATTCTAAGGGTATGAACTAGTGCTCGTATTTATAAGGGGAACGGTTCATCTTTACTCGTACTGATCGACGCACACTTTTTCCAGAGTTTTTAGTCAGATCGCCTTCTAAATAGTTTTTCAGTTCAAGACGCGGTCGTTTTCGACGTTTAGGAAGTGAACCAGGTGTGGTCAAAAGCGAAGAAGGTGGTTGTATCAAAGTAGACGATGCCATGGGAGATGATGTAGGAGTCTGTGGCATTTGTGGTTCAGTGGAGAGTAACACAGGAGAGGCTGTTATAGGTGATGATGCGGATGGAGGAGGAAAGTTAGATGGTTCAGCAGGTAGCGGTGAACTCCTTGCGGGCTCGATAGATAATTGGTCTGCAAGTAGTGACTGATTGTTTAAGAATTAAACATGTAGATATTTTTGCAAAGGCACGCGAGCCCCCCGAAGTTGGAGTATATTTTGGCTCTCTCAAAGGGTCAATTATTGACAAATTCGTTTTTCTCGTTTTTCTCGGAAATGAAGCCATATTTCGACAAATGTAGACTGTGAACAGTCCCTCTTTTCCTTGTCAAGCATTTTTTGAATATGCGAGCAAACTGGATGGTGTTTTCTAGTGAAAGAAACTGCAGAACAGGCTTTTGATCATTTATTTCAAAATCAAGTGGCAAACCAGGTTGGTCAAGATCTCAAACGCTTTATTAAATTTATTTGTCGCAGCTCTAACATGTTTTATTTCTTTAGCGTCCATTCAACAAGGTGCTTCTTAGTGGTGTAATTCATCACATCGATGACATTGCCAAATGCCTTGGACAGATTTTCGATTACCTCCCTAAGAATGGCGTGTGCTTCATAGTTAATACGCCGTTTACCGAGAAAACCATATCATCTCTACCGATGCCATTTCTTCTGTTACAACACCTCCAAGACGTGTCAAACCCATTTGACATCATATTACCTTACGTCACAAGTCGTGATGATGTCATCACAGAAGTGACCAATGAGAAGTCTACTTTCAGAATTCCCAAAAGTAGGTGGTACTACATGATTCGAAGTCGTTTTTGGTCGCATTTCCGTCAACTTACGGAAGAAGTGATAGAAGAAAGCATCAAAGAGCTGGATAATGGAAGATTTAAAGGAGTCAAAGATGACGAGCTCATCACTGTAGTATTTGAACAAGTTGGAGTCAAAATAACAAAGAAATGAATATTGTGCTTACTGTAATTCATGAGCCGGCAATAAACCAATTATAGATTAAAAGAGCATTTTGTAATCAGGGAAATAGTTATCACTTCTCGTAAAAAGTTTGGGGGAAAATGAGGTAAAAAATAGACAAATGGAATAGTAAAGGTAAAGTTCACATTTCACACAGTTCAAAACTGAACAAGACTGAGGAAATAATAAAATACATTTATAGCTGATCCTTTCCTTACCTAAAATCTATATGTGATCTCCCACCTAAATCTTCCTAACCCACCCCTCCCACTAGTCTGTTTGTCCATCTGACCGGTCACTCATATATAGACCACTTGTCGAAACGTCAGTCACATCAAACAGTCCTTCTCAGGACTACATCCACCCGGATGATCATTATACAAATATTGTCTCTTCGAGAAATATTGTTACTTCGAAAAATATTCTGTATGTCACAAAAAGCTCCTGGCTATGGTATGTATACTAGTTATACAATGGTTTCGAGTGGCATACCGTGGAACATCCCACGAGTCACTTGTAGTTTCTAGTATACACACGAGGCTTTAGGCGAGTGTGCATACAAAGAAAATACAAGTGACGAGTGGGATATCGATCCACGGTATGTTACGAAACCATTGTATAACCATTTCATCCCACACCATAGAAAATACAAATGCATAGATTAAATGCGCAGTGCATGATGGGAAGGAAGAGTGAAATACCGACGAATACACGCATCAAGCATTCCGCGCTACTGCTCTAAGCGCATGCTCAGGGGATTAGAAAGGGGGATAATATTTTGTAAAATATGCAATTTTTTGGTATATTTGACTCAAAATTCGCTGAACGGTACGTGATCTTGAATATTTGATGAAAATTGTGTTTGACAAGAAAAATACAACTAAAATATAACATGTTTTACAAAATATTATCTCACTTTTTAATCCCCTGAGCATCCGCTTACAGCAGTAGCGCCGAATGCTTGATGCGTGTATATGCAACGGCTTTCCTGCTTTCTGATTGGCTGTATTTTCTATGGTGTGGGATAAGTAGAGGTTATTACATGCGCGCGCGGAGATACCGAATTTTATCTTCGAGTGTTGATGAGATCTCCACGAGTGAGTGCAGTGAACTAATACTAAATCCAATTAAAATAATAAAGAAAATAATTCCGACAAAAATATTAAAATAGTGTCGTCTTCTGTCCTGTTCTAGCTTCCTCTTCTGTTGTTTAAACTGTTTTTTATCCCCTTCTAGCTCCTCCTTCTGCTGTTTAAACTGTTTTTTATCCCCTTCTAGCTCCTCCTTCTGCTGTTTAAACTGTTTTTTATTCCCTTCTAGCTCCTCCTTCTGCTGTTTAAACTGTTTTTTATCCCCTTCTAGCTTCTCCTTCTGCTGTTTAAACTGTTTTTTATCCCCTTCTAGCTTCTCCTTCTGCTGTTTAAACTGTTTTTTATCCCCTTCTAGCTTCTCCTTCTGCTGTTTAAACTGTTTTTTATTCCCTTCTAGCTTCTCCTTCTGCTGTTTAAACTGTTTTTTATCCCCTTCTAGCTTCTCCTTCTGCTGTTTAAACTGTTTTTTATCCCCTTCTAGCTCCTCCTTCTGCTGTTTAAACTGTTTTTTATCCCCTTCTAGCTTCTCCTTCTGCTGTTTAAACTGTTTTTTATCCCCTTCTAGCTCCTCCTTCTGCTGTTTAAACTGTTTTTTATCCCCTTCTAGCGTCTCCTTCTGCTGTTTAAACTGTTTTTTATCCCCTTCTAGCTCCTCCTTCTGCTGTTTAAACTGTTTTTTGTCCTCTTCTAACTTCTCATTCTGTTGTTTAAGCTGTCTGTTTTTCGTTTCCAATTCCTCTTGTTCTCTTAACGTGTGTTTGCCCTTAGCGGCCTGAAACAAATAGAGACAGAACAGTAAAAAAACTGAAAAGCTATTTTTTCTGTTAACAGTAGTTATACATAGGGTGTTGACTCAACTTACAATGTAATATGTAATCAATAGTAAATTTACAGGCCTGGAACTGCTGCCGCATACTGGTCAGTTATTTTTTTCGTATTTATTTACCAATATTTAGCCAGGAGTTGCCCCCTTCAGCATTGCTGATATCAATGGGGGTCCTGGTAAGTTAGAGAACATGATAAATCAGTGAACAGATCTAGAAAAATAATAATCTACAAAAAAAACGAAAAATGAAATTTTAAGATCAAAATAAAAAACATCCCTAATCTCCACTCGGTCCCGAAGAAATATTGATTTACATGGATTGTTTTACGCTGTTCGGGAGCTCGTTGTGAGTATGCGTTTGCTCCCTGTAATGCCACGGACTTCCTCCATTCTATTAAAAGTCAGTTCTTATTTTTGGAAGTACTGTGATGTACCACGACTAAAGGACATTTTTAGAAAGTAATTAAGCTCGATCATTTTAATTAAATAGCACTCTTTTAAAATAACACTGGAGATTGTGAGTACAATAAATAGTTTGCAATACTTTGGTTTGCCATGAGTTTAGTCTTGACAATTTAAAACTCAGTTTTTTTAAAAAAAAAACCATCCCTAATCTTTACTCGGTCCCGAAGAAATATTGATTTACATTGCTTTACGATGTTCGGGAGCTCGTACAATGAATAGTTTGCAATACATTGGACTGCCAGGAGTTTATTCTTGACCATTTAAAACTCAGGAGCCGGTTGTACGAAGCCTGAATAGCGCTATCCACCGGATAAATCCTTATCCAGTGGATAAAACCTATACAAATTCTATACACTGGATAACTTTTATCCGGTGAATAACTTTATCCAGCCTTCGTACAACCGGCCCCTGTTGTTTAGCTACCAGTGTAAGCACTACATATATTCAATGAGTACAATGGATAGTTTGCAATACTTTGGACTGCCAGGAGTTTATTCTTGAACATTTAAAACTCAGTTGTTTAGCTACCAGTGTAAGCACTACATATATTCAATGAGTACAATGAATAGTTTGCAATACTTTGGACTGCCAGGAGTTTATTCTTGAACATTTAAAACTCAGTTGTTTAGCTACCAGTGTAAGCACTACATATATTCAATGAGTACAATGAATAGTTTGCAATACTTTGGACTGACAGGAGTTTATTCTTGAACATTTAAAACTCAGTTGTTTAGCTACCAGTGTAAGCACTACATATATTCAATGAGTACAATGAATAGTTTGCAATACTTTGGACTGACAGGAGTTTATTCTTGAACACTTAAAACTCAGTTGTTTAGCTACCAGTGTAAGCACTACATATATTCAATGAGTACAATGAATAGTTTGCAATACTTTGGACTGCCAGGAGTTTATTCTTGAACATTTAAAACTCAGTTGTTTAGCTACCAGTGTAAGCACTACATATATAGAGTTTATATCTACATACCATTTTTTCCCCTCTGTCACCTGGAATGAAATATAGGTCTATTAATAAGTTACAAGCCAGTGTAAAAAAAATGGATATTTTCTATTATAGGAATGGCATAACTGAAAGTGCGCGCGTGTGCTGTGTGCTCTCATAATGTACGCGTTCCCAACCAATCAGAAAGCGAGATGTATAACAGTTATTTTGTAATGCGTCATGAGTTCTGTCCTTTTACACAATAATGACGAACTTGTACTTATTATGCAAGAGCTTGGTGACGAATAGCCTGTGTACAGCCGGCGACTTTAACGCAGTATAGGTGACGAAATTCTTAGTTTGCATTCTCTCAGTTCTCGCGTTCTCATCAAGGGAGCACGGCAGCAATAAATTTATTGATTGGTCTTCCTGTGGTATTGAAGTGTGCTGGCGAATGCGGCGGCTTTCCACGAAAATACAGCGTGGGTTGACTTAAATATCTAAGATTGCGCTTACATAATATTGACCCCATGAGCACGGCAGAGATAAATTTATTGATTGGTCTTCCTGTGGTAATGACGTTTGCTAACGAATGCGGTTTTCCACGAAAATATAGCGTGGGCTCACGTAAATATCAAATATGGTGGCTTACATAATATTGACGTGTCAATAATATATAACGTCCGCCATATTTGTTTACCTATGAGCCCGCACGCATTTTAAAAAACAGCGTACGCGTCAACACCACAGGAAGCCCGCGCTCTTAGTAAAGCTGCACGTTAATACCACAGGAAAACCAATCGATAAATTTATTTCTGCCGTGCTCTCTGTTCTCATCAGTACAAATCAAAGGTTTGTGAAAATGGTCCAGAGTCCTTCAATACCGTGCTTTAAAAAAAAATAATTAGGAGCTATCAACCTTAGCGGCAATTTGCTTTGTGTGCACCAAATATTCTTGACCTTTGGACCCTTTCCTTGGATTCACCAACAAACACTCAGTGCCTTGATTATGATTCTTTTATTAAATCTATAAATTAGAATTAAGAACATATCTAACTGAATACATACCCGAGGTTACCATTACGTACTTATTCTTGGTGGTAGGTTGGTGCTGATCATGATGGGCAGGTCTGTTACGCTTGGTCTTTGTGCAAAGTAGCATGCAAATTTTATTCATCTATTCGAACCATGTATAAGTCAGGATTTATAAAGGTGGTTATCTACTGTTGGACAAACCATAGTTGATGGAGTGGAATGGTTTGGAAAACCTATTGTTCTAGGCTTTTGTTTGCCTAGCGATGTTGAAACGTACCATCACGTGATATTGACCGTGCACAATGAACCAAAGCAAGTATGGCTGAAAATACTAGTTTCCGTACTATTTTCATGTACGATCATTTTGAAAGTGTAAAATTTGCATCCTAAGATTACAAAGCAGAGGATAAATGATTCTGCGCAGATTCAGTAAAGTTTCTAGATGATAAACAAGAAAGCGTACAAAAAGGGTGATTTCCTTTTCAATAAACAAATAATCTCTATCATACAGGATCTATTCAAAAAATACCATCTATTTTAGAACATTTTGAGAAAAAAATGTCTGTATTCCTTGAGTTACTATGAACGAACGCCGCTGTAACTTTTCTTTCTCTGTGCTCGGTCAACGTCATATAACAATGGAAAAAGTCGAACAAAAACCTAGAATAATAGGTTTCCAAACCATTCCACTCCATTAACTATGGACAAACAGACATTTAATAAGTATTACCTTTTTTTATTTCGAACATGAAAATTGAGATTGTGCAGTTGCGATCCTTTGTCTTTTCGTAACGTCCCACTATAGTTTTTTCTTTTTCCAAGATAAGTGGCCCAACCTCGTTCAGTTTGCTATACTGAACCTCCTCTTTAACGTGATAGATATTACTCTGTGATGATCTTTGGCGCACGCCGAAGGAAATGAACGTAAGATAGTCGTCATCACATTTCATTCCTAGTCCATACAAGTTCTTGCTGGGATCTAGAATTTCATTAATTCCAGCCTGTATCTTGCAGTATTTCATCATAAACTTGCTATCATTTAGATCTTCAGAATCACAGCACAAAAAGAAATGTCCATCAAATGCAATCACAAATGGGTTTTTTTCCAGGGTACATTCTTTCGGTTTCATGGACTTCTCATTCTTCTGAATCTCTATATACTTAATGACTGCTTTGGTCACCTTTCCTTGGAAGTTGCTAACAGAGCTATAAAAAAGGTATTCAGAACTTTCTAATTCATTCCTCTGGACTTTGGCTGAAGGATCTATGAAACATTCGACGAAATATTTAAGATTGGCATCTTTTTTCAAAAAGACTCCGTGGAATTCAATATTTGAAGATTTTTTAAAATTTCCTTCAGGTTTTTCCAGAAAAGTCAATTCAACAGTGGCAGTTCCTGCAGTAGCCGTATCCACCATAGGCATTATTGCTTTATACTGAAGATTACCTGAATATAAAAGAAAAATGAATTTAGTGTGTGTATAGATATGAAAAATGAAATCCAAATCTACCACACCCCCAAACAGACTTGGTTGCAACACTCCAGTTGATGGCTTAAGAGCCTGTCCATGAGAGGACCAGGCAGACGTGATACATGCCACCTCTCCGATTACAATGAAACTTGGCACAAAGAAAGGCTTCACTCAAAAACTCAACATGCCAAAATTTCGGAATTCGGAATTATCCGGGGGGAGTTAGACCAACCCCCCTGCTTTTTTTCCAAAAATCTCAAAAAAATTCACCCTGCAAAATGGAAAAAGTGAAGACCTCCCAAACTCTCAGAATTCTACAGATTTTATTTTGGCTGGACATGAGTATACTTACATCTTTTGTCAATCCATGATAGGAGTTTGCAGTAGTTTGATTGAAGCCTTGTCAATCAGCAGACGTTAATAATTAACCCTATAAAATAACATGCCAAAATAGGCCAATTTGATGACCAAATATCTCCAATGGTACCCTGATTCCAGAGGCGCTCGCCTCTGGAACCAGGGTACTCCAATGGCCAAGGCTATATTCAAATGACAACACCATCACCGTTTAACTCTATGGTTGGTCTAAGGAATTCAAGAATAAAATTATTGGGACCTCTTTTTCACAATTTCTTTGCGCAGGCCGTGCTTTAAACCTGTCATTGAGAGCAATAATATTTTCTCCAAATCGTCAAACTACGATGGCAAGATGAGAAGTTTCGTGCATTTCCAACCGTTTCTCCAACTCTTTTGCATGTTTACTTAATCATTGGACTCCCTGAGAGGCTCAAAAACAGTGAAACTTCGATATAATTAGAGATAAGGCCAATTGTTTTCGAAAAACAGCGTCAACTTATCACTTTGTAAATGATGATTCTTCCGAAAAAGCCCGATATTTTCGATATCTAAGTAGATAAATGAAATTGTTGAATATATGCCATAACTTAGCATTATAATAAAGATTTGTATTATATTTATTCTAAATTTTGGTCGGCGGCTGAAGGGTTGACAAGTACAGGTGAGTGAAAATCTACCCTTACGTGACAATGTTGACATTATGCATTTTGATGGCATTTGGCTTCGCGTAACAATATCAAGAACGGCTTTCTAAAATTGTATAGTGGATTACTTCAGTAACATGGAAGCTGTTCCCTTGGATCAACTATGTATCAATCAATAAAAGTTTTTATACTTACATCAGGCCCTCTTGCAGTGTGCTAAAGTGGCTGCTGTATTTCAAAGGACCGTCGGTCGTTCGATAGTCTTATAGCGAAGCATTCCTTTCGGCGACTGAAGTGCAAAACAACAATCAATCAATCAATCAATCAATCAGCCTTTTTTTGCAGAACAAAAAGAGGTTTCAGAGTAGATTGATAAGTGTTTCCCCAAACAGTAATAGCATAAATTAAAAATGAATAAATTAAATCATAATAAATATTAATTAGGATATCTAAGCCAACATAGTATCATATCTTTGATAAAATACCAATGCTTCTTTTTATCTTCTTACTAATTGACTTAATTTGTCTATGCCAACTAAGATTTGAATCAATTAGCACACCAAGATACCTTATGCAGGATTCTTGTTTAAGAATCTTATTATCAATAAATAAATTAAAGTTTGAATTACTGAACTTTTTTTGTCTTGTATGAAAAATTACAAAATTAGATTTTTCAGTATTCAGTGAAAGCTTGTTAGCACAAAGCCAAGTATTGATTTTATGCAACTCAAGATTAATTTTAGTCTCAAGGAAGGATAAATTATTATTTTCACAAAAAAGATTAGCATCATCTGCAACAAGATGAAATTCAAAAAAATTTGAGCAATTTTTAAAATTATTAATATATAGCAAGAAAAGTAGAGGCCCTAGGACAGATCCTTGGGGCACACCAGTAAATATACTACAATAATCAGAAGTAACATGATTGACTATAACAGCTTGCTTTCTCCCAAATATATAAGAGACAAACCAGTCTTTTGCAAGGCCACGAATACCATATAATTCCAATTTGTTAATTAAAATTTGATGGTTAACAGTATCAAATGCCTTTCTCAAATCTAAAAAAATTCCACAAGAAAATTTACGTTTCTCAATAGCTTGTTGAATTTTGTTAATAATGCAAAGAATTGCATGTTCAGTAGAATGTTTTGATCTAAATCCAAACTGATTTTCAAAAATAATTTTTTTACGCTCAATATAAATAATTAATCTATTATACATTAATTTCTCCAAAAGCTTTCCAAAAACTGATATAAGAGAAATGGGCCGATAATTGCTAAGACAGCCTTAATTGTGATCCATTCTTATAAACAGGGATCACAAGTGCTATTTTTAAATGAGTAGGGACAATACCTTTTTCGAAAGAAGCATTATAGAGAAATTGCAATGGTTGAGAGATGAAAGCTTTTAAAAATTTTATTAATTTAATTGGTATACTATATGGACCAGAAGCTTTACCAGGTTTTAATTTTGTAATTTCATTTTCAATTTCAGTTTTAGTAGTAGGATATATAAAAAATGAATTAGAAAAGTTCATATTTATGTAATCCAAAGGATTATTATTTATTCTAGGAATTTTACTTGCTAGTTCATTACCTATATTAGCAAAATATTTATTAAAAGCATCAGCAATTGATTTAGGATCTGTTATTTTGGAATCATTGTCAACAATTTCAATAAATTTCTGATTGGTTTTGGGCTTAAAATCAATTATATTCTTAATTCCTTTCCAAACTTTATTAGAATCATTAATATTATGAGAAAAATATTGATTATAATATAATTTTTTGCTTATCTTAAGCAGGTGATTTAATTTATTTCTGTAAAATTTAAACTTATTATAATAATAAATTGACTGAGAATTATTTTTTCTCCGGATAGATGCGCTTAATCTAGGAGTTATCCATGGCTTTGTTTTAAGTTTAGATTCACGCTTTGATAACTGTTTAATTGGTACATGTTTGTCAACTATTTCAGACAGTTTGTCATAGAAAGCACTAAACATCAATGAAGGGTCAGAAGAATTAGCAATAACTTCATTCCAGTTAACAATTCAACGTCATTTACTCAACACTATACATCGCTCCATACATTTCCCTTTATTTTGTGATCAAAATATTTGCTCGTTTCATACTCAATACTGAAAAAAAGAGACTTAAAAATCAATTGTAATCACAATAAATGTCAGCAAAGTCCGTCAGTCGACCTTTGGGCTTCATAGAAATAAAATAAATCAAGAAGTTATTTACAAAGAAATGTATGGAGCGGTGTTTAGTGTTGAGTAAATGACGTCACAGACTCCGTTAAAGATTCGTAAAAATATAATACTTCCCTTCGGAATATCAAGAAAAAACTTTAACCAGTGTTTATTAGACCCTTAGAGATTATTCTAGGAAAGTTTCAGCCGAATTAAATTTTGAGCGATTTTCGTACTAGTCCCCCTTTAAAGAAACAATGTAAACAACTGTTTCTAAATGAAAATTCAATTTGATGTAAATCCGTATGTCTTTGTATCTTGTGTGCTACACTGAAATGATAAGTACTGTTGCGGTCAAATTGATATTAAGGCAGCACTCTCCAACTTTAAGTTAGGCTAGTTTATTTATTTTGAAAAAACATCGAAAAATGGTCGAAAAACTGGCACTTTTCCGAGAGGAGACTG
Organism: Anthopleura sola; assembly: GCA_023349425.1. Lineage (NCBI taxonomy): Eukaryota > Metazoa > Cnidaria > Anthozoa > Actiniaria > Actiniidae > Anthopleura > Anthopleura sola. The sequence goes on from JALHLI010000010.1 coordinate 291,130, forward strand.
GGGCGAGTTTTACAAAAATCAAATCGCTCAAAAAAGAGAAAAAAGTAGGATTTAGTTATAAATAGAATTTTTATCTAGGATATGAAAGTAAAATGCCTAAACTGTGTAAGTTCCCTGGTTTTAGTCGTATGCGCAGAAAGATGCGCAGTGCAAAACAAGGGAATTACCTTAATGAGGGTGAGCATCAACAGGTCTGTTATGCTGGGAAGGCAGGGGCGTAGGCAGGGGCGTAGGCAGGGGGTGAGGTAGGAACCCCCTTCCTGTTGTCCTATTGGCCATTTGTTTTTAGTTGGTCGTTGTTTTGGGCTCCCATCTCATTTATTGATTTATTGGTCATGGTTGCATCATGCAAGCATCACCGGCATCTGCTAAACGAGAGGTGGAGTGGACTACCGCCATTAAATAAGTGAATCACAGAAGCCACTAAATGAGTATTGTGAGTATTGCAGGGGTTTGGTGCACTTTAAAAGGAGGGAAGGTAACCCTATCATTAGGGTTACCCTAGCAGGGCTACCCTAGGGTTCCCTCCCTCCTTGTAAACATGTTTAAAGAGGCGCTTAGAGTCAGTTTTTGGACACTGAATTCCGATACTAGTCATTATTCGGTCAAAGGTGTTGGTTGCTTTTATAGTTTGTGAACTTGTTCGTACCATGCAGTAGAAATCAATAATGCACTACTGGCTGAGAACCTGTGAAACTCCTGTGAAAGATAGCTGTAAATTTATGAAATTTCGCAGAATTTTCACTGGTTTCAAAAGGAACGATTTTTCCAAGAATCAACATCAGCAGTTTTTTTCACAGGTCATTTTCGTGTTACCTATGTTTTCACAGGATTTTCACGGGTTTTCACGCATCTTATATCACGCACTTATATCAGTTTTTGATCAGTGCAGCTTATTATCACTTGTGTTTACGGACAAGACAACTTCAAGTAATATATACCGAAGGCGATTGATTGTATATCTGATACAACACAGACATGAATATTGTATATTACTTATGAAACGTCTAGGTGTATACATTCATGTTCTATAAGAATTTTAAAGATAAAATTGAATTTAGCTGAGAAAATTGGAGTTAATATTTATGCAAATCACGACAATGATTTCTATTGTGTTTTCCTCATTAATCATGCATGATTTTATAATGTTTATATAAAGCGTTTTACTCGAGTAGACGGCGAACCATGTCCAGATATTTCAACCAACTAATCAATAATTATACTAAAAACAGATATACAGGATAAAAGAACAAAGAAATTAAAGAACTAGAGACTCAGTGATGAAGATAAAACAAGGACTAAAGGACTCGATTCTGAGAAATCTTGAATCAAATAGACTGTGACGTTCCGTGTTTTAAGTTTTAATCTTTTAAGTTTTAAAAGATTTCCCAGACTGTCTGGGCTGTAAAACAGATATAATATCGTTTTTACCCACCTTTTTGCACTCAGTTTTGGCACTTTTAAGGGGATATGTTTTCCTTTATACGAAGACGAGTTGAGTTCTCCATGCAATTTCCGCCTTTATATAACAAGGTAAAGTATTTGCTACCAGGCCTACATGCAATCCCTCCAAAGTTGTTAGCCTTTTGTATGCCTTTAGCAGGTGCATTTTTACAATGCGTCATTGTGCGAGAATATAAACAAACCGAAGGGAAACCCAACAACTCTCGTTCGCTTCTTAAGTAAATTTAAAAGAATTTAAAAGAAGACAAGTGTTGAAAAGCTTGCAGCTACTGAAACATTCGCATTATGTATTTCTACACGTATCAAGATATTCGCAAGCTTTCTATTTCTAGAATTAAGGTGATAACTGTTAAAAAATACTGTTTGAAGATGTTAATTCATGGAACATGTTATAAAGCGGCCGGTCAGAATAAGGCATACCGTATAATATTCACAGAATAAAAGCTTAGCATCTATACGAACATGTAACTAGTATTAGAATTTAGGTAAGTTCCCTTCAAATGTAAAGGGAGTTCGCTGCGTCGAATACGACTCTCCACAATTCAGTTTTTATTATTGAGTATTATGAGAATTCATATCAGCTGAATTATTTGTCAGCAACTCAAACTTACCCGATTAGAGCAGCAAAACTCGCGTCGCTAGAACTCTTAGAGGAAACCAAAGCCTGTCAAAATGATTTAACATGGCTAATATTAAGATGCTACGGCGAAAACTTCGTTTTAGTTTTTCTATAAACTTCGTGTTCACGAGCAAAACTCGCATCCAATTATCAAATCAAGGGAGGGGAGCCTGAGCATTTTCTCGAAGCTCGTTCTAGCTCTCGAACTTAAAAGAAAATATAATTTTATTGATAATAACTTTTCAGTATTTTAGAAACACTGGATCCTGCGTTTATAATGAGAGAAATTTGAATTCTAGTTCTAATTAACAATTAGAAGACGAACTCGAGATTTCTATCGGCTGATAGTTGACGAGGGGCTCCGGCCCCGAGTCAACTATCAAAGCCGATAGAAATCGAGAGTGAGTCTTCTAATTGTTTTAGTAAAAATCTCAACTAAACTATACTATACTAAACTAAACTAAACTTCACAAAAAAGCGAAGGAACAGCCGCCATTTTTTCAAAACAAGTCCGGCTTTCTCTACCCACTATCTATCGGCTGATAGATAGTGAGTACGTTAGCCAATCAGAATGCAGGATTTGCATTAGTATAGTAGTAGAATTTTACTAATTTTGTTTATACCGAAAAACATTTGCCGTGTCCTACCCTACTAAGGCAGTCATTGGTGCGCAATTTTTTCCCGTCATGGGTTATGCTAACAACTTGAGCTTGTTAGCTTCGCGCTGATTGGCTAGTTACATTTCTTGTATCACCTAGAATAGTAGGTACTTCCAAGAAACCTACATCCTTGCGTGACGTCACGCGAACCACAGGCTTCCCATAGAAAGACGAACAAAGTGTTCCGATCCAGGTGAATAATTTTATATAAATAAACGCATTTATCGCGACCATTAAATAGACCATAAACCCCTGGTATCATTTATGAATGCAGCTCAATTTGGAGGACAAAACAATAGGTTCCAATTCTCAGGAGACTGAAATTCCTTTATTTTCTCCTCCAAATTGAGCTGCTTTGACGTCACGTGCAAGGGGTCTATACATCAAAATACGACTCATTAAAACAGATAACGTTTATTTCTGTTCAATTCTTTACTGAAATACAATTGTGTTGCTTTTAAAACTTATCAACATGATGGCAGATAAAGTCCTAGTTACGATGCATAGGACATGCAGCCCACATTCTATATAAAAGCTCAAATACTATGGATTACATTTAGAACAGCTCATAGCAGGTAAAGCAGTTATAGTATGACTGGCTCCCCAATGAACTTAGCCTAATAAGTCCTAGCTAGTTACAGGGTCCGTACAGGATCCTCTGTGAGAATTTCCAAAACTTTCCAAAGCCTTTTGACTCAAATTTCCAAAATTACACATAGCGCAAAACTGAAGCCAAATTCATGTATCTGAAAGATTCAACATAATCAATCAATCATCAATCAATATTTATTTAAAACCATCAGAATATGTGAAAATTACATATCATTTTGTACAATTTGAAATTTGTTCAGTATTATTTATATTACATTTAGTACATAGAAGAATTGTTTTTTTTTTTGTGTGTTTTTTTTTTACAAAAGAGTATTTGCAATGGTATTAATAATAAAGTTTGCTATTTACAAGATAATAGATTATAATAATAATAATATGAGAAAATTTAACATTCTGATGGTAAGGCAGTTTAAAAAGAAACCACATGGCTTATGACATTTAAACTGCCTTAGCTGTGTTAAACTTAATTATAGAGTTATAGATTTATAGATTCACTGATAAGAATCAGAGAGAGAGAGAGAAAAAAAAAAGAAAAAAGAAAAGAAAGGATATATAGCAAAGGTGAAAGTTTGTATTTTGGAAGAAAGAATCATTTAGTGCATTAACTAGGTTGTGAAAGGTCAACTAAATGTTTCTTTAAGTTTGCTTTGAAAGAGTTGTATGAATGACTAGATTTTATTTCAGTAGGTAATGAGTTCCAAAGTTGAGGGCCTTGAAATACAATAGTGAATTTTCTAATATTTGTTCTACAAAAATGAGGTCTATCATCTTCAGCATGCCTAGTAGGGTATGAATGTATATGCGAATTTAATTCAAACATATTTTGAAACATATTACATTTACAACGAAAACAATTGTTTGCAAGACAAGAAGGTTTATACTTCCAATATGTAAATGACCGTGATGTCACCCCAGGCTTCATTTAATATACAAACTTTAACAGGTTCACAGAAAAAGTATTTAAAAAGCATCATCATTATACTCGTGGTTTCCACAATGTTTACAGTAAGTTTTGGTGTCTGATAATGGCCAGTGTTTAGTATTACAAGTAAAACAAATAAACTCAAAACCCTGGGGTCACGTCACGGTCATTAACATATTGAAGTATAAACATTCATATCTTAAAGACGCAACACTCAAATGAAGAAATATATTACCATTCAACTAGTCGCTTCATGTAGAATTGATGCAGAAAGTATTGTATCAGGGGTTAGGTGCACTTTAAAAGTATGTGTTAGCGATTCTGAATGAATGATTTAATTCTTTAATTGCTAGACAACATGTGGAATGGATTGGAGAAACTGAGTGGGATAAGTGGAAAGAAAAGAAAAAAGTGAAGAAGAGAAGAGAGAAAAGAGGACAGCAAAAGAGGATAGGAAACTGAAACAAAGATAAGAAGGATATACGTTTCACTATACGATTCACCAGATAGATTGGATGAACGAAAAGGAATAAGAATGTACACGAGATGGATTGGATGAACAAAAAGGAATAAGAATGTAGACGAGATGGATTGGATGAACAAATAGGAATAACAATGTACACGAGATGGATTGGATGAACGCATAAGAATAATAATGTACACGATATGGATTGGATGAACGCATAGGAATAAGAATGTACACGAGATGGATTGGATGAACAAATAGGAATAAGAATGTACACGAGATGGATTGGATGAACAAATAGGAATAAGAATGTACACGAGATGGATTGGATGAACGCATAGAAATAAGAATGTACACGAGATGGATTGGATGAACAAATAGGAATAACAATGTACACGAGATGGATTGGATGAACAAATAGGAATAAGAATGTACACGAGATTGATTGGATGAACGCATAGGAATTAGAATGTACACGAGATGGATTGGATGAACAAATAGGAATAACAATGTACACGAGATGGATTGGATGAACGCATAAGAATAAGAATGTACACGAGATGGATTGGATGAACGAATAGGAATAAGAATGTACACGAGATGGATTGGATGAACGCATAAGAATAATAATGTACACGAGATGGATTGGATGAACGAATAGGAATAAGAATGTACACGAGATGGATTGGATGAACAAATAGGAATAATAATGTACACGAGATGGATTGGATGAACAAATAGGAATGAGAATGTACACGAGATGGATTGGAGGAACAAATAGGAATAAGAATGTACACGAGATGGATTGGATGAACGAATAGGTATAAGAATGTACACGAGATGGATTGGATGAACGTATAGGAATAAGAATGTACACGAGATGGATTGGATGAACAAATAGGAATAAGAATGAACACGAGATGGATTGGATGAACACATAGGAATAAGAATGTACACGAGATGGATTGGATGAATAAATAGGAATAAGAATGTACACGAGATGGATTGGAGGAACAAATAGGAATAAGAATTCACACGAGATGGATTGGATGAACAAATAGGAATAAGAATGAACTAACAATCTTTAAAATGTAATATATTCAAAGCCAAACAACGTAGCCTACTTTTAGATTAGAATATGAAGGATGGCCTTTGAGTTAGGAATGTAATTTTTCTTATTTTAGCCAGAAAACATAAAAGGATAAAAGTTTTGTTTAGTCTCAGATCTCCGACTGACAACGTTTTTGAAATACGCGCATACGCATGCTTGGTGTACATTTACACATCTTTTTTACCAAAACTGAATTCCACCTAGAATATTCTGAGGGATGAGAAAATAAAACCTGATATTGCTGATTCGTGTATACGTCGCATCTGGATTTTTCAAAACACGTCCCACATGGAAAGAAATAACCACAGTGACAAAACCATCAGAAATACAATCGACATACTGGGTGTGCTGGTCATAGCAAGGGGTTAATCATCTACGGTCTAGGGGCCGACTAACCTCTCCCTTAGGCTTCGGCCGAGCTTCCTGATCAGTCAGTAATGTCCTCCCGGGATAGCGGTGTTGGGGTCGAAATCTCCAGCGTAGCCGTAAGTCCATACGATGCTACAGCACTCGATGTCTGGAAGTATGGTCCTGGTTAACCAATCAATAAAAACAAATTTAAAAAAATAATAATTTCGAGTCCATAAACCTGAGTCTTCAATAAAAATAAAGTACTAAACAGATGAATTTTGAAAGTACACTGAAGAGAAATCCTTAATGCGCGTTTAAGGAGGCTCTAGCAGTACCTAGTAGTTTTTTCTGATAATACTACAATCCTACCTAAATGGTATTTCCATATCTTTGTCGCTATGCAATCAGTAAAACCACTGACATCAAAATTTCCATCTCACTAATTTTGGTATGAGCTTTTCAAATATTACATTGGATTAAAATTTACAGGACATAGTCATGTCTTTTTCTATTGGTTCACCGCAATAACGCAGGCTAAGTCATGTTTAGAGCGGCGTTCTTTAGAAAGGCTTTCACAGATACATTGTATAGACTTTATTTTCTATTGAAAATTACTCAAATGAGTACGAAAAAAAGGAGTTTTTTCATTGAAACTGTTAAAACATAATAAAAACATCGTGAACCACCTTAACATCGTATAAATTTTTGGCTTTCCAAAGAACGGCTTTTGAAAAATCATTGTCGGTCCCCCAAACTTGGTAGCGTGGGGTAATCATCGCATGGTGTTATCACAGATACATTGTATAGACTTTATTTTCTATGGAAAATTACTCAAATGAGTAGTAGTTTGTGCATGGCACGGGCCGGATTTTTGATGGGCTATGGATGGGCATTCAAGGGCCGGTTGATGGGCCGGTTGTTTATGTTTTGTCATGGTGACCCAGTGACGTAATAGATTCGTTAATTATTCCTAAATATACTATTGTTGTGCAAGTCTTTTGTTTTGGGATTCGATTTATAGATCGCGGGGATTTTGAATTTTTTATCAAACTTTAAAGCTTAAACCAACCAAGCCAGCAGGCAAGAACAATAGACTACAAGATGACCAGTGTCAAATCTTTATTCATCATTTAACGTCAGTAATAACAATATTAGATATAATGAACCATTTTTATTATTCTAAGGGTATGAACTAGTGCTCGTATTTATAAGGGGAACGGTTCATCTTTACTCGTACTGATCGACGCACACTTTTTCCAGAGTTTTTAGTCGGATTGCCTTCTAAATAGTTTTTCAGTTCAAGACGCGGTCATTTTCGACGTTTAGGAAGTGAATCAGGTGTGGTCAAAAGCGAAGAAGGTGGTTGTATCAAAGTAGACGATGCCATGGGAGATGATGTAGGAGTCTGTGGCATTTGTGGTTCAGTGGAGAGTAACACAGGAGAGACTGTTATAGGTGATGATGCGGATGGAGGAGGAAAGTTAGATGGTTCAGCAGGTAGCGGTGAACTCCTTGCGGGCTCGATAGATAATTGGTCTGCAAGTAGTGACTGATTGTTTAAGAATTAAACATGTAGATATTTTTGCAAAGGCACGCGAGCCCTCCGAAGTTGGAGTATATTTTGGCTCTCTCAAAGGGTCAATTATTGACAAATTCGTTTTTCTCGTTTTTCTCGGAAATGAAGCCATATTTCGACAAATGTAGACTGTGAACAGTCCCTCTTTTCCATGTCAAGCATTTTTTGAATATGCGAGCAAACTGGATGGTGTTGTGCTAGTGAAAGAAACTGCAGAACAGGCTTTTGATCATTTATTTCAAAATCAAGTGGCAAACCAGGTTGGTCAAGATCTCAAATGCTTTATTAAATTTATTTGTCGCAGCTCTAACATGTTTTATTTCTTTAGCGTCCATTCAACAAGGTGCTTCTTAGTGGTGTAATTCATCACATCGATGACATTGCCAAATGCCTTGGACAGATTTTCGATTACCTCCCTAAGAATGGCGTGTGCTTCATAGTTAATACGCCGTTTACCGAGAAAACCATATCATCTCTACCGATGCCATTTCTTCTGTTACAACACCTCCAAGACGTGTCAAACCCATTTGACATCATATTACCTTACGTCACAAGTCGTGATGATGTCATCACAGAAGTGACCAATGAGAAGTCTACTTACAGAATTCCCAAAAGTAGGTGGTACTACATGATTCGAAGTCGTTTTTGGTCGCATTTCCGTCAATTTACGGAAGAAGCGATAGAAGAAAGCATCAAAGAGCTGGATAATGGAAGATTTAAAGGAGTCAAAGATGACGAGCTCATCACTGTCGTATCTGAACAAGTTGGAGTCAAGATGACAAAGAAATGAATATTGTGCTTACTGTAATTCATGAGCCGATAATAAACAGCCAATTATAGATTAAAAGAGCATTTTGTAATCAGGGAATTAGTTATCACTTCTCGTAAAACGTTTGGGTGAAAATGAGGTAAAAAATAGATAAATGGAATTGTAAAGGTAAAGTTCACATTTCACACCGTTCAAAACTGAACAAGACTGAGGAAATGATCCTTTCCTTACCTAAAATCTATATGTGATCTCCAACCTAAATCTTCCTAACCCACCCCTCCCCCTAGTCTGTTTGTCCATCTGACCGGTCACTCATATATAGACCACTTGCCCGTGACGTCAGAGCAGCTTAATTTGGAGGGCAAAACAAAAGAATTTTAATCTCCCAAGAATTGGAACTTATTGTTTTGCCCTCCAAATTGAGGTGCATTCTGACGTGCTGCAAGGGGTCTATAGCGTCGTGTGTACTTCTAAGAACAGCATCCTGACTTGACGTCACGCGAACCACAGGCAGCCCAAGCAATCCATGTTTACAGTAAATGTATGCACAGGCAGCCTAGCAATACAGTGAATATGTATTGGTCTAGTTATGGGTCTAAAATAAAATTAATTTGTAATAAAGTTGGACTAACCTTTGTCTGTAGTTGTTTTTGATAGTATGTAGATCCTTCCTAGTTGGTTTTAGCCGTTTTAAGTGAATATTTCTATTTTGTTTCCCTGCCAGTAATTACTCTTATTCTCTTAGAGCGGTTTTCGTATGAGTGGGAAACCTACCAGCTTAACCTACGGTACTGACTTACGACACGTACACGGTACCGACACTAGAGAAAAACGTTTGCGCATGCGTGCCTTTCAGCACGCTATACAAGAATTTACAAGAGTTTTAGTGAAAAAGTTAATGCTTGTTTTCTCCAAGTATACGAAAAATTTCGCGGGTATACTTTTTTGAGACCAAGATACTTTATTAATAAAGACAATATGAAAAAATTAGCCTTAAGTTTCAAGAACTGCCTTTAAGTTTTGGCATTTTGTAAAGACTATTCTTCAGGCAAGTGCGGATACGTGTGAAAGTCAGATTTGCATATTTTTACAATAGCACGTAGACGCTTTTGACTAATTTGCATACGGACTTGGAGCATGCGCAGACGTTTTTCACGCGTGTCCACGGTACCACATGCCGTAACAGTCAAATGGTTTCCCATTGTCTTCCAGTGATTCATCCAATCACATCGCGTAGTTACGGCTACGGTAAGATACGGTACGGCTACAGCACGGCTACGAATTTTCCGTATCGTTTGCCACTCATACGAAAACTGCTCTATCACCCGCTTATTACTATTTCAACTAGTTTATCTAGTCTCTACCGCTTATTACTATGTATAGTCTGATCTATTAGGCATATGACAGTTGTCAATCAACACCACTATGTTGCCAAAGTGATTGATTGGGTTTTTGGGCTATGTGTCACGTGTGACAAATTAATGTCTAATAATAATAATAATAATAATAATAATAATAATAATAATAATAATAATAATAATAACTTTATTTATATAGCGCGCAAATCTAAAATTCTAAGGCGCTCTACAAAAGGTGAATAAATAAAATATATAAAACAAAATGTTGGTCATAGCATATCTAAAAATTTGAGTATATCTAGAAAGAAAAAATTATATATATATATATATATATATATATATATGAAGCTAAAAATATCTACAAGAGTAAAACTAGTATTATTTAAGCATATGCTTGTTTAAAAAGAAAAGTTTTAACATTGCTTTTAAAAATATTCAGGCTACTACTATTCTTTAGGTCATATGAACTTGTACAATGTCTCGCAACTATACTCCCTACTTGCCAAACCGTGACTCCCCTTCATATTCAGAAATATTTTCTACCATTTTCGTATTGTAAATAATATTTGAACAGATATTGGTTTGATTGGCAGATCAAACTTTTACTAGTTATCTCTATATTTCTGCTATTTGACATAGCTGCACAACGGCTTCATGGTTTCGTGAAAATCACAAATTAAGAGAACTTTTCCGAACTTTTCGATATCTTCATGATAAGCTCGACATTCAATCGAGAGAGTATTAATTAACTCTAGACATTTTGCAAAATAGTTTTATAAGGGTTTATTTAAAAATAAGTATATCCCATCCGTCCCCTCCCCCCTGTTAGTACTTGCTTGGTTGGTGCCCATACCCCTCTCCTCCCCGATAAAATACCATAGAATTAACCAATATCTTGTTAAAATGTTTTAAACTAACTTTACTTAGTAAGATAAATATTTTCCTGTCTCTTTTTTCCATTTGTCTTGAGGGATTATGGTGCTTTGACAAAATTGACCCTCCCCTCCCCCCTGAGTGTCCGATTTTTTGGCACCCCTTCTGAATCTGTTTGGCATGACCCAAGGAACATCTGTGCCAAGTATGGTGCTTGTACTCAAAAGTGCACAAAGATAAAGTATTAAGTAGACGAATTTTGTAGAATTTAAGTAGACTGAAGGCTCGCACCTACAAGTTTTTCATGTTCTGATAATACTTTATTCCTAACATAGATAGATCCATCATATTACAAATCGTAGTCGCGCTACGCTCATAACGATAAAAGTTCACACCGAAGAAGAGTCGAAGAAGAGGCCTTCCTAGGTTATCATTATGTGATGCTTGTACGAGGTCAGTCTCAATGATGGTGGCGCAATTTCATCCATCCATCAAACTGATCTTCCAAGGTTATACTGTATATGAACCGACCTTTCTAGGTTATAATGTACATGATGTGATGTTATCACGAGGCCAGTCTGAAGGATGGCGGCAGAATTCTATTCATCAAAATGACCTTTGGCGTGGGGTAAAACGCTCGCCTCTCGCCTCCACGGTCGGGGATCGATTTCCAGTCTCCTCATTTGAGCTGTGTTGCTTGGTTCTCTTTTTCTGATTCCGAAAGTCTTCGATTGACCATAATCCACGTTTCTCGCTGTTTCCTGTTCTTCCAGTTGACGCGTGTACCATTTGTGAGAAGGCAAAGTTTCCAGCTCTTTTCGGTTGGTAAACGCGGGAATTTGCAACCCGATGGATTGGTTCAAATGGTAAGCACTCCTGGTATGTAACCTTTTATACGTACGGAATTTCGCAAAGTCCTTCGTCTTCGTATTAGTTAACGCATGCTGAATAAAGCACAGGAAGCCCAACCACGATCACCGCGCGCGACTTCGATGTTCGCATTTTTTCACTTCCTTCGCTTGCAATTCTGTGAGTCTCAGAGAGGTCGTCTTTGAGCAAGTCTACGTTTTTCAAAATAGCAGAAACTGATCAAAAGGAACGTAATAAAAATAAATTAATGCCCCCTCCAAGTATTTCAAATTTTGCGCATGCGGTGCTCTATGAGCAAAAGAATTCGTAACTTTCTTTTCCTTATTAAGAAGGAATTAGCTATGAAAATACTGCTTGTAACAACGTAATGCAGCTTAGAATAGAAAGATATCTATAAAACTATTAGTCAAATAGTCAAATGATCTATCACTTACATTTACATATAAAACAGAAAGTTGTCCGCTGAAACAAAGGCACATGGGCGCAACTTAATTAAATCTGACGTAATCATGAATGACGCAATTTAAAATGAAATATGAATGTTACAAAGCTTTGTTTTCACTATGACACAAGCACAAGCACAAGCACAAGCACAAGCACAAGCACAAGCACAAGCACAAGCACAAGCACAAGCACAAGCACAAGCACAAGCACAAGCACAAGCACAAGCACAAGCACAAGCACAAGCACAAGCACAAGCACAAGCACAAGCACAAGCACAAGCACAAGCACAAGCACAAGCACAAGCACAAGCACAAGCACAAGCACAAGCACAAGCACAAGCACAGATATAGACGCGACAATAGGTGATCAGTACTGATCCTTGCTGCCTTCAGAAAGAGTTGAAACGCCGTCCAAAGTTGAAGGAATATAATTGTGCTTCGGTTCTGTTGTTTAATTCCTATAAACTTATTCACTGATAATTATAATAAAACTCAGTCATGCTTTCTAACTCATGGCTGTTATAATCTATACAAAGATATACTTGAAATGGAATGCTATACTCTATATTTCGATCATCACTAAAAAATAAAATATAAAATATAAAAAATGCCTAAAAAACGTCTCAACATCTTATTATCCATCGTTTTCAATGCATGCGGCTCATCATACGGAAGATCGATGTTTGACTGTGCCTCACATACTGAATAATTTCTATAGGTATCTCATGAGCTATTTCCGGCCCGAGCCCACCTTTGTTCACAGACACATAAAAATATACATTCATGTACAAAATATAGCCTCTGACACCTTTTATCCGCTTGCCTCATTTTCTAAGTATTCTCGAACATCATTCCTCTTCATTGCTTTCAAGAATGTACGTAATTCTTCGACAGTGAAGCCTGGGCGTGCCTGGATTAACCATTCCAGCAACATCTTGGTAGGTGACTGCTTTTCTGTGTCATCAAACGAGATATAGATGTCATATTCTATCTTCCACGCCGAGGCCAAGTACTTCCAGTCCTTGACGGCACCGCCTGCATTTCGGTTCAGAAAGCCACACAGCTTACCCAAGTTGTCACTTTCAAGTGGAAAAACTTCCATTATCGAACGAACATCTGAAACATACATGAAAGTGAGAGAATTATTATGAAAGTTGAATCCTAAAGTTTATACTGCGTTATAATTGCACCTAATTGCAAGAACGTGTTCTCTATTTCGATTCTAAAGCTCCCTAGATTAGTGAGAATAACTGTTTAGTAATATAATAACAAGATTATCTCAAATATATCAGTCTATACCTTCAAAACATTATTATTATAACTTTATAGGGCATTGTGGCGCATTTTGCGGGCTAAAATACGAAAATCATCAGCCAATAAGACGTGATGTCGTATTTTTCAAAATATGTAGTCGTTTATTCCTTTTGTAAATGCCCTAAAAAGTTATAATAATAGTAATAGAGGCGATGTTCTCTGGCATAAATATGTTTTTGGCCCTTCTCAGTGCTCATTTTAACCCTCGCTTCGCTCGGGTTAAAATGAGCCTGAGTCGGGCCAAAAACACATTTATGCCCTCGAACATCGCCTCTATTGTTATAATATAATTACGTCTGTTTTGCGAAAATAGTTAATTCCTATTTGTTATTTTTATATGACAACGTTCTTGCAATTAGGTGTATTTTTAAATTTAAAAAACAGTGGAAAATCGGCGGGAATGCATGATAGGCGTCGGTATCTCGTTTCCCTGTACTGACAAGGAGGAAACAGCTTCTGAGGACTAGAGCAACATTTGATTTCCTAGTATTAGCGAAAGCTACTTAAGGAGTAAGAAAATCGAAGTATGGAAGTATCGAAGTATAGATTACAGTCCTTTATCGATGAAGGGCAGTTTGGGCTATGGAAACAAGTGTTACCTGTAAAGAATTGTCCCTTCTGACGGGTATGAATTTGTGCAGAGCACACAATATAGATAACACAGTAATAGTTTGAAGTTGTCCTTTCAGAAGCATGTTGGAAATGGGGACACCGTCTACGTAATAGACCTTTTCAGCTTCGTATATTAATTGCCCATTTCAGACCACATGACATTCCCTTGAGAAATGTTCTTTTGTTAAAATAGTTACACATGAAAGAATCAACTCCTAACACAACGTCCTCTACACGAAGATAAAACCTTCCTGATATACTGCTCTAAAGGCTTATACAAATGTGGGATTCGTTATATACCAGATGGCTTACCTTGTAAGGTAACTTGCAATGTATCCAAAAAATTTTTGACATCAGTTCTTTTAGGGAACTTTTCAATAAGGCTTCGAAAATATCCTGCCTTAAGTTTTTCTCGCTCCAAGGTGGCGTATGCATACAGGAAGAGCATATTCGTTGGATTATTCCCCCTTCCAATCAGGTCTAGATTATCTCGAGAGACGCCTAGTTTCTGCCCAAGTTTTCTCCAGTTATTATTCCGTCCACTGCTGTCTTTATCCAGCAGCAGTGCTACCTCGCCGTAGAGTTCATGGTGTTCATGATGATTTATTAACATCTCATAAACTGTCTTGTTCCTGTCTGCTTCTGATGACAAAATGCAAATGAAGTCAGTTAAAACAACACCGGCATACTGAAATATGAAGTTAATGGGCTTAGTTGTTTAGGGGCAAGTTCAACACAATGGTCCAAATTAAGGACCCGATTTCGGATTCAGGTGGTAGCTACCGGTAAATACCCTCCCCCTCAAACAACTATTGGAACGCTCGATACTTGGTGTCCGTAGTGACTATTTTATAAACACATATACATTGTTTAGCATACATGCCAGCAAACATTCAGTACATTCATTACTGCAATTTGACTTTTATTTTTGGATATGTAAGAACAAAACTGATCCACACAGGATTGCACCTCCAGTGGTGGGTACCAAGCATAACCCCACCCCTTCTCTTTAAATGGAGTTTAGATAGGACACGTACGCTTTACTGAGTTTTCATATACAATAGGCCTTTTGCAGGATATAATCACGTGACTGTTACTGATTGTTACTGAATTTAATGTTACAGACCCTTTCCAAAATTTTTTTTTTCTTATAAGATACTTTCGATTCAAGATACGAATCA
Organism: Anthopleura sola; assembly: GCA_023349425.1. Taxonomy (NCBI): domain Eukaryota; kingdom Metazoa; phylum Cnidaria; class Anthozoa; order Actiniaria; family Actiniidae; genus Anthopleura; species Anthopleura sola. The sequence continues at coordinate 306,330 of JALHLI010000010.1, forward strand.
ATTTAAAGTTTGTTTGCCATCCAGCAGAGCCTTCCCCAAGGGACCTTGGGCTGAATAGATAATTTTTGAGATGTGCGAGCGATTTCAAAAATATCGCAGGCGCAGTCATGAAAAAGAGGCATTTTCGGACAGAGTCAATAGTGCGCGCGATCTTACCCGAAAGAGTTCGCGCATCTCGAAAATGGTCTATTGATTCGTTATCAAAGTGATATACCAGCATGTGACTGTTTGACGCAAATGCCATATTCTCTGATCGCTCACTGCGAATAGCACTTTCCACGGATGACGTTACGATGATGCATCATGGGATTGAAATGCGGCCCGGACAAGCCAAGCCCAAAACACATGCTAATATGCTGCAACAATGTTTTGTTGTCTTGTTGTTCCTAATTCGAGGGAAAACTATGGTTTTTCGACTGATATTGATCTTCTTTTCCTTGTAACCTTTTTTACAAAGTTTGTCCGCATTTTTATCCCACAAGGCATTGCGATATCTATTTTTAGTAACCGTGAAAAATACTATTTAGGAAAGGTAAGTTTCTGCACAAATGGCTTACACAGGCAAAACTGTGAACCATGCACTGTACCTTTCTAATTTTAAAACTTTTTTCAAAGTCCAGAAGAGTGCGATACAAACGGAGAAGTCAAGACTACGGTAAAGAGTTTGACTGGGCTTACAGTCCTTTCTCCGTTATAAAAAGCTACTAATTTATAAATAACAATAAATAAATAAAAATCTAGAATGCAATGGAATCAAGCAAATCTTACCAGATATTTTATCAGTGATCTTAAGAACTACGTCATTTCGTTGCATATCTCCTAGTTTTTGGAGCAACTCTGTGATGGTGACAGAGAATACGTCTGGCACTTCCAAAAGAAGTTCAGTTGGACTATGTTTTTTGCTACACTCACAGCTTGTCTTTACGCCATCAGGCGCATTTAGATGGTCAGCTAATTCTCTCCAGTTTTGTTTAGCCTTGTAGTCATTATCCAGGCGTAGGCAGAGGCCATTCAACACACTGTTCTTTCGTCTGAAGAGATCGGCAAGGGCTGAAAAACATTGAGGTAGAAATTTAGCGCAAGGCATCTGATTGCCTTATGCTACTCTAAGACATCGAAGTTACAGCAAAGTAACGGCAATAATGCATTCATTCACAAAAAGTATGATTTCTTTTCCATTCTCTGCATGTCAGCCTCGGTATAAATAGTAAACCTTTCTCACTGGTCCCACTGTGCTCATAGATTAGTTATAGGAGCAGACCTGGCTCCGCAACAAACTATTCATACGATGATGATGACCTTATGACCAGATAACGATGAAAGTCCGAGACAAAACCAACCCCCCCAAACTCAACACAAAACTCAAAACCCCAAAACTCAAAAAAAATAAAAAAAACGAAACTCAAAATTCAAGCTAGGAGGTCACCACTAGTACATATAATAATTTAACACGCCATCCTCAAAGGCTGCAAACGGGTCAAAATTCAAACTAGAAACAGAGATTTACCTACGGCCCCTAGCGGGAGGTAAATGAATGTTTGCAAGACACTAACAAATCAAACCCAGTTCAATAATGGTTTTACCAATCAAATTATTTTTTTTGTATTTTGGCTGTTTTTACTGTCTATCAAACATGCCAAGTTATTTCTGACAGCTCAGGGAAACGAGTCATGTTGATAAATGCAACCTCAATGCGCATGAGCCGATCAATATTTGTAGACAGTTATTTCAGCCAATCAAAACGATGGAAAAATAATTTGAATAATAATAAACAATTATTGGATGAGGTTGAGAATGATATCATTTACTGTATCCATTTGTCAAGTTTGGCTGATCATTCGGTATCATTTTACTTCCTACAAGAAAACAAAAATAATTTTCATTAATTTATTTTCTCATCTTGGTACGTTGCCGTGTAGATAGCACGGTGATCACAAGATAGTTCGCACCAATAGCAGATCCCGCCCGCATGGTGTGCTTTTTTTGCTTTCCAATTGTAAAAAAAAACCACTTTCGATGTTCATAGGCGCATGGTATATATCATATATATTCGTTATTTACTAGAGAGAAATATTAACCTTGTTCTTCAGTGGAATAATGAGCATTATGAGGTGGAGCATCTGTGGAAGCATAAATTGAAAGGATTGAGTCAATTTTTATATGTATATAGAGGATGTTATGCGGTGGTGAGAAGATATTAAGTTTATCTTCGATTGAGTGGTGAAAATATTTCATGAGTGAGCACAGAGTGCACGTGGTACGGTGGTATGGTCTGGTAGGCCTGCTGCCAAGTTCCAAATCTATATGGTCATATGAGGAGGGTTTGCTGGCTGTGCCTCTTTGTAATGTTTACAACACGGACGCGAATGTTGTAAATGACTCGTGAAATTCAATAATAATAATTAATGAAGATAATGATTTCTGAGGAATAGATTTCAAAAGCAGTGTTATTTAAGAAAATATAGTTTGATGTTTTATAAGAGCTCGGTACAATGTTTTTTGACGTCACACATTGTTTGGTACAGGCATCCCACATTGGTTATTGTGCTTAGGTTAGCAAAGCAAGATGCAGGGTATTTTATCTAGTTGGTGGGACTAGCTTTTGAAAAGGCTCTGGGAAACCAACTTCCTTAAGCCGGACCCACAGGTTTATTAGTATTCTGTATCTGATACAGAATACTAATAGATCTATACAATCACAGTATCCCCCTCATCTTTTTTTTTTATCATCACCAACATCATCATCATCATCATCATCATCATCATCATCATCATCATCATCATCACCACGACCATCATCACCACCACCACCACTACCATCATCACTACCATCCTCGTCACCACCGCCTTTCAAATCATCAGCAGCATTAGTCTTCATATAATTATTTATAATCATCATCATCATAATACATACTCATGAGCGCCGAAAAACCTGCATGTAGTTTTGAAACTATTATAGACTTTCTTCTTTTTGACTTGTTAAACTGATTAAAAACAATCACCAAAGTAACTCAAACCCTATTTTTCTCTCATATACCTGCATCAATTTAATTCAGCTGTTTTGAAACTAACCTTGTTGCTCATCATCAACAGAAATCCCATCAGAGTTATCACTACTTCTATCATCTTGAACATCTGTGAAAGTTGTATAGGCAATGTTAATTTTCAAAGCCACATGTGAAACAGAACGAAAGCAGTGAGTCACAATTACAAGTTATATTTAGGAACTCCTGAATATAAAGGAACTTGGGCGAAGTACTTTGTTATCTACCTCATTACAAATAAATAGCTGGATTATCTTAATGGTTCAAAGCAAGCTTCATTATTCGTACAGAGGCTGGGAATGATTGTAAATCAGACACACACTAAAGACTGATATTAAGTGATACCTGATTGTTGATTATCTCCTGGAGAGTTGGGTGGTGAGGAGTTTGGTACTCGGTCACTTTCCACTGCCTGTTCAGTCTCATCTCCAGCGGCAGGTGGCTGGGTATCTGCTCCTTGTCCTGTCCCTTCTCCAGCGGCAGGTGGTTGGGTATCTGCTGCCTGTCCAGTCCCTTCTCCAGCGGCAGGTGGTTGGGTATCTGCTGCCTGTCCAGTCCCTTCTACAGCGGCAGGTGGTTGGGTACAGAAAGACATTTAAGCATTAATAACTTTTTATAATTAGCACACAAAATCCTATATCAAAATTTCTAAGGTGCTTTACATAATCTGATAATGTAACCTACATGACTAAAACAGAAAAATGATATTAGTTACTTATCATTATGAAAATAATTTTGAAAATACTTTGAAAAGTATTATACCTTGACTTTTTTGTGCAGTCATTTATTTATTTAACTTTCTGTAATCCCACTATAGTTTTGTTAATTTTTTTTATGGAACTATAGTGGGATTACAGAAAGTCCAGCCTCTTTCAGCTTCTCATAAACCTCTTCCTCAACAACTTTATAGGTAATACACTGTGATTGGCATAGAAAGCTAAATTTCTATGTCATACAACCCATAAAATTATAAATAATATATATTTCATTTTATTCGGTTTTATTCTTTACCTTGACTTTTTCCAAACTTAAAAATCTCTATTCTGCAGTTGCTGTTTCTTTTTCTGTAACATCCCACTATAGTTTTGGTGTTGTCCAGGAGAAGCGGCCCAGCCTCTTTCAGTTTGTTAAGAACGCTTTCACCATTTTTATTAATTCTTTTAATTTCATAGATATTAATCTGTGATCCGCATTGACTCATGTTGAAGGGAATGAACTTAAGATAGTTACAGTCACTGTATGATTCCATACCTAATCCATAAAAGCTCTTGCTGGGATCTAGAGTTTGATTAATTTTAACCTCCTTGCTGTGTTTCTCCAGAAATGTGCTTTTCTTTAGATCTTCAGAATCACAGCACAAAAAGAAATGCCAATCAAATGCAATCACCAATGGGTTATCCACTTCACATGTTTTTGTTTTCTTTTTCGTGCACATGTACAGTTTCTTTGAAATCTTTTCATAGTCAATGACTGCTTTGGTCACCTTTTCTTGGAAGTTGTTAACAGTACTGTAAAAAAGGTATTCAGAATTTCTAAATTTATTCCTGTCGGCTGATGGATCTAATATGTCTATGAGTTTGTCAACAAGGGTTTCAAGATTGGCATCTTTTTTCACGAAGCAACCATGTAAAGTTTTCAACGTAAGAGTGTCAGATTTTACAGGAATTGTCAGTTTAACAGTGGCAGTTCCTCTAGTAGCCATATCCACGAAAGGCATTGTTGCTTTATACTGAACATTACCTGAATATAAAAGAAAAATGACCTTTAACATGTGTATGGATATGAAAAATGAAATCCAAATCTACCTATTTATGACACCACCCCCCCCCCCCCCCCCCCCCCCCCATTTGGCTGAATCTGACTGAGCATCTCCATGTAGGTCTGTTGTGTTGGGAAGGACATCTGACATGGGCACTATATAGTAAGCCCAGGGCACAGGGTCTTAGAATATATGTGAAATGTGCTGCCTATGCTCTAGTGGTCCTAATGTTATCTGCAAATCATTACATGATTACACATTCGATATAATTAATGCAGAAGCTGTTCTCCCAATGTCTCAATTTGTAATACATTGAGAGCTTAATATCGGACAAGATATATAACTTCAGTGTTTATATAAAGCGTTTTACTCGAGTAGACGGCAAACCATGACCAAATGATATTTCAACCAACTAATCAATAATTATACTAAAAACAGATATACAGGATAAAAGAACAAAGAAATTAAAGAATTGGAAACTCAGTGATGAAGATAAAACAAGGACTCGAGGACTCGATTCTGAGAAATCTTGAATCAAAACTGTAACGTTCCGTGTCAAATTTGCGATAAACAGAGAAGATTCCTAATACTGTCTGGGCTGAATTTACGTAAAACAGATATAATATTATTTTTACCCACCTCTTTTTGCACTTTTTGGAACTTTCAAGGGGATATATTTTCGGTTATACGAAGATTAGTTCTCTACTTCCGCCTTAGTAGGAATTTTTGTAGGTACAGTGTGTACTTCCAAGAACAGCATCCTGACTTGACGTCACGCTAACCACAGGCAGCCCAAGCAATCCATTTTTACAGTAAATGTATGCACAGACAGCCTAGCTATACAGTGAATATGTATTGGTCTAGTTATGGGTCTAAGATGAAATTAATTTGTAATAAAGTTGGACTAACCTTTGTCTGTAGTTGTTTTTGATAGTATGTAGATCCTTCCTAGTTGGTTTTAGCCGTTTTAAGTGAATATTTCTATTTTGTTTCCCTGCCAGTAATTACTCTTATTCTCTTAGAGCGGTTATCGTATGAGTGGGAAACCTACCAGCTTAACCTACGGCACTGACTTACGACACGTACACAGTACCACATGCCGTAACATTGAAATGGTTTCCCATTGTCTTCCAGTAATTCATCCAATCACAACGCGTAGTTACGGCTACGGTACGATTACAGTACGGCTACGAATTTTCCGTATCGTTTCCCACTCATACGAAAACCACTCTATTACCCGCTTATTACTATGTATAGTCTGATCTATTAGGCACAAGTTGCCAAAGTGATTGATTGGGGGTGGGGCTATGTGTCACGTGTGACAAATTAATGTATACGCATGCTCTTTCACGGAGAGAAAGAACGTCTTTTAAAAGGGCTTAAAAGCCCTCATTCACTAAAACAAAACTAGGACTTGCTTGGTTGTGATATAGCCTCCTGCGCAGACGCTTTTAGGGTCGTCACGCAACGCTAACACTTGGTTTGCCATCCTAATGGCAGTCTAAAAGGGATACTAATTCCTAGTCGGATTACTAGCGCTCAGGCTGCCATCCCCTGGGTCCCGCGGCATGCATTTACTTTTGTGTTCACCCGTTTTCTCTAGTATGGTTTGCTTCGTTGTTTGACATTGCCCGACCACTCCTCCCCAGGGGATGACAGCCTGCCCCATGTTGATCACGATTTATAAACCAGTTCAAAGTTTAAGAATCGTTTTCAGTGCGCATGCGATTTTTATCCCGAATTTCTCACCTTCTTTTGTTTAAACCTTCTTTTGTTTTTAATTAAACAAAAGGTGAGAAATTCGGGATAAAATCGCATGCGCACTGATAACGATTCTTAAACTTTGAACTGGCTAGCTTATAGTCAGGTCTGTTAACGACAAAAATACAGCGAAGATCGTTGCAAATTTGAGTACAAGCACCAAACTTGGTACAAATGTTCGCTGAGACATACTAAACAGATTTAGGGGTGGGTGCCAAAAAATGGTCAGGTGGAGGCACGCCACACTCTCAACTGAATGGATAAATTTGAAACGAAAAACTTTCCTTCAAGTTTTGACGCTCTGAACATGGAAGAGCTGTTTGAAAAAGTCAGAATGGCGTTTATAGTTAAGGTATCTCTTTTTGATGCAGAGATATCAAAAGTTTTGAATAAATGGTACATGTAAGAGAATTATCATGAAAGTTGAATCCAAAAGTGTATACTGTGTTATTTGGAACATCGGCGGGAATGATAGGCGTCAGTGTCTTGTTCCTCAAACAGGTGCTGACAAGGAGGAAACAGGCTGTGAGGACTAGAGCAACATAGAGCATGTGTGATCAGGATCTGTAAAGAGCGCATTCAAATTTTGTTTGTACTCTTCTTGTACCATTTATCAAATGCTCCATTTACTCACATCAGCATGGTTTCCGCCAATCAAGCAAGTCTTGTACGTCGCAGCTTAATTACTCCAAGTCCTTCATGACATCTAGACAAAGGTCTTGAAACATATATTATTTATTCAATGGACTTTTAGAATCTGCCTTTGATTCTGTATGTCACAAAAAGCTCCTGGCTAGTGAAACTGCTGTGCTATGTGCTATGGTATATCGAGAGTTATCTGTTTGTTCACCTTCAGCGTGTGGTCATTAACGGATCAAGTTCATAGTTTTAGCATTAAGACAAGCACGTTTCTCTTTCAATGTACACAGGCTTAATTCTTTGAAGCTGGTGTCCAACGCACCAAGTATCATGCAGTTGATTAATTGTAATACAGTCTGTTTATATGCCTCTCTGTGAAATACTACGAGCCCAACTACTAAATACCGCAGTTACAATTAAAATAATAAATACGAAAAATACGACAGAAATAATAATTAAAGAATAAAAAATAAAATATAGTCTTCTGTCCCCTTCTAACTTCTCATTCTGTAGTCTAAGCTGTCCATTTTTATCTTCTTGCTTCTCCTTCTGCTGTTTAAGCTGTCTGTTTTCCTCTTCCACACTCTTCTTCTGTTGTTTAAGCTGTCTTTTATCCTCTTCTAGCTTCTCCTTTCGCTGTTTCAACTGTGTTTTATTCTCTTCTAACTTCTCATTCTGTTGTTTAAGCTGTCTGTTTTCCACTTCTAGCTTCTTCTTCTCTTGTTTAAGCTGTCTTTTATAGTCTTGTATATTCTTCTTCTGTTCTAAAAGCTGTCCATTCTCATATTCTAACTTCCCATTCTGTTGTCTAAGCTGTCCATTTTCATATTCTTGCTTCTCCTTCTGCTGTTTAAACTGTCTTTTATCCTCTTTTAACTTTCCATTCTGTTGTCTAAGCTGTCCATTTTCATATTCTAGCTTCTCCTTCTGCTGTTTAAGCTGTCCATTTTCATATTCTAACTTCACATTCTTTTTTTCCCTTTCCAGTTCCTTTTGTTCTCTTAGATGTCTTAACTCCTCTAATTCGACCGGTAAAGGTTTCGTTAACGTGTGTTTGCCCTTAGCGGCCTGAAACAAATAGAGACAGAACAGTAAAAAAACTGAAAAGCTATTTTTTCTGTTAACAGTAGTTATACATAGGGTGTTGACTCAACTTACAATGTAATATGTAATCAATAGTAAATTTACAGGCCTGGAACTGCTGCCGCAGACTGGTCAGTTATAGCGGAGCTCCCGCGCGGGCCTTGGGCCCGCGCGAGCGGAGCACCATACTTAAGAAAAAATGGTAACCCATCGACTTGATTTTTCATGGCTTGATTTGTCCATACATACATACGTCCGTGTACCACTTTGCACAGGGTTCCCGCGCGCTTTGCTTACTCACAAATGCACAGAAAAATTGCAATAATGTAGTCAAAGATGGATCAAGAAGTATTTTTTTCTGATTTTTGCAATGCGAAAAATACGTTTAATCGAAGTCATGTCTGTCTTAAAGTGAACAAAAACAGTTTTTCGACTTAAGCGACTTGTTAAAGAAGATTTAGCGAGGGAAAGCGAGGGAAGATTCTTAATCTTACGATGAATTAAGTTTCGTGACTGAAACTTCAGTGAGAGAAAAAGTGGCCTGTAGACTAGAAAAACCTGATTATACTGCAAGAGTTATATTTCAGTTTCGTAGAAAACACTTCATAGAAGGTAAATTCATTAATTTTAACTAATATTTCGTAAAAAATCGAAAAGAAATGTGTAAACTAGCTGAAGAAACTCCCAGACAAGCCAAGGACGTTGGTTCGGCAAACATTGTCAGAGAAACTTGGATAGTTTGTCGTTTTTACTGCATTCTAGATTTTTATCATCTTTTTCTTCATTACTTGTGAACCAAAAAAGCAATATTTGAAGCTTTGATTATTTGTTTTTGATCCCATTCAAGAAAAAAGGCTAAGACTTAGTAAAAAGACTTGGTTCTTTGAAAAAATATATTTGACGGCCAGCGAACCTTACGCGAAGTCAAAACAAGATTCCAGTTTCATAATCATATGAATATTTTGACATTTTTATAGATAATTTATTCTAATGTTGAATGAAATATAAAAAAGGAATACATATCACACCAAATATTTGCTATTTATCGGGCTTTTCCAGCTATTACTATTACACAATCGCAAAAATGATGAGCTTGTTTTTTTTTTTTTTATGGATAAGCTTATGTTTTTGTAAGTTTTTTCGCTCGATAATAAAGTTAAGAATAAATCTAAAAAAAATACTTTTCAAAGACCAACTTACTAACAAAGAAAATTATTATCATTTTTGCGATTGTGTAATAGTAATAGCTGGAAAAGCCCGATAAATAGCAAATATTTGGTGTAATATGTATTCCTTTTTCATATTTCATGATCATTCAACATTAGAATAAATTATCTATAAAAATGTCAAAATATTCATATGATTATGAAACTGGAATCTTGTTTTGACTTCGCGTAAGGTTCGCTGGCCGTCAAATATATTTTTTCAAAGAACCAAGTCTTTTTACTAAGTCTTAGCCTTTTTTCTTGAAATGGGATCAAAAACAAATAATCAAAGCTTCAAATATCGCTTTTTTGGTTCACAAGTAATGAAGAAAAAGATGATAAAAATCTAGAATGCAGTAAAAACGACAAACTATCCAAGTTTCTCTGACAATGTTTGCCGAACCAACGTCCTTGGCTTGTCTGAGAGTTTCTCCAGCTAGTTTACACATTTCTTGTCGATTTTTTACGAAATATTAGTTAAACTTAATGAATTTACCTTCCATGAAATGTTTTCTACGAAACTGAAATATCACTCTTGCAGTATAATCAGGTTTTTCTGGTCTACAGGCCACTTTTTCTCTCACTGAAGTTTCAGTCACGAAACTTAATTCATCGTAAGATTAAGAATCTTCCCTCGCTTTCCCTCGCTAAATCTTCTTTAACAAGTCGCTAAAGTCGAAAAACTGTTTTTGTTCACTTTAAGACAGACATGACTTCGATTAAACGTATTTTTCGCATTGCAAAAATAAGAAGAAAAAATACTTCTTGATCCATCATTGACTACATTATTGCAATTTTTCTGTGCATTTGTGAGTAAGCAAAGCGCGCGGGAACCCTGTGCAAAGTGGTACACGGACGTATGTACGTATGTATGTATGTATGTATGTATGTATGTATGGACAAATCAAGCCATGAAAAATCAAGTCGATGGGTTACCATTTTTTCTTAAGTATGGTGCTCCGCTCGCGCGGGCCTTCGGCCCGCGCGGGAGCTCCGCTAAAATCTAACGAAGTGGTAACGCTATAACCAGCGTTATGCCGCGTCACACAATTGTCACGTTTTTAGCACTAAATATACTAATTTATGGGAGCTCCGCTTTTAGGCAGTGCCTAAATCTATATATTTACCAATATTTAGCCAGGAGTTGCCCCTTCAGCATTGCTGATATCAATGGGGGTCCTGGTACGTTAGAGAACATGATAAATCAGTGAACAGATCTAGAAAAATAATAATCTACAAAAAAAACGAAAAATGAAATTATAAGATCAAAATAAAAAACATCCCTAATCTCCACTCGGTCCCGAAGAAATATTGATTTACATGAATTGTTTTACGATGTTCGGGAGCTCGTTGTGAGTATACGTTTGCTCCCTGTAATGCCACGGACTTCCTCCATTCTATTAAAAGTCAGTTCTTATTTTTGGGAGTACTGTGATGTACCACGGACATTTTTAGGAAGTAATTAAGCTCGATCATTTTAATTAAATAGCACTCTTTTAAAACAACACTGGAGATTGTGAGTACAATAAATAGTTTGTAATACTTTGGACTGCCAGGAGTTTAGACTTGACAATTTAAAACTCAGTTAAAAAAAAAAAAAAACATCCCTAATCTTTAGTCGGTCCCGAAGAAATATTGATTTACATTGTTTTACGATGTTCGGGAGCTCGTACAATGAATAGTTTGCAATACATTAGACTGCCAGGAGTTTAGTCTTGACCATTTAAAACTCAGTTGTTTAGCTACCAGTGTAAGCACTACATATATACAATGAGTACAATGAATAGTTTACAATACTTTGGACTGCCAGGAGTTTATTCTTGAACACTTAAAACTCAGTTGTTTAGCTACCAGTGTAAGCACTACATATATAGAGTTTATATCTACATACCATTTTTTCCCCTCTCCCACCTGAAATGAAATATAGGTCTATTAATAAGTAACAAGCCAGTGTAAAAAAATGGATATTTTCTATTATAGGAATGGCATAACTGAAAGTGCGCGCGTGTGCTGTGTGCTCTCATGATGTACGCGAATCAGAAAGCGAGATGTATAACAGTTATTCTACCTCACCAATCGATACTACGGGATCACGCGAGATTGAGCACGTGACCAGTAAACCACATGAGCGACTTTGTAAACGACCGACTAGGTTGTGGTTGGACAAGCTCCCGAAAAACACGAGTAAATACTGCGGCAGAAAGGAGAAATTCACTTAATAACTGGACGATGTCTGAGGAGAAGTCAGAATCAGAGTTTGGGGGGGGGGGGGGGGGGGTAAAAACCAGGGAAGAAACGGCCGGCTTCAGGGAAAATATCAACCAAGATCAACAAGAAGAGACATATCCAAGATGGCGACTTTCCCGCCGAAACAGAACATCTTGACGACCTCAGAAAGAGAGAGAACAATTCCTCCAAAGATTCCCCAAAAGGGGAAACTGAGAACCATGGTGAACATGCTTCACACAACGGTAAAAGTACCGATAATAATGACAAGATAGTCATGCTGTTAGAGTCAATGAGTACACTCGTTCAGCAGCAGGTGAGCGGGCAATCAAAATTGAACGCCACTCTACAAACAATGGGAGACAAAATTGCCTCCCTACAAGATCAGTTAGATAACTCTAATACTGGAAACGAGGAAGAGGTATCCAGTGAAACATCTAGAGGAAACTTAGAGAAGAACCTCGAAGATCTTCTCGCAGGCCTCGAGGATGATGAAGGGGAAAATCCCAATAATAATTCCTCAGGGGAAAAATCCCAAACAGAGGAATGTGACGATCTCCTTCAAGAGATTGCGGGAGACTTTACCGAAGACACGGACATGGGACCAGATATAAATAAATGATGCAGTGTCCAAAAAATTAGGGGTAGAGAAAATCAAGGAGCTATCAGAGAAATACCCAAGACCAAAAAACTGCTCTACACATGTGCCTAAGGTCAATCCAGAAATCTGGACCAAGCTCCCACCACCATCAAAGTCAAAAGACATAAGAATGCAAAAATCACAAAAGTACTTAGAAAAGGCTATTTCATCACTAAGCATCCTGTCAGACAACATACTGTCCTTAAAGACAAATAAAATCCCAGAAAAACTGGATCTTAGTGACACACTAAGAAAACTTCTGGATGCAATTACCTTTGTGGGGCTAGCTCAGCAGGATTTAAACCTCAAAAGGAGGGATCTCATGAAACAGGACATGAACCCAGAATACAGACAGCTGTGCTCAGCCCAGGTTCCTGTAACCAAACTACTATTTGGAGATGACCTACCCAAGTCGATAAAAGACTTAAATGAAACAAACAAGGTTGCAGGAAAACTGGGTTTTCAAAGCTTCAAAGGCAAAAATGCATATGGAAGCAAAGGGAGAAATTTTTTAGGCCAAAGGAACCAGGGATACTCCCGAGACAGAGGAGCCTTCCAGAGACAAAGTCAATACCCCAAGTGGAAGCAACAGAAATGGAAGGACAGGAAACAATAATACATGTGCACACAAATGTAAGTAAATTTTCCCAGAATTGGGAAACCTTTATTGAAGATTTAAACAACCATTTACCTTCTATTGTAAACAACTTCAGAGGAGGTAGATTGAAACACTTTGCCCCAAACTGGAAAGATCTTACCACAGATGAATGGATCCTTGAAAATATTGAAGGTTGTTCTATTGAATTTACTGAAAACCCATTACAAAATAAGGCTCCACATGCCAAGTCATTCAGTGCGAGCGAAGAAAAGATAATTGATATGGAAATTGAAAGACTCCTGCAGAGAGAAGTTATAATGGAAACTACCCATTCTATGGGGGAATTCATTTCAACAGTCTTTATAAGATGTAAAAAAGATGGAGGCCACAGACTTATACTGAACCTCAGAAAATTGAATGAAAAGGTGGAAAAACACCATTTCAAAATGCAAACATTTACATCAGCTTTAACACTGATAACAAAAGATTGTTATATGGCCTCCATAGACTGGAAAGATGCATACTACTCTGTACCAGTCTTGCCCGAATATCAAAAATTTTTGAGATTTCAGTGGAAAGGGCAATTGTTTCAATATACCTGCCTCCCTAATGGCTTGTCCAGTGCACCAAGGATATTTACTAAGATAACCAAGCCAATTTTTTAAGTATTAAGAAGGAAAGGATATTTAAATTCCTCTTATATTGATGACTCACTCCTAATTGGAGATACATTAACTGAATGCAGGGAAAATGTAATGGATACTGTGGAATTAGCACTTAAAGCAGGATTTGTTATACACCCCCAGAAATCAGTGTTTGAACCCTCTCAAACCCTTACATATTTGGGGTTTATTATTAACTCTGTAGAAATGAGTGTTACATTAACAGAGGGAAAAATCACAAAACTTACAAAATCCTGCACAGACATGCATGCTTAGCAAAAACATGGTAACAATAAGAGAGTTATCAGAACTTATTGGGCAGATGGTAGCCAGTTTCCCAGCAGTAGAACATGGAAGGTTATTCTACAGGCTAATAGAAAATGAAAAATCAGCTGCCCTTAAACAAGCAAAAGGAGATTTTGATGCTCAAATATGTATCTCTGACCAAGCTAGGACAGATATTCAATGGTGGATTTCTAATATATCCACCTCCTCCTGTCCCATATCACATGGGAACCCCAACTTGATTTTGAAAACAGATGCCTCTGGCACAGGTTGGGGTGGAGTCAAGGGTGAGACAAAAACTGGGGGACACTGGAACCTAGAAGAGCAAAACTATCATATAAATTGTCTAGAGCTGTTAGCTGTTCTATTCTCCCTTAAAGCTTTGTGCAGCAATGAAAAATCAGTCCACATACAGATTAAATCAGATAACACCACTACTGTAAGCTACATCAATAACATGGGGGGTACAAAAGACTCCTGCTACAAAATAGCCAGAGATATTTGGGACTGGTGTATTGAAAGGGATATCTGGTTGAGTGCCTGTCATTTGCCAGGTGTTGAAAACACAGAAGCAGACAAAGAGAGCAGGGTGAATCATGATAACACTGAATGGCAACTAAATCCAAAATTATTCCATACCATAGAAAAGGTGTGGGCAACACCCAAAATTGACCTCTTTGCATCTAGGATAAATAAACAAATCCTGCCTTATGTTGCATGGAAACCTGATCCTGAAGCTCATGCTATAGATGCATTTTCTATACCGTGGAACAAATATTTTTATGCTTTCCCACCTATCTGCCTCATAGGTAAGGCATTAGCAAAGATCCAAGAGGACAGAGCTACTGGTATTTTGATAGCCCCCCTGTGGACTACCCAAACATGGTTCCCAAAACTGGGGAATATGCCAACAGATTGTCCTTTATTACTCCCTAGAACAAAGGACACTCTAATACTGCCATACAAACGCCAAGCTGTTCATCCATTAAGCTCAAAGATGAGGTTAGCAGCTTTTCTTGTGTCAGGGATTCCCTCGACAGCCTCAACATTTCGCAATCGGCTAAAGACATCATCATGTCATCATGGCGGCCATCAACACAAAAGCAGTATGGACCCTACATCAGACAATGGATGGACTTTTGCAGTAAAAGGAGTGAAAATAACAGCTCACCCAATTTGGGAACTGTAATTGAGTTCTTAACTTCATTATTCGACAGAAATCTGGGTTACAGTGCTGTAAATACAGCCCGTTCAGCATTATCTTGCATATTGTATACAGAGTCAGGACAGCCCATAGGCCAACACCCAATGATTGTCAGATTTATGAAGGGTGTATTTGAAAAAAGGCCAAGCCTGCCCAGAAACAATGTCACATGGGACACAAAAATTGTGCTGAATTATCTAAGAACACTAAGCCCGGCAGCTGAACTTTCGTTAGAAATGTTGACATTCAAAACAGTTACTTTAGTTGCCCTGTTAAGTGCTCAACGAGCTCAAACTATTCATTTACTGAGTTTGGAAAATATGACAGTCACTTCCAGTTTTTACAAGTTCAAAATAGCCAAACCTATAAAAACAACAAAACCAGGAAAGCACATTCAAGAGTTAGAATTTGCAGCCTATCCTGAGGATAAAGATATTTGCATAGTCACTACCTTAAAGGAATATATCATGAGAACAGAAAAACTTAGGGATCAGGAGAAAGCACTGTTTATCAGTTTTTCAAAACCCCACAACATATCCAAGTCTACAATATCAAGATGGATCAAAACCACACTGACAAATGCTGGTATAGACATGAATATCTTTACTCCACACAGTACTCGTGCTGCATCAACAAGCAAAGTGCAAAATTCAGTCTCCTTGGAGACAATCCTGAAAACAGCAGCATGGAGTCAAGAATCTACCTTCAGGAAGTTTTACAACAAGCCAATCCACAACACAGGAGAATTTCGCCTTAATATTCTGGAGGACAGTTAAACATATGACTGTTTTAAAACTTATGTTACAAAGTTATAGCTGTGAATATATTTTATCTATGGTATTGTTTACCTATATTGACCTGATTGAGTTACATAAACCAGTTTACAAGAAATCATTACAGGTCTGATGAATATGAATCTGTCTTTTATTATCCCAAGGCTCATGTACAGGGCTTTAAACATCTCGCGTGATCCCGTAGTATCGATTGGTGAGGTAGAATTAAAAATTAAACGAGACTTACCTGTAAGTTGAAGTTTGATTGGAATTCTACCGATCCAATAGAGATACGTAGGGATTACGTGCCCACCCTAAACTTCATGCCCCTCCCTATATGATATTTACTGTCCACTCGCCTTGAAATTTTAAAATATGTGGTTTACTGGTCACGTGCTCAATCTCGCGTAATCCCTACGTATCTCTATTGGATCGGTAGAATTCCAATCAAACTTCAACTTACAGGTAAGTCTCGTTTAATTTTTAATTTTGTAATGCGTCATGAGTTCTGCCCTTTTACACAATAATGACGAACTTGTACATATTATGCAAGAGGTTGGTGACGAATAGCCTGTGTGCAGCCGGCGACTTTAACGCAGTTTAGGTGATGAAATCCTTAGTTTGCATTCTCTCAGTTCTCGCGTTCTCATCAAGGGAGCACGGCAGAAATAAATTTATTGATTGGTCTTCCTGTGGTATTGAAGTGTACTGACGAATGCGGCGGCTTTCCACGAAAATATAGCGTGGGTTCACTTAAAAATCTAAGATTGCGCTTACATAATATTGACCCCATGAGCACGGCAGAGATAAATTTATTGATTGGTCTTCCTGTGGTAATGACGTTTGCTGACGAATGCGGTTTTCCACGAAAATATAGCGTGGGCTCACGTAAATATCAAATATGGTGGCTTACATAATATTGACGTGTCAATAATATATAACGTCCGCCATATTTTTTTACCTATGAGCCCGCACGCATTTTAAAAAACAGCGTTCGCGTCAACACCACAGGAAGCCCGCGCTCTTAGAAAAGCTGCACGTTAATACCACAGGAAAACCAATCGATAAATTTATTTCTGCCGTGCTCTCTGTTCTCATCAGTAAAAATCAAAGGTTTATGAAAATGGTCCAGAGTCCTTCAATACCGTGCTTTAAAAAAAAACAATTAGGAGCTGTCAACCCTAGCGGCAATTTGCTTTGTTTGCACCAAATATTCATGACCCTTGGACTCTTTCCTTGGATTCACCAACAAACACTCAGTGCTTTGATTATGATTCTTTTATTAAATCTATAAATTAGAATTAAGAACATATCTAACTGAATACATACCCGAGGTTTCCATTACGTACTTATTCTTGGTGGTAGGTTGGTGCTGATCATGATGGGCAGGTTCCCCTGAAGGTGAAGCATGGAACCCATTCTCGCTATTAGGCTGTTCAGTGGAGGGTGAGAATTCGGCCCCTTCTGTTGGTTCTCCAGTCTCATCTTTAAGGCCAAACGACGAGGTGCCTGCTGGCTGTCCAGAATCAGCTCCAAGGGCAAGTGGTAAGTCCATTGGACCATCTGTATGCGATGCAGATATCGTTTCTTTGGGGGGAAATATTTATAATCAATCTTAGACGCAAAAGAATGAGGTTTCGATATTTCTAATCTAACCTAAGTCACCATACCTGTTACGCTTGGTCTTTGTGCCAAGTAGCATACAAATTTTATTCATCTATTCGAACCATGTATAAGTCAGGATTTATAAAGGTGGTTATCTACTTTTGGACAAACCATAGTTGATGGAGTGGAATGGTTTGGAAAACCTATTGTTCTAGGCTTTTGTTTGCCTAGCGATGTTGAAACGTACCATCACGTGATATTGACCGTGCACAATGAACCAAAGCAAGTATGGCTGAAAATACTAGTTTCCGTACTATTTTCATGTACGATCATTTTGAAAGTGTAAAATTTTCATTCTAAGATTACAAAGAAGAGGATAAATGATTCTGCACAGATTCAGTAAAGTTTCTAGATGATAAATAAGAAAGCGTACAAAAAGGGTGATTTCCTTTTCAATTAACAAATAATCTCATACAGGATTTATTCAACAAATACCATCTATTTTAGAACATTTTGAGAAAAAAATGTCTGTATTCCTTGAGTTACTATGAACGAACGCTGTAACTTTTCCTTCTCTGTGCACGGTCAACGTCATATAACAATGGAAAAAGTCGAACAAAAACCTAGAACAATAGGTTTCCAAACCATTCCACTCCATTAACTATGGACAAACAGACATTTAATAAGTATTACCTTTTTTTATTTCGAACATGAAAATCGAGATTGTGCAGTCGCGATCCTTTGTCTTTTTGTAACATCCCACTATAGTTTTTTCTTTTTCCAAGATAATACGAAGTGGCCCAGCCTCGTTCAGTTTGCCATACTGAACCGCATTATTAACGTGATAGATGTTACTCTGTGATTGGCTTTGGCTCACGCCGAAGGAAATGAACTTAAGATAGTTGGCACCACATTCCATTCCTAGTCCATACAAGTTCTTGCTGGGATCTAGAATTTCATTAATTCCAACCTGTATCTTGCAGTATTTCATCATAAACTTGCTATCATTTAGATCTTCAGAATCACAGCACAAAAAGAAATGCCCATTAAATGCAATCACTAACGGGTTGTTTTCCAGGGTACAATCTTTCGGTTTCATGGACTTCTCATTCTTTTGAATCTCTATATACGTAATGACTGCTTTGGTCACCTTTCCTTGGAAGTTGCTAACAGAACTATAAAAAAGGTATTTAGACCTTTCTAATTTATTCCTCTTGACTTTGGCTGAAGGATCTATGAAATATTCGACGAAATATTTAAGATCGGCATCTTTTTTCAAAAAGACTCCGTGGAATTTAATATTTGAAGATTTCTCCAAATTTCCTTCAGGTTTTTCCAGAATTGTCAATTCAACAGTAGCAGTTCCTGCAGTAGCCGTATCCACGAAAGGCATTGTTGCTTTATACTGAAGATTACCTGAATATAAAAGAAAAATGAATTTAGTGTGTGTATAGATATGAAAAATGAAATCCAAATCTACCTGTTCATAACACCCCCACACAGACTTGGTTGCAACACTCCGGTTGGCTTAAGGTAATTCCCTCGAAAGAAATTTTGCCAATAACTTTGTTCTGAAACTTTGTATGGACATTAATAATGTAATGGACATTTAAAAACTGCAATAAAAAATTGGGGTCACCATTCTCATTTTCCCACTAGATACTCTTCAAATGTAGCAATATACAGATTTTATGGCGAAATGTGGAAGCAACCGGAAGTCGTAATCTTAAACGTTTATTCTCGGTTCAAAGTACTTCCTTACAATAAAACGTAACTATAATTCAAAGCTGAATAATTATTCTATACTTCTAAATTCATCAAAGTAATTAAATGACTACAATAGTTTAAATATTAGTGAAAAATGCAAGTATGCGCCCCTCTACAAACGTCCAGAAATCGTACACTTCAACTATTCTCATCAAAATATTTCAAAATTTATCCAATAAAGTTTCCTTCATATTTTGATATATGATTCCCAGAACCGTTTTTATTTAAAATCTTAAATAGAAAATGGGGGTCACTATCCTCATTTTTGATTTATTTTGAAAAAACATCGAAAAATGGTCGAAAACTGGTACTTTTCCGAGAGGAGACTGGGGCGAGTTTTACAAAAATCAAATCGCTCAAAAAAGAGAAAAAAGTAGGATTTAGTTATAAATAGAATTTTTACCTAGGATATGAAAGTAAAATGCCTAAACTGTGTAAGTTCCCTGCTTTTAGTCGTATGCGCAGAAAGATGCGCAGTGCAAAACAAGGGAATTACCTTAATGAGGGTGAGCATCAACAGGTCTGTTATGCTGGGAAGGCAGGGGCGTAGGCAGGGGGTGAGGTAGGAACCCCCTTCCTGTTGTCCTATTGGCCATTTGTTTTTAGTTGGTCGTTGTTTTGGGCTCCCATCTCATTTATTGATTTATTGGTCATGGTTGCATCATGCAAGCATCACCGGCATCTGCTAAACGAGAGGTGGAGTGGACTACCACCATTAAATAAGTGAATCACAGAAGCCACTAAATGAGTATTGTGAGTATTGCAGGGGTTTGGTGCACTTTAAAAGGAGGGAAGGTAACCCTATCATTAGGGTTACCCTAGCAGGGCTACCCTAGGGTTCCCTCCCTCCTTGTAAACATGTTTAAAGAGGCGCTTAGAGTCAGTTTTTGGACACTGAATTCCGATACTAGTCATTATTCGGTCAAAGGTGTTGGTTGCTTTTATAGTTTGTGAACTTGTTCGTACCATGCAGTAGAAATCAATAATGCACTACTGGCTGAGAACCTGTGAAACTCCTGTGAAAGATAGCTGTAAATTTATGAAATTTCGCAGAATTTTCACTGGTTTCAAAAGGAACGATTTTTCCAAGAATCAACATCAGCAGTTTTTTTCACAGGTCATTTTCGTGTTACCTATGTTTTCACAGGATTTTCACGGGTTTTCACGCAGCCACTTATATCAGTTTTTGATCAGTGCAGCTTATTATCACTTGCGTTTACGGACAAGACAACTTCAAGTAATATATACCGAAGGCGATTGATTGTATATCTGATACAACACAGACATGAATATTGTATATTACTTATGAAACGTCTAGGTGTATACATTCATGTTCTACTAAAATTTTAAAGATAAAATTGAATTTGGCTGAGAAAATTGGAGTTAAAATTTATGCAAATCACGACGATTTTGATATACAACCTCCTCCACGGACAATGATTTCTTTTGTGTTTTCCTCATTAATTATTCATGATTTTATAATGTTTGTATAAAGCGTTTTACTCGAGTAGACGGCGAAGCATGTCCAGATATTTCAACCAACTAATCAATAATTATACTAAGAACAGATATACAGGATAAAAGAACAAAGAAATTAAAGAATTAGAAACTCAGTGATGAAGATAAAACAAGGACTCGATTCTGAGAAATCTTGAATCAAATAGACTGTGATGTTTCGTATTTGCGATAATCAGTACAAGTTTTAAGTTTTAAGTTTTAATCTTTTAAGTTTTAAAAGATTCCCCAGACTGTCTGGGCTGTAAAACAGATATAATATCGTTTTTACCCACCTTTTTGCACTCAGTTTTGGCACTTTTAAGGGGATATGTTTTCCTTTATACGAAGACGAGTTGAGTTCTCCATGCAATTTCCGCCTTTATATAATAGTAGGCACTTCCAAGAAACCTGCATCCTTGCGTGACGTCACGCCACCACAGGCTTCCCATAGAAAGACGAACAAAGTGTTCCGATCCAGGTGAATAATTTTATGTAAACTAGACGCTCTTGGAGCGTTCACTGGGTTGCCTGTGCGAGAGCTAGACCACTCACCAATCCTATATACTCTATTATTTCTTACCAAAGTATTCCTTTTGGGTTCAAAGTCCCCCTTTATTAAAAACATTTTAAATTCTAGTAAGGCATTAGTGTTGCGTTACTGACTTGTTAACGCGTATTAGATTTCTACTTGACCTACTAGAGTACCTTTAAAGACTAGCTGATGAAATAAACATATCTATTTCAGTATCGAAACTGTTCGCTGCAAAACAAACGTTTTATCAATGTAAATACTCTTAGCCAAAATGTGTTTAACTGGTCATTTGTTTTTCCCTCAGTTTTTGTTTTCTGTATTTTCATAAATGGAACTAGACGCTCTACGGAGCGTGCACTCGTGCCCTGAATGCTAGTTTGGTTCTTCTATTGTTTATTATTGTCAATGTAGAATTGTTGTATACATATGAATTCAAAGACATTGCTTTATCTAATGTATGACAATCCTCAAATGCTGAAAAAACTATAGTTTCTGCATAGGTGTCTAGACATGACACGAAATATATAGCTGCGATTACACTAATAGCTACGATTGTACTTAAAGCATTACAAAATAAAAACTGCCATTTTAGCTTACTAAATAATACAAAAAGAACAATTGAAATAAGTATAATATTTACCATTAACTCGATATAGAATCGATTCGTTATTTCGAGGTTCACAACATTTATTAGAGTAAACACACTTCACTGCAGAAGTTCAATTGTCACCATTGTTAATGTATCCAGAGCAATAGTTGTGCTAGTTTTTTATAGTACAAGAATAAAGATAGCTGATTTGAAGCATAATTCTCGATAAGTTCACGATAAGTTTCACAATAAGTTTTTCGATAAGATCCACTCGTAAATCTTCTCTCATAATTGTGTTCGCGGACCGGTCTGTTTCGAAAACGCTCGACATCTTTTAGTGTAGACCTACCGCGAAGAGAGTGTGCGTTTGTATGTAAAGATTGCGTACATAAAACAGCAGAAGAAGACATCTTTCTTGGCTTTATATTGTGCTTCATTCAGTATTTGTGGAAAACCACGCTGGAAATTCGCTTTCACAAAGGAGAGCGCATGCGGTAGTCGTTCCCAGGCTGCCTCGTACGGCGATTTACGTACTTCGTGACATCTTCGGACTTTCCGAAGAGTTTCCGAAGTACAACTTCTGACATAGAAACCAAAAAAACACGCGTTGCATTTTTAGACTCGTGCCGGCCATAGGCCTGGGCACGAGTAAATATTCAACAAGGAGTCTTGGCAGTTCGCTTTCTTGTAGATCACTATCAGCTCGTCTGACTTCTACAAGTTCTTGGAGTCAGCTTTCATCAAAGCTTTGTTTGTCACTCGTTTTGTAGTTTGTCTCTCGTTCTGTAGTTTGTCTCAGTATATTTTTTTGTATCTGACTGGTAATCTAGCGATCTGAGATCTAGCTTGATCATAGCTAGGTAGTTTATAGATTCTCTTAGACTATTTTGACTAGTTTGTCTAGTTCTACGATTCTCATACCGTAGTTTGCTCATAGATTCTCAAAGATAGCTCACAGATTCTCACGCTTCTCTCTTTGTGTATGTGGACCAACCCGTTCCAAAATCGCTCAATAACATCTTTTAGTTTGTGTCTACCACGTACGGCGTGTGTGTTTGTAAGTAGTTTAAGCGTAGCGTTAAAAAACCTAAAAACAATAGTATGCAACATGCCCACAGACAAACTAGTACTTCACGAACCCTGAACGAATGAATTAATGGTGACACAACACTAAAAACTATAAATACATCGATGTCGTGTGGCAACTTCATTGGACATTGGACATTGTTTACAAGTTCTCGACCAATCATGATGTGTGAAATCATGGTCTACCTGACGTCCGAAAAACGGATCTCATTTTAAGACTGGTTTGCTACCATAGCAACCCAGTAATAAACGCATTTATCGCGACCATTGAATAGACCATAAACCCCTTGTATCATTTATGAATGCAGCTCAATTTGGAGGACAAAACAATAGGTTCCAATTCTCAGGAGATTGAAATTCCTTTATTTTGCCTTCACTGCATATCACAACACAACACCCTATCAGGAGAACACCTGTTTATTTTGGAATTGTCGCCAGCGCCCCGTATGCTTGCAGTGCCAACTGTATTACAATACAATACAACTATCATACACTGTATATCACAATCTACTATGCTGAGCCGGACACGAAAACCAGGAAAAACCCAGTGGGAAAAACACTGGAACGTGTTCCTCCACACCATGCTGCAGCATTACTCTAGGAGGTTTAAGAGCTAATAGATTTAAAGTAAATATATCAATTAAACTTGAATGTGAACTAATCAAAGTACTAGATTACGATTTAGAATATATCTCCAAGAAAAAACGTTAAACAAGTAGCGTGCTGTAAAGGGAACTGGCTAGAGTGGTGAATGTCCCACTATATATACCCATACCCCTAATGCACCGCATCATCATACTCATCACGTGCTATTCACGTGCCGTCAAAATATTCATTTCTGCCTAAGTCATTACATTCCAACGGCAGAAATGTATAATTTTCTCCTCCAAATTGAGCTGCTTTGACGTCACGTGCAAGGGGTCTATACATCAAAATACGACTCATTAAAACAGATAACGTTTATTTCTGTTCAATTCTTTACTGAAATACAATTGTGTTGCTTTTAAAACTTATCAACATGATGGCAGATAAAGTCCTAGTTACGATGCATAGGACACTGCAGCCCACATTCTATATAAAAGCTCAAATACTATGGATTACATTTGCAGCTCATAGCAGGTAAAGTAGTTAGAGTATGACTGACTCCCTAATGAACCTAGCCTAATAAGTCCCAGCTAGTTACAGGGTTCGTACAAGATCCTCTGTGAGAATTTACAAAAATTTCCAAAGCCTTTTGACTCAAATTTCCAAAATTACACACAGCGCAAAACTGAAGCAGAATTCATGGATCTGAAAGATTCGACATATTACATTTACAACGAAAACAATTGTTTTCAAGTCAAGAAGGTTTATACGTCCAATATGTAAATGACCGTGATGTCACCCCAGGCTTCATTTAATATATAAACTTTAACAGGTTCACAGAAAACGTATTTAAAAAGCATCATCATTATACTCATGGTTTCCACAATGTTTACAGTAAATTTTGGTGTGTCATAATGGCTAGCGTTTAGTATTATAAGTAAAACAAATATATTCAAAAGCCTGGGGTCACGTCACAGTCATTAACATATTGAAGTATAAAACCTTCATATCTTAAAGACGCAACACTTAAATGAAGAAATATATTACCATTCAACTAGTCGCTTCATGTAGAATTGATGCAGAAAGTATTGTATCAGGGGTTAGGTGCACTTTAAAAGTATGTGTTACCGATTCTGAATGAATTATTTAATTCTTTAATTGCTAGACAACATGTGGAATGGATTGAAGAAACTGAGTGGAATAAGTGGAAAGAAAAGAAAAAAGTGAAGAAGAGAAGAGAAGAGAGAAAAGAGGACAGCAAAAGAGGATAGGAAACTGAAACAAAGATAAGAAGGATATACGTTTCACGAGATAGATTGGATGAACGAAAAGGAATAAGAATGTACACGAGATGGATTGGATGAACGAAAAGGAATAAGAATGAACACGAGATGGATTGGATGAACGAAAAGGAATAAGAATGAACACGAGATGGATTGGATGAACGAAAAGGAATAAGAATGAACACGAGATGGATTGGATGAACGAAAAGGAATAAGAATGAACACCAGATGCATTGGATGAATGAATAGGAATAAGAATTTACACGAGATGGATTGGATGAACGCATAGGAATAATAATGCACACGAGATTGATTAGATGAACGCATAGGAATAAGAATGTACACGAGATGCATTGGATGAATGAATAGGAATAAGAATTTACACGAGATGGATTGGATGAACGCATAGGAATAATAATGCACACGAGATTGATTAGATGAACGCATAGGAATAAGAATGAACGCGAGATGGATTGGATGAACGCATAGGAATAAGAATGTACACGAGATGGATTGGATGAACAAATAGGAATAAGAATGTACACGAGATGGATTGGATGAACGAAAAGAAATAAGAATGTACACGAGATGGATTGGATGAACAAATAGGAATAAGAATGTACACGAGATGGATTGGATGAACAAATAGGAATAAGAATGTACACGAGATGGATTGGATGAACAAATAGGAATAAGAATGTACACGAGATGGATTGGATGAACAAATAGGAATAAGAATGTACACGAGATGGATTGGATGAACAAATAGGAATAAGAATGTACACGAGATGGATTGGATGAACAAATAGGAATAAGAATGTACACGAGATGGATTGGATGAACAAATAGGAATTAGAATATACACGAGATGGATTGGATGAACGAAAAGGAATAAGAATGTACACGAGATGGATTGGATGAACGAAAAAGAATTAGAATGTACACGAGATGGATTGAATGAATGCATTGGAATAAGAATGTACACGAGATGGATTGGATGAAAAAATAGGAATAAGAATGTACACGAGATGGATTGGATGAACAAATAGGAATAAGAATGTACACGAGATGGATTGGATGAACAAATAGGAATAAGAATATACACGAGAGGGATTGGATGAACAAATATGAATAAGAATGTACACGAGATGGATTGGATGAACAAATAGGAATAAGAATGTACACGAGATGGATTGGATGAACAAATAGGAATTAGAATATACACGAGATGGATTGGATGAACGAAAAGGAATAAGAATGTACACGAGATGGATTGGATGAACGAAAAAGAATTAGAATGTACACGAGATGGATTGAATGAATGCATTGGAATAAGAATGTACACGAGATGGATTGGATGAACAAATAGGAATAAGAATGTACACGAGATGGATTGGATGAACAAATAGGAATAAGAATGTACACGAGATGGATTGGATGAACAAATAGGAATAAGAATGTACACGAGATGGATTGGATGAACGAAAAGAAATAAGAATGTACACGAGATGGATTGGATGAACAAATAGGAATAAGAATGTACACGAGATGGATTGGATGAACAAATAGGAATAAGAATGTACACGAGATGGATTGGATGAACAAATAGGAATAAGAATGTACACGAGATGGATTGGATGAACAAATAGGAATAAGAATGTACACGAGATGGATTGGATGAACAAATAGGAATAAGAATGTACACGAGATGGATTGGATGAACAAATAGGAATTAGAATATACACGAGATGGATTGGATGAACGAAAAGGAATAAGAATGTACACGAGATGGATTGGATGAACGAAAAAGAATTAGAATGTACACGAGATGGATTGAATGAATGCATTGGAATAAGAATGTACACGAGATGGATTGGATGAAAAAATAGGAATAAGAATGTACACGAGATGGATTGGATGAACAAATAGGAATAAGAATGTACACGAGATGGATTGGATGAACAAATAGGAATAAGAATATACACGAGAGGGATTGGATGAACAAATAGGAATAAGAATGTACACGAGATGGATTGGATGAACAAATAGGAATAAGAATGTACACGAGATGGATTGGATGAACAAATAGGAATTAGAATATACACGAGATGGATTGGATGAACGAAAAGGAATAAGAATGTACACGAGATGGATTGGATGAACGAAAAAGAATTAGAATGTACACGAGATGGATTGAATGAATGCATTGGAATAAGAATGTACACGAGATGGATTGGATGAACAAATAGGAATAAGAATGTACACGAGATGGATTGGATGAACAAATAGGAATAAGAATGTACACGAGATGGATTGGATGAACAAATAGGAATAAGAATGTACACGAGATGGATTGGATGAACAAATAGGAATAAGAATATACACGAGAGGGATTGGATGAACAAATAGGAATAAGAATGTACACGAGATGGATTGGATGAACAAATAGGAATAAGAATGTACACGAGATGGATTGGATGAACAAATAGGAATTAGAATATACACGAGATGGATTGGATGAACGAAAAGGAATAAGAATGTACACCAGATCGATTGGATGAACGAAAAGGAATTAGAATGTACACGAGATGGATTGGATGAATGCATTGGAATAAGAATGTACACGAGATGGATTGGATGAACGAAAAGAAATAAGAATGTACACGAGATGGATTGGATGAACAAATAGGAATAAGAATGTACACGAGATGGATTGGATGAACAAATAGGAATAAGAATGTACACGAGATGGATTGGATGAACAAATAGGAATAAGAATGTACACGAGATGGATTGGATGAACAAATAGGAATAAGAATGTACACGAGATGGATTGGATGAACAAATAGGAATTAGAATTAACACGAGATGGATTGGATGAACGAAAAGGAATAAGAATGTACACGAGATGGATTGGATGAACGAAAAAGAATTAGAATGTACACGAGATGGATTGAATGAATGCATTGGAATAAGAATGTACACGAGATGGATTGGATGAACAAATAGGAATAAGAATGTACACGAGATGGATTGGATGAACAAATAGGAATAAGAATGTACACGAGATGGATTGGATGAACAAATAGGAATAAGAATGTGCACAAGATGGATTGGATGAACAAATAGGAATAAGAATGTACACGAGATGGATTGGGTGAACGAATAGGAATACGAATGAGATGCATTTTCGTTGTTTCGCTTTTGTTTGTTTGTTTCTTCTTCTGCTGATTATAATAATTGTAAACCTATTTCAAAAAGACGTCAATGGGAGATTTGAAATCTTAAATCTAAGACCGTGTAACAATCTTTAAAATGTAATATATTCAAAGCCAAAAAACGTAGCCAGCTTTTAGATTAAAATATAAAGCATGACCTTTGAGTTAGGAACGTATTTTTTCTTATTTTAGCCAGAAAACATAAAAGGACAAAAGTTTTGTTTAGTCTCAGATCTCCGACTGACAACGATTTTGAAATACGCGCATGCGCATGCTTGGTGTACATTTACACATATCTTTTTTACCAAAACTGAATTCCATCTAAAATATTCTGAGGGATGAGAAAATAAAACTTGATATTGCTGATTCGTGTATACGTCGCATCTGGATTTTTCAAAACACGTCCCACATGGAAAGAAATAACCACAGCGACAAAACCATCAGAAATACAATCGACATACTGGGTGTGCTGGTCATAGCAAGGGGTTAATCATCTACGGTCTAGGGGCCGACTAACCTCTCCCTTAGGCTTCGGCCGAGCTTCCTGATCAGTCAGTAATGTCCTCCCAGGATAGCGGTGTTGGGGTCGAAATCTCCAGCGTAGCCGTAAGTCCATACGATGCTACAGCACTCGATGTCTGGAAGTATGGTCCTGGTTAACCAATCAATAAAAACAAATTTAAAAAAATAATAATTTGGAGTCCATAAACCTGAGTCTTCAATGAAAATAAAGTACTAAACAGATGAATTTTGAAAGTACACTGAAGAGAAATCCTTAATGCGCGTTTAAGGAGGCTCTAGTGAAGAGATAAAAAACGAGCGCGCGTGCTATATTGAGTTATATTAGCACGCGGGAAATTGCGCGAGCCCGAGAGAAGTGCAGAGAAGCACGAGCCGAAGGCGAGTGCTTCTCTGCACTTCTCGAGGGCTCAAGCAATTTCCCAAGTGCTAATATAACTCAACATAGCAAAAGCAAGACGAGTTTTCTATCTCTTTTATAAAATAACTAAGATATAACACGAGTCCTCCATTTTTTTTCGGAAAGAAACAGCAACAAAACATCGCTTGCTTTGCTGACGTCATTTCCTCACGATCTATGTTGAGTTATATTAAACGGTAATTGACCAATCAGAGCGCGCGTTATATCTTAGTTATTTTATAACAGTACCTAGTAGTTTTTTCTGATAATACTACAATCCTACCTTAAATGGTATTTCCATATCTTTGTCGCTATGCAATCAGTAAAACCACTGACATCAAAATTTCCATCTTACTAATTTTGGTATGAGCTTTTCAAATATTACATTGGATTAAAATTTACAGGACATAGTCATGTCTTTTTCTATTGGTTCACCGCAATAACGCAGGCTAAGTCATGTTCACAGCGGCAATGTTTAGAAAGGCTTTCACAGATACATTGTATAGACTTTATTTTCTATGGGAAATTACTCAAATGAGTACGAAAAAAAGGAGTTTTTTCATTGAAACTATTAAAAAATAATAAAAACATCGTGAATCACCTTAACATCGTATAAATTTTTGGCTTTCCAAAGAATGGCTTTTGAAAAATCATTGTCGGTCTCCCAAACTTGGTAGCGTGGGGTAATCATCGCGAGGAGTTATCGCTGACGGCAACCAAAGTGTTTCCATAATTAGCATTGTTGAGAAAAACAAAAAGTCACGTCAGGTTTCTGTGCAATGTCATAGGAACGCCCCGTTTGGGAAAATGAAATTCCAATTTGTTAATTTGGTTAATGTTAAACAATTCTACGTTTCTTATCTAGAAACAACTGCTAACTATTCGCCACTGAAAACCTTGATCACAAAAACGAAGGTAAGTTGAAGAAACTATCGCCTACCAGATTGTGTCCACATACTCGAGCTTCCATAGCCAATATAACTTGTTTTCATTTTATTATACGGACTTCGCGAAAATCCGGCAGAAACTCTCAAAGAATGTGAGATTGTATGTAAGAATGTTAAATCGAATCTACTAGATTTGGCTGACCATTCAATTATATATTACTGAAATTCCAACACTTTTTTCAGTACTATAGGAAAAAAGGCTCCAATGGCTGACAAGAAAACTTCACGATAATCCGATATCGACCGATTCCGGCGCGAAGCGATGAATGCAATATCGTTTTTTTTTTTTGGGGTGCAATTGTTTGGAATTCCCGGCCGAGTTGCCAGCAAATCCATAGAAGCGGAAAGATTGAAAATATTTTTCCCTTTCTTTCTTTTTTAAGAGCAACTGTCTGTAAAAATCAACCAAAATGGAATATTCGTTGCAGAACTCAAAAAAGCTATTTCGCTTATATTTTTTATCGATAGCCTGGAGTGTGAAATAAATCCATGGGTGGTTACTTTGAAATAATTACTTTATTCCTATGAAATTTAGGAAAATGATTTTTGGGCATTGATTCCTTTTCCTTTTTGTTGTATTTCTTTTAGAATATTTGTAATCCTTCTTACTTGAGTGTGATTCTCTCGTAAATAACACTGACTCACGAGCTTAACACATTGACTTCAGTCACCACGAAAAGCCGAACACTGTCCAACACAGCAGCTGAAAAAAAGGCAAATGAATAACTATTCATTTTTAATTACATAATAGAAAATATTTTTCTCGACCGTCTAAATTTTGTGAATATAGCTACTTTTCTGCAAAATTTCACATTATAAAGCTCCTTCGATCATCATATTTTGCGGATTTTCGCCAAAATTTATCTTCAGAACGTCTCTGCACCGCCCCCGATTAAAAATTAGTCGATAATTTTTTTCAAACTCTCGTGAGTTCAATTGTAAAAGACTTTCCAAGCGCCGACTGGATTAAAGTTTAATGAGGCTCTCTAAAAAATACCAATGCTCGAAATATTCTTTGTATCTCCCGTTCCCCAAGATTCTACTCTCTAATATTCCTATTGTTATAATGCCACGGAGAAATAAATTTCATTATTCTGTTCTCAAAGCTTTAGCCCTTAGGCTTTTTCATGCATCGACAGCGTTAATTGTGATCATTGAACAATAGAAGATCAGGAGATTGTCGTGCGGGAATGTTGTTTTCTTGGACTAATATTCTTAATATTCTAGTTGAAGAAAAATTATTTTCTTATAATGTAATTAAATATTAATAATTTTTTCAGCTGCTGTGTTAGGCAATTCAGTTAGAGACATATTTGAAAAACTCAAGTGCCGATTCATTGGGTTTGAAGTTTTTTGAGGCACTCTGAGAAATACTACTCTCCCGTTCAAGATTCTAGAATCTCTCTAGCTTGTTTATACACAATTGTATATATGAAGTAGTAATTTTCATGTAGATTTCTGTTAGGCGGCAACTCTAAATCAGGATTCCTGTGGCACAGTGAGGGAAGAGAGTAGACTAGGGATGAGTTAATAATATACGCATGGGGTGGGGGAGCAAGGATAGAAGGGAGAAGGGAGAAGAGAGTTGGCATGCTCACCGATTTCATCCTAAAAAGTTTAAAATATACCTAAAAACGCCTCATGCAGGACAGGCGGTTCAAGTTTCAAAAATGTACGTGTTTTTCTTTTTTCTTTCTTTCTTATTTTCTTATTATTTCTTCTTCTCCTTTTCATGTTCAGGATGACCCGGCTATTAACGCTTATTCTTTTATCCTGCTTTGGGTTCCATTTCTTTTCTGGTTCTGCTGACGCTCAATTATCTTCAAATGCCTTTTTTTCTCGTCACCTTAATACGAAGTTCCAATGTTCTATTTATAAAACATTGCTGGCTGTCAATAGACTTGATTGTCATGAAAAATGCTTTGAAGAATTGAGCTGTTTCTCCAACAACTTTTACCAAAGTGAGAATGGAACAAACGTTTGTGAGCTGATCAGGGGCACAAAAAGCTCTTTGGGTAAACCAGATTGTCTTGTCTCGAAACCAGGGAGTGAATACAACGAGTTAATGGTGAGTAAACATTGATATACAGTCATTAGAAAAAACGTTGTCACTGACCGGCTCCGCGACTACGCGACTGAACCGAAACGGAGCATGGGTAGAAATCGCTGAAGCGCTCAATTATTTCAACGTTTGTCTTCGAGAATTGCGAAAGGAAGACAAAAGTCTATATGACTAATATTCAGTCAAAGATGTTCCCAATTTTGAAACTCAGTGTTATTAAAATGCTATTTCGCCAGCGAATTTTCGTACTGTAAGCCCGGCGTATATTTAATCAGTGAAGAATTCAACCGCATCAGTGATTTTTACCCATACTCCCGTTCGGGCTAGTCGCGTAGTCGCGGAGCCGGTCAGTGACAACGTTTTTTCAAATGACTGTATATTGCTTTGGTTCCCTCTTCATTCTCGGTGACATTTGTTTTTGTTGTTGCTACAGAATGCAGACTTCTGTTCATCGTCTGTGTCGTGCGAAGCAGGAAAAATCAGAAAAGGTGAGAAATAAAGCATCAGCATTGTACGGCCGGCGAACCGAAAAGAATTTAATATTCACCAATTTCACATTCCCATAATGCTTTGCGTTTTGGGGGGGCAAATACGAGAACAAATCGTTAATGTTACCATGAAGATTAATAAGAATTGAGGAGAAAACATCTAAAAACACTTACGCATCTATGATAGATTCTATCTGAATTCACAAAAACCAGAAAGAAAGAAATTTGAACAGGTTTACGAGTAAAAGTCATGACATTTCTTAGTAAGTCCATACTAACACCAAACGTTTCATTCTCCCATGCGTGTGGAATTAACTCTGATTAAAGTGATACTGGATTTTTCAATGATAATAGCAAATGTACTCAGCATCTGCAAGAAGAGTTTTGAATTTTCAAATAATTTTTGCTATTGTTGCCCCCCAAAAACGCAAAATATTATGGGAATGTGAATGTGGTGAATAAATGGCCATCGATAGCCTTGTACCCTAACCCAAACCCTAACACTAACTCTAATCACCCCTCCTCCAATTTCATTCTGTTTAAGCCAAAGTTTTCTAGAAAATGTTGAAAATAGCATTTCTTTCAAAATCGAATTATCCTTTGCTATGGACTGAGATGATCTTTTGCTAACGTCAACAGCATTGCCTGACAACTGGTACCAGTTAGATTCATCTGCGTTCAAACACTTTGAGCAATTAAAAGACTATACAGAAGCCAGTGCAGTGTGTTCTGCTAATGGAGGAACTCTTGCCACCATCAACAGCGAAGACGAAAATAGATTTGTTGCTGAGGTGTTTCTTGACGAGTCAAAAAGAGGTGAGCTGAGGGAGATTAGTTGCCATTCTCCAAGCCTGTTATTACGTATGTTAAAATTATGACCTGACTACAACTATTGTTCAACAACAATGAAATACAAGCATCTTTTATTCAAATTCTAAAGATGTTCAAATTCCGTACAATTTTTGAACTTACCTATTGTTTTTAAAGCGCACGAAGTCGAAAATAGTGTAGAGCAAAAAGGTCTATTAGTGAAAGTAAAATTAACATTGGAAAGAAAATTATAAATTCGATTCATTTGATGTCTAGTTCTCAATTTTTACAGCCTTTCCTTTCTCTTTCTTTCTTTCTTCCGAGATTAGATATTTTCATACAAGAGACCCTGAAACCTTTTAAACGCTGGAAGCTAGATGGATCTGACCAGGACGTGACGTAAGTTTGAATCTATTGCACCCTTTATCGAGGACGGCTCGTGAAATTACAACAATTTTGAAATATCACTCGTGGTATTTATAACAGATATCACTACGAACCATGCTATTACCTATACAAATACTTTGCCGTATTTCCGGTAGTCATATGCATAAGTTAGGCGGATGCAGTTATTCTGATTGACTTTTGCACAGCTAATCTTTGCTGTTCCCCTGTTGTGAGTCCCGTTTCCAGACCGAGCGCATTAAAGATAGAGACCAATTCAGAAGTGGTGAAAGTTCTTGATAAATAATCTTCTCCCTGCACTTCATAATTTTGTACACTGTCATTATCCTGAAGGGTTTGAATTGATCCAGAGAAAGTAGGCTTCTTATGAACACCGGTGTTCTTAGACTGATTCGCAAAATGTGTCTGGTCTTTTGACACTCTAACTCCCTATGTACTGTTTCAATTGCCGACTTCAGTGATGTCCACTCATCCAACGTCAAAGACATTCCTGAATTAGTTAGAACAGTTTTCCCGCTTGACAGATCTCGCTTTCGCTTGCGAATATATATTTTTTTCTCGTTTCGAAATTCTTTTACAAAGATAACGTATCAACGGTCTCCTAATTTTACAGCTTTTCCAGATGCCATGCTGTTTTTACTCTGAAATTGTATCTGAGTGAAACTGTGATTCTTCTGGTTTTTGGACGGGCTTTTAAACTCTCGGCAAATCGTAATGCATCGAATTTCGAATAGTTTCTTTTCCCGCGAGAATGTTAGGAATTCAATCTGTTCGTACTTTGACCCCAGTATCATATTTCCCATTCCTTTCGTTCCTTAAGGTATTTCTCATTTCAAGACCACCCCTCCCCTCCCCTCCCTAGAGGCGCTGGATCTCATCTTCTGAGACCACCCCTCCCCTCCCTAGAGGCGCTGGATGGGGAGTCATAACTACTAACTTTTCTCAGTAACTGATTAATAAAATAAATAAACCCCCTCTGGCTCACTGGATTATCGGCTGATGGTGTCCTTGGATGCGAAATG
This sequence comes from Anthopleura sola, assembly GCA_023349425.1. Taxonomy (NCBI): domain Eukaryota; kingdom Metazoa; phylum Cnidaria; class Anthozoa; order Actiniaria; family Actiniidae; genus Anthopleura; species Anthopleura sola. The sequence continues at coordinate 341,024 of JALHLI010000010.1, forward strand.
GTCCTCAAAATATCACATTTGCCCTCGAACCTTCGCTTCTCGGCCAAATGTTCTTTTTTCGGACCATTTCTGATCCTCGGACATTATCAGCCGATATCCCAGCCGCCAGGAGGGGTTTATTTACTTCTTACCCTTACTCCTACTACTCGGTTCGTCCTCGCCGCGCGCGCATTGATAAAAGTGGGTCCAGCTCTGGACTACATAGTGGTAAGAGCGCTCGCCTCTCACCAATGCGACCCGGGTTCGAGTCCTACTGGGCTCGGTGTCGCATATGAACACGTAGAGTTGTTTGTTCTCCGCTCCTGTGCTTCGAGGGTTTTTCTCCAATTCGAACTTGGGTTTTCACCTAGTTTGGAGCACAGCTCTGTGTGATCCACGCTGTGATACAACAGCCAAACAAAGCTAAATAAGATAGATAAAATATTTGTTTTATTACCACCCCGCGCGCAACAAATCTTATTTGTTGCAGAGAAAAACACGCAATAATGTCAAGCTCATGCTCAAGTCAAGACGCCAGTACAAGTTGGAAGATTACTCAGTTGTCTTTTGCTGAAAACCTCAAATAATTACACCCAAACGAAAAATTTAATGTTCACATTACCCGTAATCGTTCCCTTGAAGGTGTTACACGTTCAAATCGTAATATTGTATGTCTTCTCTTTGTTTACATCCCAGATGATGGGTTGATAACCCGAAACCTTGGGCAACAATTATTGTCTTTAATTTATTAAATCATTGTAGAAGAAGCCCGGGGGGTACTTCGGGTCGTTTCATACGGAGATGCTCCGCCCGGACTCTCGACCCCTTACACTTTGATATACCAAATTTCAGCAAAAAGTTACCCCTTTTATATACTTTTTTGCCTGAAAAGGTACCCCTTTCATATACTTTTGAAGAAAAGCTACCCCTTTTTATACCAAAACTCACAAATTTCCTCCCCTTTTCTATACCTGCGGCCTGAAAAACGTACATCTTTCGGGTGGAGCATCCCCGTATAGTCAATTATAGGGAGTACCCCCTCCCCCCCCCGGGGGAAGAAGCCACATACAATAAATTATACAGTGTATAAAGTAGTTACGTATAGATATAAATTGCTTACTATACTGATAGAATGCTTATCTTCATCCACTTTGAAATACTAGTTCCTTAATTGTTTTTCTTTAACCATTAACAGTTTACATGGAAATCTTGTTGCCAAAAAGGACGAGTACGATATCTCTGCTGCCCTGCACTTTCAAGGCACTGCAGGCTCATACGCTACGATACCAGCCTGGGGCATCAACACGATGACCTTTAGTATTTCCTTATGGCTGAAGCTGCAGAACCTTCCCAGTTCTAAGGACTACTTTTACTCCTATTGGTACAATCCATTTCTTTTTTTCATGGGCGTCCGTTCTAATGGTATTATACAAACTGTTTGTAGAGGAACGTTAGGCCGTAACGATATCTTGAATTTTAATGCAGGGTAAGAGAAAAATAATCTTTATATCACTTTGTGTGAATATTGAATCCACTTTAGTATAAGCACATGTGATGAATGTTACAGTAGAACCTTGGAAGTCCGTAGGGCATAGCTGTTATCATCATCATGCACCATCACCATCACTATTTTCACCGTCATCATGTACATCCGTATCATTATAAAAGTCGTCAGCACCAGAAGCATCAGTATTACCACCAGCACCACCACCACTACCATCATCAACATTACCATCATCATGCACCATCATCATTACTATTTTCACAGTCATCATAAACATCCTTACCATTATATAATAGTCGTCAGCACCATAACCATCAGTATTACCACCACCACCACCACCACCACCACCACCACCACCACCACCACCACCACCACCACCACCACCACCACCACCACCACCACCACCACCACCACCACCACCACCACCACCATCAACATTACCATTATCATGCACTATCACTAGCGCTCATTTTTTCGCAATTACAGAATCCCTATTTTCATGCTTCGTTTTGTTTTTTACTCTTCTTCTATTATCTCCAAAGGAAAGTTGTTTTGAATAAGTGGACACACATCGTTTTCGTGTGGAACAGAGAAACCAAACAGGCAAAGTTCTATCAAGATGGATCACAGGTCTATGCGAGTACACCATTGACCACGTCAAACATAGATTTCGCTGCACCAAAGCGCTCTGTGTTTGATGTCGGTTATAAGCGAGATAACCAACGTGTCATGAAGGGGTGGCTGCGAGAACTCCTCGTATTTGATCGAGCTGTGACGAGTAAAGAGGTCAACATCATTCAAGGTGATTAACTTTATGGCTGAGTTCCTCTGTCTGAGCCAATCCGTGGGGGGGGGGGGGGGGGGGGTATTTCAAGTATTTCGAGTTCCGCCCGGACTCTCGACCCCTTACCCTTTGATATACCAAATTTCAGCCAAAAAGTACCCCTTTTATATACCTTTTTGCCTGAAAAGGTACCCCTTTCATATACCTTTGAAGAAAATCTACCCCTTTTAATCCCAAAACTCACAAATTTCCACCCTTTTTCTATACCTGAGGCCAGAAAAAAGTACCCCTTTCGGGCGGAGCATCCCCGTATAGTCCATTATTGGGAGTACCCCCCCCCCCCTCCCCGAGCCAAGTTTTGCACCTTGCTAGAAGGGCATGCAGGCAGGCAGGTAGATAGATAAGTAGAAGGTAGCTAGGTAGCTAGGTTATTGGGTACTAGGTATAGCCATAAGGTAGGTTTATCTAATTATTTATAAACTTTATAAACAAGCCAGGTATAGGAGGGATTCCGCAACAGCGTTAGCCAATTACTGCGGAATCAAAAAGAAAAAAAAAAAAAAAAAAAAATTATATGTTTCCGAAGAAACATTAATCACGAGTAAACGATACCAAAGTAAGGAGTTACAAAAAGTATGAGTTAACTACAGCACGAGTACAGGAGAAGCCAAGCTGCGTGATGTACTACATTTTAAGCCTGAATCACTAGAGCGTCGGAATCGTAATTGTAAATTTGAAATACGCAGACGCAGTTTCGCATTTATCACTTCAAGACAAGCACTGTCAATGAGCAGTACAGTAATGAGCCTACGTCACCTTATACAGTAAGCCTCTCAGTTTGCGCGGCAGGCAGTTCATTCCAGTTTTTCAGGGCACTATTATTTATTTGTTGATTTATTTTCTTTATTCTTTTTATTTTAAACTACTTTTTGAATGAACCAGATGCAACATTGCTGGACCCAAGGACTTGGATCGGACCACCACAAAGCTACCTGAAAATGGCACCAGTTTCTCAGCCAAATACTAACTGCTTTACCGTGAGAGCCTGGGGGACATATGAGTGGGAAAAAGTACCATGTGACCGGACCATGAAGTTTATTTGCAAAAAACTGGTTTAACTGGTTACAGTAAGAATTAATAAACTTTGACAATACATAATCATAAAATTAGCCATCTTTGCATGTTTCAGACAAGTGCAGCAAATTAACTCGCCTTTTCTGCACTCATTGACTCAGTTTTTCGTATATAATTATTTCAATAAAGTTAGTCACCTAAAATGCTTCAGAGCTGAGCCCGGCAAGGATTATGGGTAGAAACATTTTACAAGGTTCTACCGCTTATATTAACTATTAAGGGACTTGACATCTTTCAACAGTTCCAGTTTTACTTTCTATGAGCAACCCTAGCTGCAGTTCGTAACAAAAGCGTTACTTGCAGGATATGAAACATTGCGGACCCATGATCCTCAGCGGTCTTACTGTAAATTTTGTAGGTTTTTGGTGACTAACTTTATTGAAATAAGTATATCGCAGTTTTACATGCTAATGAGATCTGCTAATATTTTATTGAGCCGTGTGGAGCGGACCTAAAGAAATCATGTGAAAACTGCTTTAGTAATAGCGCTCGCCTCTCACCAATGCGACCCGGTTTCAAGTCCCGCCAGGCTCGGTGTCATATGTGAGTAGAGTTGTTTGTTGGTTCTCTCAACTTTTAAATTCCAATTCGTTCTTTGGGCCTTCACCTAGTGGGAGCCTAGCTCTGTTGTGATTGTCCCCTGCTGTGATACAACAGCCAAAGATTAATAGGTTTCTTTAAATCATTTCCAGGAATACATAGTAGACATACCTGCTAGCAAAACAGCTATTTTGTTAGACTTTTGCCAGGATAACTAAGCTGTTGTACACACAACTCATCAGAATATTAGCACTAGCAAGTAAAACTGCGATATACGAATTCATGGTCACTCTATTTTAATGTAGAGGAAAGACATACGACAGGGCATTCTAAAATAAATCATGATGGTGTTGTACTTTTTTTTGACGAACTACGAATATAGTTTCTAAAATCAAAGACGTTTGATATCTCGATACTTCTAGCTATAGACGGCATGCTAATGTAAACCAGAACATTATCTGAAATATAATAATTAATAATTATACACATATATAGTATCATGAGATTCACTCAATTTACTGAAACGAGGGGATATGTGATTTATTACAAAATTTAAGCATCCTGTTCACGGCAAACGTCAGTTGGCAAGTGAAAAATTCTTTAAAATTAGTATAAAATAAGAGGGTATTTGGCTTTGGTGACACGGTTTGCAAAAAGCAGTGTGAATTGCAAGAAAACGATGAAAAAGTGGTCATGTCTGCCGTTGGCGGGAAGAAAAAACGTGATGCTTAATCTGACTATTCTCTGCGAGGTACGCACGAGCGAGGGCGGAATCACATTTATTATATGATATAGAGTGTGATATTGAGTGACATCAAAATGATAAAATTGATATCCCCACTCCCACCAGTGGCCAGTGGGAATACGATTTATATCAACACTGGTGGTGTCAAATTTCGACTTTCTGCTCAGCAAGTCTCCATTATTATTCATTGAAGATTTCATATAATAAACAGAACATTACATGGCGGCTTGGAGATACGAATTTTATCTTCTCGTGCCGATAGTATCTCTCACTCGTTCGCTGCGCTCACTCACGTGAGAGATCATATCAACACTCGAAGATAAAATTCGTACCTCCACGAGACCATGTAATATCCTATATATCTCCAACTAGTGCATGAAAGGCTAATAACAGACTTAGTTTTAATTATAGTCAGGTATGTCAGCGAGTAAAATAGCAAGTCGATAATTTGCATATTCAGTGGACAACTTTTGATATTTCTGCAACAAAAAGATATATCAACAAACTGTCAACGCCATTCTGGCTTTTTTAAACAATTCTTCCATGTTAGCGTTAAAACTTGAAGGAAAGTTTTTCGTTTCATATAAATCTTGATGAAATTTATCTATCTGGTTGGGAGTGCATGTGGCGTGCCTCCCCCCGACCATCATGTCTTGGCAACCACCCCTTAATCTGTTTAGTATACCCCAACGAACATTTTTCTGAAATTTGGTGCTTGTACTCAAAAGTACACAATCTTTTCGTTAACAGACCTGGCTATATTAAAGGCAAAGTATTCTTATTCTTATATGGGTTCAAATCCCGTTCTTTCTGAAATTTTGTTCAGGTTTTAGCAGTATTCAGTCACTTTCACTCGTATTAAAGGGGCACTTGGCTTAAAATCGATGAAAATTTGAAATGACTTGAAACTTGGTTAAACTCATCTATATGGCCCCAACAGTAGGCAAGCAACATATTTTCTTCACAGTCAAAAGTGACGCATTAAAAATTATCATTCTTTTTCAGCATGTAAATTGTGAGTAAATGACGCCATAGCTTCTTTTAGCTTTTAAGCCGAAATTTTTCAAATGCAAGTGGCTCCCAGGCTAAAATTTTCGCCAATCTGGTTTTCATAATCATAATTGAGTTATATTATCCTCAAATACTTGAATTATTCGTCATTTGTAAATCGTAATTTGATCAAATAAACTAACGGGTAAATTTATACGCGTGAAAACCGAAGAAACCTTATTATGTTATGTCTGTCGCGAAAACGACGGCAAAAATAGGGCAAACCTCTTTTACCAAACCCCACCATTTTTTTAAAAGGATTTTTTTTAAAACTTCCAAAAAGTTTGTGGAAAACCTTGTGGAATATCCTTGGGAAATGCCAAGAAGAAAAGGAAAATGCAAGCAATAGTGCACAACACAACTTATATGATTTTGTTTTAAGATTTGACAAAAGACAAGCAATAAGGAGCGGAATAATTAGAAATCATACTTTGCTGAAGAGTAAACAACGAGAATAATCATAAGTAATAATAATAATAATAATGATAATAATTAGTCATTAATTTGTGACAAGAGATACTACGCTTATCACTTGAGTGAGAAAGGAGAGAATTTAGAGACAAAAGTTTTACCCTCAAAAGTACAATGCTGTTAGGGGCAACGGCACAAGGTGATCGGAAAGGCACGTGGGCATTTTTATGAGTGTGCGAACCAGGTGATCTAGAATCTAGGCGCGCAACGCATTGTTTGGCATAGCGAAAATTTCCAAGTGTTTTCTATTATCTCTTGTCAAAATGAAACATTTTCCACCAACAACGAAGAAATATGCCTTTTCTAAAAGGTATTTGGTGAATCTTTACAACGATGAGTTTTGTTTTCTTTATTTTCAAGAAAAAGCTGTTGTTTATCGAGTCGAAAACCTGGAACTAGGAAACATTGAGCTACGAACAAAATGTTCGCTGATTGGCTAATTCCTTGTGCCTGAGAGAAGCGAAATCACCTGGAACCGAAGATTCTGATTGGTTGAGGCATGTTTCACTTGCCGCTCTTTTATTGTTACCTTATGCCGTTGCCCCTAACAACATTGTAGTTCTCACGACAAAACTGATGTCTCTAAACTTTGCTGCTTCTCACTCAAGTGATAAGCGTAGTAAGTAGCGCCGCCTCCAATCAATCACTTTTGTAATATAGTGTTATGATTGACATCTGTCACAAGGATGATTGATACACGGGAACCCTGTAGCATATGCTGATAGAGGGCCTGGGTAATACCATGAAGACCTCTGGGTACTATTGTGCAACTTTTCTATTTTGTGACGGAGGAAACAGAATTCAGGAAAAGCGAAAGGCATTTTACAACTGGTCTCTCAAAGCTAAGCAATTTAACAATATTTACATTTATAAGCAAAAAAAAGTCATGAACGAGTATACGACCATTTTAGAAAAGGTTGTTGGAGCCAAAGGAAATGAGATGGCAGATGGAAAAGGACAAGAATAACTAGAATGACTGCTGTTTCGTAATATTATTCTCGTCAAAAACACGAAAATGAGTATGAAGGTATCCAGTGTTGCTCGTAGTGAACGAAACGATTCTAAAGACTTCCCGTAGAGTTGTTAAGTGTCCAAAACGAAAAGCAGCTTTATAAAGATTTTTCTTACTTTTTCTTCGTGACAGGATTTGTTGTCCAAAGTTCTGACTGTTTCAGGTGGAGGTTGATTCATTGAGAACATTTTTTGCTTTATTTTAGCGGTTTTTTTGAGCATGAGAAGTTGGACCCGGAAATACGTCACAACTCAACAGCTCTATTATTCGTTTTCCGTGTTGGAATGAACTATCGCCTATCACCTATACATTTATCTCCTTTTGCACTGACAACCTTTTCTAAATAGGAGTATCTTCGAATCATGGGACTTGCTTCTGGCAGACAAATGGTAGTTTCCATTGCTCACTATCTGGCACCTTGTCAAGAGACTTCAAGACTGTATTAACTGTGCCTATAGGTCCAGTTGGCTGGGTAACATTCCAGAGAGAGGATTGAACTGCTTCTCCGTTTGTCCACTTCCATAACCCAGCAGCATCCTAGCAAAGAACAAGGAATCATTGGAAAAGGCTGCTGTGGAAATGTCGTGATTTATTTGCCGATGAAAACATATTTTGATTTTTGTATTTTTGTTACTTTTTGCTTCCACATTTCTCTCGATTTCCTCCTCCAAAAGATTCAGGATTATTTTTTTAAATAATTGTTTTCAGACGTTACCTCTGTCTGATCTTACCTGATTCAGTCCAACCAGAATTTGTTGGCAGTCTGTGACGTTTCTTCTTTGCAGGTAGTCTTGGAGGAAGATTAGCTTATTCTTTGAGTTGAAGACTCCGAGAATCGCACCTTCGAGAGCGCATGTGTGAGCAGCAGCTGCCTGACGAACCTTGGTCTCAAGAAAGAACTTGTAACAGGCTTGATCATTCTGGTGCCAGTTTTCATCATTGCAATTATCTGGTACAAGAACAAAGCATCAATGTACTTAATATTTGCGTAAGCAAGCGTTAGATTTTTAAAATTCTGGTACGCAACTACTGTAAATTACGAACTTTAAGGTTTGATAAGGTCTAACGAGAGACGAAACTAGTTCCTTAAAAAAAGTTTAAAAAGTTCGACTTAGTGCGTTAAAAGAGTTATACAAAGGTTTAGAGCCATTTAGAATGAAATATTCCCATGGGATTGATTTAATACCAATGTGCCTTAGAAGGTCGATCGGAAGTCAAGGGTTGTAGTCTCTTACCTGTCTCTTTGTAACAGTAGACATTATACCTGGTGTTCCATTTATCTTGCAGGGTTGTATCACCCTGAATACTGGGTCCAACCGCCCCGCATCCAGGTGCCGGAAATATAATGGGATATCTTACAGTGCCGTCTATCAGCCAACCATAACTGTAAAAAAAAAAAAATAATAATAATAAAAAAACAACAATACGAGTGATGATATGCTCAGAGCTGTAGTTAGAGGAGAATGAATCCAGGAGGTTCCATCATATCTCCTCTTTCACATGGTTGTCACCTTTTTCAAAATAAAGATCTTAAAAATTTTAATTTTAGTTTCCATTTGCTTTGGAAACCGATAACTGAAATGGCGCCTAGGCCGTCACTACTACTAATTAACAATTAGAAGACGAACTCGAGATTTCTATCGGCTGATAGTTGACGAGGGGCTCCGGCCCCGAGTCAACTATCAAAGCCGATAGAAATCGAGAGTGAGTCTTCTAATTGTTTTAGTAAAATTCTCAACGAAACTATACAATTGCAAACAAGAGGAAACTTCACAAAATCGCGAAGGGAAAGCCGCCATTTTTTTCAAAACAAAGCCGGCTTTCTCTACCCACTATCTATCGGCTGATAGATAGTGAGTACGTTAGCCAATCAGAATGCAGGATTTGCAATAGTATAGTAGTAGAATTTTACTAATAAATATTATATAATATTTAATGGAGATAGATTATTACAGATAGGTAGTTTTCGTAACTGAAAAACTAACTAGACACGATAAGATCTAATAATACGATACAAATAAAAATCTATAGATAATAAAAAAGTTAATAATATCTAAAATAAATATTCATATAATAAACAGTTTTCTAGTCTAACAGCCTCCGCTTCCCTAAAGTAGATGAAAGGGATTCATAAAGCTATCTCTGCAGGAACTATTTTCATTTCGAAAACAAAAAGTCACCTGCACTTGTGGAATCCAGCTCTCAATCCATCTTCCAACTGCGTCAAGCTTGACAACTGAGCACCGAAAATGGCACAAGCTCTTGCTGCTTCATAATAGTTCATGGCGTATACCTTCTTAACGACTTCCAAGTGGAAAATTTTGTGAAAGACCCCGCTTGTTTTGAGTAAAGAATAATCTGGAGAGAAAGGTTCAGACATTGATAAGAATAAGAATAAGAATAAGAATAAGAATAAGAATAAGAATAAGAATAAGAATAAGAATAAGAATAAGAATAAGAATAAGAATAAGAATAAGAATAAGAATAAGAATAAGAATAAGAATAAGAATAAGAATAAGAATAAGAATAAGAATAAGAATAAGAATAAGAATAAGAATAAGAATAAGAATAAGAATAAGAATAAGAATAAGAATAAGAATAAGAATAAGAATAAGAATAAGAATAAGAATAAGAATAAGAATAAGAATAAGAATAAGAATAAGAATAAGAATAAGAATAAGAATAAGAATAAGAATAAGAATAAGAATAAGAATAAGAATAAGAATAAGAATAAGAATAAGAATAAGAATAAGAATAAGAATAAGAATAAGAATAAGAATAAGAATAAGAATAAGAATAAGAATAAGAATAAGAATAAAAATAAATAAATATATATTTGTGTTTAGTCATTCTAGCACTTTTACACTAATTGGGGACACTTTTCACTCACATACACTACCACTACATTCATTTTTCTATGCAACCAACCCTCGCTCACATGTTGATTTTGACTATTTCTTTTTTTATTTTATTAGCCGTTTTTGTTTTCTTCTTGAGTGTGGTTCTGAAAAAGGACTCCTTTTGTCTACATATTCTACTTACCCACAGCGCAGTGGTGGTCAAGATATGGCAGATACGGGATCTGTGTTGAGCAGTTACACTGATACGTGCCTTCATTCATGTTGGGGATACAAGTTCCTCCGTTCAGACAAGGATTCGAGAAACACGGTTCCTATTGGGAAAAATTTGAATTAAAAAAAAATTGTTTTTTCTTGGAATATCATAATTACAGACCGGTTTACGCCGGCAATGCTATTATAAGTCCGAGTTGTCAAAGTGTACCGGCTAGAAGGCACCTGCTGATGTCAAAATTCAATTATTAGGCCTCTTTAATACATGTAACATTGTCAGGACAAATATGGCACTGTGTTACCTTGTTTTTGCACTGAATTACCTCTAAAATGCACTGTTCATCAGCCAATCAAATTCGAGTAATTTTTTTAAATTTTTATATTATTACTGCGAAAACACTTGTATCGCGACTCGTGTTTCAAAATTTCGATTGGCGTTTTGGCTTTTCTGATCCGTCTTCCTCCTGGCAAATCCTTGGAATATTCTTTAGTCATTCTAAATTGTCGAAATAAGTTTGAATTTGATGTACAGATGGACGAATTTGAAGCGAATTATAGCGTGTTGATAGACTTATTTGCCTAAAATGCATGATTGACGGATCAGAAAAGCCCGCCAAAAAGCCAATCAAAGTTATGAAACGCGAGTCCCGATACAAGTGTTTTTGCAGTAATACTTACAAAGAAAAACATAATAAACTGGTTGGGTCTTCTTTATTCCATTTTCTGCCATTTTAGACCGGCATGGTAAGTCTAAAGGGAAAGGGACCATTTTTAATAATATTAGATTTACAATTAATTAGTTGGTAAAAAAAGAAAACGAGAAGAAAGAAAGAAGAAGAAAAAACTAGTTGTGGGGAACTAGTGTCTTTTAAGGTGAAGTCTAAAAGTTAACTTAAAGAACAGTTTCGTATTAAGGACAGCAAAGCATTCCATAGAAAGACTAAGGGGTTGAAAAAAGATCTAGAGTTCCTGAAAAGTGTAGTTTTGTAATGGCCGGGTTAATTAGGAGAAGTCGAACGAAGAGACTCAGAGCGGTCAGAGAAACTTGTTGCAAAGTTTTAAGTGTCGAGTTTATATTGTCTATGTTCTCTATTTCATTTCAACTGCAGGTGCAAGCTATCTCTTTGCTGCTTTCTTAAAATTCGTTTTATTTAACATGTCACTTATGTATCTGTTAATATGTGTTACTGAATAACAATACTTACAGCCAGTCCATAGAAGTTGAAGCCTTCTTGTTTTTTCAAATTGAGTGGTTTTAACAAACTCGTCGAGTTGTTCAGTTCACAGTCCAAAGTCGTTTGGTTTTGTTTCTTGCCGATGTTGATAGACAAACAGGATCTGTGGTCTAAACACAGCAGTTGACACGACGAGATATCGGTGACATTGGAGTGAACTGTTATGGAACTATTGGTGAGAACTGTACCAGGTTTGTGGAAGAAGTTCATGAACTTGAAGCCAAGCTGGTCCCTCGATACGGCTTTGAATTCAGCATTTACTGGCAACAAGATGATGGTCAAAACACACCCAAATACTACACACGTCAACTGCCTTTCTTTCATGTTGTTAGGACACAATTATTATCGACTGAAAAACTAAGCGACCCGCATACACTTGAGAAATCTTGAATTTTTAGGGTCCACTTTTTGGAAAGTCAACGCCACGGTTCAGTATCTAGTTCGATTGTTTCAAATCAGCTGCTGCATGGCAATTTTCGTCACGACTTATTCTCATTAATGATTCAGAAGCTAGTTTATCCAATAAGCGAGCTGTATTATGTCACGTGTTTGAGGCTTGAAACATCGGTGAAACACCGCACTGTTTGCAACGGTCTGAAATTAACTAAACGCCAGTCAAGCAATCAGAAATTCTCCACAAAAAAAATCAATAATATTGCTTACTCCTGTGGTATCAAAATCTTCTATTTTTTTCCCCAGAAGTGTCGAGCGCTTTTCGTAAACTTCATGGTTTTTACCCTGATCAATCTCTCTAACCTGAATATCGAATACAGAAGGCTCAATAAGTGAAACTCATATCTGTTAAAACTAAAAGCCGTTTATAAAAACAATTGCTTTTACATCCGAATCCGTCCTTAGAAATACGATATAAATCTTATAAGAATAAACTTAATCATTTGATTAGACAAGCTAAGAAAGCATATTATGATGCCAAATTTGAACATGACAAAAACAATCTCAATCAAAGTTACTTGGAAGTTATTGAGAGAGCTTATTAATAGTAAAAAAAGAAAAGTTTCTTTTCCTAGTTCTACTTTTAAGTCACATGACGGTACAACTTCTGATCCACTCCAATTTTTTACAAACATGGGGCCTAATCTCGCAAATAACATTCTTCTTGTTGTAGATCACTTTACTCAGTTTCTTGATTGTCGCCAAGATACTTCGCTTGAATCCATTATTAATTTATCTCTCTCTCCAAAGGAATTTTTCCTGACAAACTTAAAGTTGCGAAAGTCATTCCAGTATTCAAAAGCGGTGATTCTAGCCTCGTCTCCAGCTATAGAACTATTTCCTTATTTCCCAATTTTTCTAAATTCTACGGAAAAGTTTTTAATAATCGCTTGAACACATATTGAATACACAATTCGGGTTTCGTAAACAATACTCGACTTCTTTAGCCTTAACTCATCTCATCAACCAGATCAGTTCCTCTGCTGACGAAGGAAAAATTACTGCTGGAGTTTTTCTTGATCTCTCCAAAGCGTTTGATACTATTGATCATGATATATTCCTTACTAAACTTGAGCATTATGGAATACGAGGATTAGCCTTGAATTGGCTAAGAAATTACCTTGATAACCGCAAGCAGTTTGTCTATATTAATGATATATGTCTTCTACATCTACGTATATGAAAAGTATATCAGAAATTATGGAATATCATCGCTGATATTTTTTTCGAGTTGCCTATCACTAGGGCTTTTGAAGAAAATATCAGAGATGACATCCCATAATTTCTTATATACTTTTGATATACTTGTATATTTATCAAGAGGATCATAATTTCTGATAATAGCTGTAACTAAAAAAATAAAAAAATAAAAAATAAATTATATCGGGAAAGATCTATGGTAACCAAGCTAGACTTGTGTATATTAAATACACCTGTATGCATGCATAAATCTGCTTCCATTGATGCAATTCTCCTACAAATACCCACAAAATCTCAAGCTGAGAACAATTATTATACTAAGCTAAAACGTTTACTACAGCTGAAAGAATCTTATATAGTAGGAATTTTTAAATTTAAAAGTATAGTTTTAATAAAATTTATTGTTGCTGTTAATACGGTGTTTCCCATCTGTTTCAAACAACCGTAAAAAAATGAAGTGGAACTCTACAGTGTATTTTCCAAACTCGACTAAGAGTATGAATAATTTAATATATAGTGCGGAGATCTCAATAACATGAAGTGGAACTCTACAGTGTATTTTCCAAACTCGACTAGGAGTATGAATAATTTAATATATAGTGTGGAGATCTCAATAACATGAAGTGGAACTCTACAGTGTATTTTCCAAACTCGACTAGGAGTATGAATAATTTAATATATAGTGTGGAGATCTCAATAACATGAAGTGGAACTCTACAGTGTATTTTCCAAACTCGACTAGGAGTATGAATAATTCGACATATAGTGTGGTAAACTGAACAAGTTTCGACAACTCAATGGCTTTTGGCAGTAACGGCTTTCCATGATTACAAAAGAGGAATCATTGAATTAACCTAAGGTTAAATTATGAGCGATTACGACGGTGCTTAGAAAATACAAAGCTATTCGGTTAAACTTTTGGTATATGGCCCTCAAAAAACCACGTAAAAATGTTTCAATCCAGGTGAAACTTTGAGACACTGTTGTTCATATAATGACAAAACAATCATGAAGCTTAAAAAATCTATCTCGCTGTTTTCAAGGAAATATCAAGATAAGCACTAAAACTACAATATCAGGCACTCAGTCAAAAACCTGTGGTTTCCTCAACGAAAATTCAAAAGGAGAAACCTTTCAAAAGTTCTAAGGCTTTAAATTATCAGTTAAAGGAACACTTTGCCGTGAATTAGAACGTGTGGTTATTAAAAAAAAAAAAAAAAAACTAGGCAGCTAATGGTTACACATATATGCACGCAAAAATCTCAGATTCAAAATGCTTTTGTAAAAAACAGTTTACTCAAAATCGGCCAGAAAATTTTATAGTTTTTAGAGCTGGAAAAGAGTTATATAAATCTCTTTATTTAAGTGTCTAGTCGTTCTAGCCTCATACATGTAAAAACACTTCTATGCTTACACGTGAACCCGAGGTTAGTCAATCGAGAACACTAGTTATTCAATTGGTCGCCAAACGAGCGGCGCATGAATCAGTCAATCAGTTTGGTCCGGCAGTTTCGAGACCTAAAAGTATAAAATATACTTTTTAACTCGTGGATAGACAAAGCGTAGAAAGGAGTTAATGTGAAGGGTAGTTTGATTTCTATCACCGTTTACGTACTAGTTTTTCGTAGTTTTTCGCTTTTTATTAGCGGTATTTTGGAGCAATTGGACCCGGAACTTGATACGCCGAAACTTAACAGCTCTATAACGTAGACTATTTGATACTGAGCTACCACAGGCGGACCAGTAAACCTTTTTAAAGAAATAATGCACTTTAAGGTAATGCGATCGCGCATTTTTTTTCCATGATTTTTTTTAATTTGGCACAAATATTCCTTTTGAGCTGTAGTGTGAAAATATGAAATAAAAAATGGGGGTACCCGAATCCGTTCGGAAGATATAATTTTTCAAAGACAATGCTTGCGGCCGTGTTTTCGGGGAAAATAAGACAAAGTAAACTAGAAGCTATCGTAGTCCATATGGCTTGAAGGAGTAGCATAAACGATTTCAAATGATACATACCTTAACACATTATGATTAAAACCCCAAAATTGTTCATTTTATTGTGTTCAGAATGAATTCTCGATGTTTAAATGTCCAAAACAGTACATTTTGACTGTACTTTACGATCCGAATTTCCGGACATTTTCGCGATTTACTCAAAACTTAGTCGAATTATCTACCTTCATTTTTGGATATGTTGTAGCTTTAGTAAACTTGGACTCACAGTGAAAAAATCAGGGTAGGTCACCGTGCAAGATGTTTAGATATTTCACGTTGAACGTGGAGAAAGGTCGAAATGTCTTATCCGCCATAGTTGAAAGACCTTGGCCAAAGGAAACCCAATCACGAAAAAGTACTTTGAAAATTAACATTTCGTGAAATTACTAAAAATTTAGTCGAATTACCTGCCTTCATTTTTTGATATATTGTAGCCTAAGTTGTTCTGGACTCACAGTAGAAAAATCAGGGTAGGTAACCGTGTAAAATGTTTAGATATTCAATAAAGCGCAGGAAAGATGCGCACGAATGCACGATCGCATTACCTTAAGCGAAATATTATACCAAAAGTAAAGAAGTGTATAAAAGACGTTACTTAAAAAACTAGATCGCACCGTGTGACCACCCGTATGACGTTGTGTTCACACGGTGAGGTTCGTCGCGTGCCACATCGCAAAAGTAGGACTCGTGGGAATTGGTTCGTGTGTCTGCGCCTTTAACTTGGCATGAACACATTACGCAAAACCAAGTAAATCAAATATAGTTGCTTTATTGTAAGAAAGATCTACTTCCAGCACAACATGTAATATCAAAACTGTAACTGTAAAGTCTAGTTTACACTTGTAACATGGTTATAGGCATACCTAACATATTCAGCGCAGTATTGATTGGCATTACCGGTGTAAATCAGCTGAATAAATCTAATGAATCTCATTACCAGTCTACGAACACTGCCCCCCATTGCATAGAAAAGGAATTTTGAAATCAAAAACGACTAAGTTAGTTTCTGAAACTAAACTAAAACATTTCCGCTCATAGCGTTTAATTCATGCTTATGTACAATATTCTCTAGGTTCATATCATCACTATACTATATTAGGAAAAACCTACTAATGGTCTATCACCAATCGAGCCCTGTGATTGACTGAGCTACTAGGGGTCTATTAGTGATAGACCTCTAGTAGCGAAAAGCGCCGGTTTTGAAAACCAAAAAATATATACTTAAAGCAAAATCCAAAACTTTCTGCATCCTTTTATTGGACCAATTAGTAGGTTTTTACTAAAACAATTAGACCTCTCGCCCTCATGGCCTACGAGTCAATAGCCACGAATCAATTGCTTATTAGTCTTATATTACGCCTATGATATTATTAGTGATTATAGCTATTTATAAGCAACAAAACCTTTTTTTGAAATAGCTGTATATCACTTGATGTACACGTGTGTTGTATTGGTATTGCTCATCTGTGTTTAGTTGTGACATCAGACGGAAATGGTATAATATGTACAACAACTAAAACGATAGTTTCGCACTTAAACTAAACTAGAGTAATTTCGTGAAAGTACTTCTTTTATGAACTACTTCGAATGAACTACTTCTTTTAGAACTGTAGAATGACAGATGGACTAACGATCATCTTCTAACGATCATTTCCGGCACAGTGGATCAAAATCACTGCCAAAATAAACGTTATATATTTAAAGTCCAAGTCATTTGCACTAGATTTCTTAATATATTTAGGTATATTGTGCATTCAGGTGGGCTTGATTGGAAGAAGCCTTTACGACGGGATACACACCATGGGCTGTATCTGAAAAATAATTATTCAATATAAGACTTATGTAAGGCACTTGCTCTTACTCTCATTCATTCATTCATTTATTCATTCATTCATTCATTCAATTCATTCATTCATTCATTCATTCATTCATTCATTCATTCATTCATTCATTCATTCATTCATTCATTCATTCATTCATTCATTCATTCATTCATTCATTCATTCATTCATTCATTCATTCATTCATTCATTCATTCGGCCGACCGACCGACCGACAACCGACCGACCGACCGCAAACACTAAAATTTCAAAAACATTTCTTCAAACACATATACCAGACTGCAAATCATCATAAATTAACTTACTTTGATCGTCTTTCTCTTTTCTCGATACTTCAAGTCGCAGATTTTCTATTTTACTCTCAACTTCTACTAGTTCTTCTACAGTGTTCTTTGCTGAACATGAGGCAGACGGAGTCATAAGGGATTGCAGAATGCGCTTCCTAAAAATACATTCAGAATGAACCATTGAACCATTATTGCCATAAATTAAGTTTAAAAAAATGCTTCACGCTAAAATCCTACTTTTTGGCTTAAAGACTGGAAATTACCTCCAATTCGCGTCCAATTCTTTTGCCTTTTTTATTTTCTTAGCAACAACAGACTTGCATTAACAGGTCACGTGACCCTACCCCCTTAAGACGTGCAGCTGTGTCATAATGTACAACAGAAACAAAACCTCATGTAATATTCGGTTTTCTATTTAATGTCATGTCTCCTATACTCAACATTATGAGCTAAAACTTCGCCCTCTTACTAACATCAAAGTGCTCTTTTCATTTCTGTAGTTCATTTTGACACAGCTGCTCATTTTAAGGAGGGTAGGGTCACGTGAGCTGTTAGTGCAAGTCGTCTATTGCAAACCAACTACATATATGGAGCTGACAAAAAAAAGAGTTCGTTTTTCTCCCGAGAAAAAAATACCAATCCTAAGATAAGGAGGTTTACCTTCTGAACTGCATTGCTTGAATCACAAGTTTGAGCTCTTCTACAGCCAGTTGTTCGGTATCCGTACTGGATCCCTCGTCTTGACTCTAGAAAACCATCAAAAGGAAAGCACATGACTTATCGAGTTGTCTGTCAGTTGCAAAGGCATACACTATTGCATTTCAAGATTGTCCCAGAAAACATTAAAAGGTGTTCCATCACGATGGTATAAATACACTCATATTAGATTCTTTTAAATAATGCAGTAAAGATAAATGTCGGCCAAACTGGGACGCAGTTCTTTTGGTAACATGGGAAACTTAGTATTTTTTACAAGAGTTTTCCCATGGTCTGTCACATCTTTCTGGCAAGACCAGATCTCGTTTGACTTAGTTATACAGTACTGTATATATTATATGTGTTATTATACCTCAGAATCAGCAGAATCATTTTCAGTCTCCTGAAACAAAAATACGCAACGAAGTTTAAGTACGACTTTCTTGTCAAAGAATTGGTGAATGGCTCCTGATCAGCCAGTGGTCATGGAGTGATGTTAATGTGTGTAGTCTTGGACAAGGATGATGTTTGGTTACTTTAAGGCATGTCTGTCTGTCACACGTACCGATACAAGCCAATAGTCATCGCCTTCGTTCTCGAATTGTCTGATCTCAAGCTCAACTCGTGAAACAAGTTCCTCTAATGGGTGATTAAACGTGCAGAGGATTTCTGGCAAGCTGAAAGGAGTGAAGTTATACAAGATACATTAAAGAGAATGTTGTACTGAATCTTACAATCTGTCAAAAGTCCAATGCTAAGGGACTGGTCAGAAATTAGCAGGGGGAGGGAGATTTGAAATTGAGCACCGAAAATAAAGTGTTCTCCCTAGCAATGGGAATGAAATTTTCTGACCCTCTGAAATTTTGAAACTGAGAGCCTTGGAAATTCGATTTCCAGTGTCTTGAGGGGCATCTGCAAGAGCATAAATTTATGTGACCCTCCCTTTTTCACTGCCTATTTTTTCATGACCCTCCCTTTTCAGGGGCTCAAAAAGTTATAACCTTCCCCCTTTTTCCACCCCTCCCCCTGCTAATTTCTGACCAGTCCCTATAAGTACCCATTTTCATTAGGAAAAACAGTTACTACTAGTAAAATTAAATCAACTTATTTCTGGAAAAAACATCTGGGACATTACATCATGATAAATTATAACTACGTTGGTCTTTTCGAAAGTCCATTTCCTGTAGGTAAGACAATGTACACGGAGGTAAAGGATGGAATAAGATACATATAAACTAAAGAGAAAGGTGGTAGGTACACTATTGACTGATATTTACCTGTTCAGTGGGTATAATGTTACAAAACTTCGAAGACAATCGTCATCAACCGTGCCTCTCACCCCATATCTAGTGGAATAAATAGAATAAGCATTATGCCACCAAATAGTAGAATTATACTGGATTGAAAATGCGTTGTGGTCCCACATTGAGACCATCGAGCTCTTTACCCTGTCCTTAAACGCACATGAACCTCAGAGAGACTAATAGGAAAATATGTCAACGATTTATTTAACGTCGAGGTTATGATGAATATTTTATCTAACAATCAGGATGCGAAAATGTTTTCAATTTGGAAAGTTCTGGAAGAATATTGCCCGAAACCCCGATGAGAACTCTTCAAAGTAACGGGCACGAGCGTTTCGCTTCCCATTTACCTTATTTACTATATGCCCGCGGTAAAAGCGGTGCGCGGTAATTGCCATTAGTAGCTTTGTAATCACGCCGTCTCACTGCGAGCTACCATGTTGATGTAGAGTCGTTAGTGTTTTCATTGGAGGAATTTCAGGTTTACGAGTGAATTATTGCTAAAAAAAAGGAAGCGATCTCCCCTAAATGGATGCATATGTATTCTACGGACAACTCTTGAAATGTTGACTTAGTATTTGTGGCAATTTAAAGCTGTAGAGATGCCCTTGTGATTTTCATTTTACACGCGAAGGAAGCAACATGGCGACCGACTTGTACTCAGAGTTTACAAGGCAGAATTATGATACTTCTAGAGTTCGCCTCATTTCGAAATTGCCTTTTTTCTAAAGGATGTCAAACTGTTAATATAAAAAACACAAAAGCGGATATGGAGCTGATGTTCCAAGGCTTGAGATTTTGCATTGATTCTGTGCCTTCGCCATTACCTGATGTACGATACATCATTCTCTATGACTTCTTTATTAATCCTCAATGGGACATTCTACTTCAAGAACTCCAGGAAAGTCATTCTAACTGTACTAGGTAGCCGTTGGCGTAAGGAAAAGTTATTATTTGCTGTCCTACGATCCTTCTGTACGTTCAATCGGTTTCAATCTCAAGAAGTTTGCTTGATTGTCTTGTTTTGCAAGTTCTTATCGTTTGTCACATACGGTGAAGTCAAGACGCAATAAATGGGTAATCAAGAAGCTGCCTCAACCAAGTAATTATTTCAATAATATTTTGGAGTGCCAAAGTTTACTTCTGCGTTGTTTTTACGGTTGTAGTTGATGTACCACGCATGATTTTTGAGTACTGAAACTTTGGGTTTTTCAGGTAGGCTATCAGTGTTTAGTAGCCGGTCTCTCTTGCAGTAAAAATACAAATAGCGAGACAAAATTTTGCACCACATTTACAAATATTGTTTCTTTATTGCCTCTATTTACATGTTCGAGTTTTCAGTCATATTTTGCTCAATTATTTTTGCTTAACCACGGCAGTACACGGCGGATAATATTTTGTTTATCAACGCTTTATTCATTCACCGAAACGTGTCAATTGTAGAGGAATTTAAATTTCGCGGCTGAGTGATCGGCAGCAATGTGAAATACCGCTGGACATTCAAAATTTATCGCGGGCATTAAATGGGGCAAGCGAAACGCTCGTGCGGGGGAAGGGGGGGGGGGAGAATAGAGCAGGAAACAATGTTTGACTGAAGAAGCACTTCACCCCCAACAAACCTCCAATGTACTCCACATGTACTGTACGTAATACATTGATTGTTTTTCTCGTTACATCAAATGAATATCCTTTTCACTTACAATGCGCGAGATGTTGGATTCACTATGGGTGGTGCGTGTAGTGCATGCATATTTGCTCACTCGGGGCGGGTGTGGTGTTCAACGCATTTGCGCCGGGTCTGCTGCCCCTCGTGGATCCGGTATTTCGTGCAGTGTAAAACACATTATTGTTATTATTTATTAGTAGTATTCATATTGCATAGTTTTTATAAGGGCAAGATGGCAAGAAGAAAGACGAAAAAAAGATTTATTATTATATATTATTACAATATCAAAGCCTGATGTAATTCTTTTTTTGACTTTGATTCACTTACTTGACTAACTCTTCCATCAGCTCATGATCTTCATCATCAGACAAAACAACTGTGGGGATGGCTAGTTTCTTTTGGCGAAGCTAACAAGAGTAAAACAAAAAATCAATAGACCGTTAAAAAAGACGAAACAAAACGGGCTAGAAAAAATATTCTCATTATTCTATGAGACAAGTATCCTTATTATCCCAGCTAGACAATAGATCCCTTGCAGCACGTAGAAATGCAGCTCAATTTGGAAGGCAAAACAATAGGTTCCAATTCTCAGGAGATTGAAACTCTTTTGTTTTGCCCTCCGAACTGAGCTGCATTCCTACGTGCTGCAAGGGGCCAATTATCGCGGAAAAATAAGTTAACATACCATTGAGCGAAGAACATCACTGTCCCAGAAGAGAGCTGATATATCTGCACTTGTTAAATAAGGCTTCTTGTGGTAGTTGATAACATGTATGGTACACATGTCCACCAGGTTTATTCTGTTTGATAACATTGTTTACAGTGAGCAAAATGTTTGCTGAAGTAGATGAATAGTATTTACAACAACATCATGAGCTACCTTTTCAAATAGTACTCTTCCCGAATATCATCACCAAGCTCGTCACATATTTCTTTGATGAATGCCAAATCATCACTAGCTGCTGCATCAACTGATAAAAGTAATAAACATCATCATCAAAAGGGGAAATACAGATCTTTGGGAGATTTCATCCATCATACTGGCAGCTACAAGAGACTGAAGGAAAAAAGGATATATAAAGGTGGGGGTACTAGGGTGCTGTGACCCATCTTTGTAGAAAAGGAGGGATAAATAATAAAACAATCTGGCTGTAGTGATGTATTGATAAAAAAAGGGATTTGATATTATGTCCTGAAGAGCCTCCTGAACTTTCTAACTAGCAATAACAAGCTGGGTGCCCATGAAAAATTCGTTTTTTTTTTTGGTTCAGCACTTGGAAGGGGACAAACAAAATGGCGGCTTTTAGGAATTTTGCATTCCCTTTGGAGAATCCTGGCACATCATGTTACATTGATAGCCAGCATACCTTTCTGTTGATCTTCTTGTAACATATCTTCTTGTACATCTTGTAGATGATTGTCACTACTGACAAACCTGGCATTAAAACATGACCAATAAGTCAAGGTGAAGGTAAGATTGTAAGAAATATCCAATCAATGTATGACTGTCCATTCAAAGTCTATTAATAAATAAATAAATCTCTTTATTTAAGTGTCTAGTCTTTGTAGCACTTATCGCACTAATAGGGGACACTTTTCACTCACACACACTACCACTACATTCAGTATTTTATGCACACAACACTCACTCACATGTTGATTTTTTATGGAGGGAGGAAACACATCAAACAAACTCAATTCACATATGGCGACCGCAGGGCTGGAACCAGAGACCCGAGCCTTTGGAACCACAGTGGTGAAAGGCGACGCGTTAGCAGCGTACGCCACCCATGCTACCCTATTGCAACACTAGATAAGGCATGGCAATAGTTAGTTACTGTATCATTTACCTGTTCATGAAAGATCCAGTGTTGTAATCCATATTCAACTGCAGTGGAAATTCTGCAAAGAAAATAACACATGAGCTACTGAGTTTAGTGAATAAATATAGTATATTACGTGGGTGCGCGGAGATACGAATTTTATCTTCGAGAGTTGTAAAGATCTTTCACGAGAGAGAGAGATTTTCAACACGAGAAGATAAAATTCGTATCTCCGCGCGCCCATGTAATATTCTGTTTATTATATGATTATCAATGAAAAAGAAAAGAAAGCTTTTTCGAGCTTTTTTCTTCTATAAGAAGTATGTAACCATAGTCTGTGATGATATCTTCACATGTGAAAATATCACATTTCTGAAATAGAGAAATAATTATCCTACACCATAGAAAATCCAGCCAGTCAGAATGCAGGGAATCTAATGTTTGAGTAAACTCATGAGTAAACTAAGCCGTCAGAGTTGATAGGCACTTTAAAGACAAACAAGTAACAAACCTGGTATGGTTGTAGTACAGCTGGACATTGCAGATGCAATGTGTTGATTAAAGAACTGTTGTCCCTGTCTTGCCGGGGGTAGTCCTGGGGGGTGACGAATAGATGTGTTTTCTGTTTTCTGACACTGAAAATGAAGAATCCTAATATCAAGTCTACTAATCACAACCCGTAAGTTATCTTAGAAGTAAGCCAGTGCTTTTCTATCTATCAAATTATCTAAATAAATGAAATTGCAATATTATATTTGGGGGCTTTCATTTAATAAGGTATGGGGGGGGGGGAGTCCACAAAATTGGGGGGGGGGGGGCACATTATTTTAGGAAGGTATATAGGGATAATTGTATGCAGCTTTATAAGGCATTAGTAATAATCTGGACGAAATGTAAGGGGTTATCATAATTATCATAGTATTTGGGAAAGACAAAAAGTGATTTGATTAATTATTATACACTTCATTTATTATACATTTAGCTTAGTCTCCTGGTAGGGTCACTCAAGTCATACAGATCAAAGGGTATAGGCCAGACGAAGCACGGCCACCAGTCCTCCAGGTTAGGGGGTTGGGCACAGGGCTAACAACTCCTTCTTGTAAAAACATTCATGTTATGGAAACAGCAACAATTATAAATGAAAGCCCCCTTAGTGACATTTTCCAGAACTACAAAACATGATCATTATGATCAGTAGGAACACTAGTGGGTTTGAGAGATTAGCATTTGCTATTTCTATTAAATATTACCTTTTCACTTGCATGTGAAGGCTGTTGGGGAAAGGATTTGACAGGAGAAACAGGGCTGACAGGTGAATCAGGACAGAACAAGGCATAACCTTCATCAACTAGTAAATCATTAATATGAACATCATCTTCTGATGAAGTATCACTAAGACAAAGACAGAGTTTCCCATCCTAAAGAATGCAATTCAAGAGTTAACAAAGATAACAACCATGGAACTGCCGATGTTAAGGGAAGAACTGACTATAATTGAAAAATGTACCCTAAAAGTTTTTACAATCATGTACATTGATTTTCATCAATATCTAAACACTACACCACATACTTAGAAATTAAGAAAATTTACACTAAATGTACAATAGTCCCTTTTACAGTTTCCTGCGCCATCTTGAAAGGCAGCTGTGCCTACAGTATGCATCCAAGTGAGACAAATGCTGAGCTTGCAATGATAGAGATGTGAATAATTGTTCAAGGTTTTAACCATTTGTCTCGCTTTGATGCAAAGGCTTGGCTTCCTTTCAAGATTAAGATGGCGCAGGGAGCTGTGGAAGGGCTTATTTGCCTGAATACATGTACACTGTAATGAAAAAATGAAAAGAAAAAGAAAAAAAAGAAAAAGAAAAAGAAAAAGAAAAAAAAAAAAAGAACAAGAAAAAGAACAAGAAAAAGAACAAGAAAAAGAACAAGAAAAAGAAAAAGAAAAAAAAAAAAGAACAAGAAAAAGAACAAGAAAAAGAAAAAGAAAAAAAAAAGAACAAGAACAAGAAAAAGAAAAAGAAAAAGAAAAAGAAAAAGAAAAAGAAAAAGAAAAAAAAAGAACAAGAAAAAGAACAAGAAAAAGAAAAAAAAAAAAAGAAGAAGAAAAAGAAAAAGAGAAAGAAAAAGAAAAAGAAAAAAAAAAGAACAAGAAAAAGAACAAGAAAAAGAAAAAGAACAAGAAAAAGAACAAGAACAAGAAAAAAAAAAAGAAAAAGAAAAAGAAAAAGAAAAAGAAAAAGAAAAAGAAAAAGAAAAAGAAAAAGAAAAAGAAAAAGAAAAAGAAAAAGAAAAATTCCATGGCATCTTTGCTGTCCACAAAATCTTACCTTAGATCCGCAAAGAAGACCAAATAAAGCTTTATAATTCTTGGTGAGGTGATAGAAACGATGACAGCTACCAGGAGACCATTCATTCTAAACAATTGGGACAAAAATAATTATTTAATCTAAATATTTAAGACAAGTGAATTAATAACCCATGAATAAAAAGATTATTCTTATGAGTACCTTACCCCTGTAAGTGGCTTAATGTAGGCCAGTTGTGAATAAACACTTTGTCCAGGTAATTTCAAAAATGCTGATCTAAGACGAAAAAAACATAGGATACATAAGGCACCAATATTTGTGACCTTCCTCTTGTCCTGGTACATGCATAAGACTTTACAAAATGTATCATGTTACCAGATAAAAAATTAAGATTTAATACCTACATTACCTGGAGTTTTGGACCAGACAATACACTTTCCTTCCCAAGACTAGTCTGAGTAGCACCGCTTTGGGGGAGGAGGGGGGAGGGGAAGAGGAAGGGGAGGGGGCTGGGGAGGAAAAGGAACTTTGTTTTCCTCCTACTCTCCAGTCTCCTGGACCCTTCCTTCTCCCAACCCCACCCCTCCCCCAAAGCATTGCTATGCAGGCTATCCCAAGACCAAATAATATTGCTATATAATCATATAGTTTCATACCTTAGAATTCTGAGCTCCGACAATGTCACTCTACTGGTATTTCCATAATCAACATAATAAACCTGCAATGAAGAAGTACAATCGATGAACATTCAAATTCCTTAAGACCCGACAACACAGGAAACCCAATTCACTTAGGAAGCAACTTCCTCCTCCATCCCCTTCCCCTCCCACTAGCAATAGTGACCTTAAGATTTGCAAAATCTATGACAGCAACATCAACCAGAAGTATAAATAATTTAAGGTATGGTAAATAATTTCTGGTAATAAATTTTAGATACAAATTTTGCAAATATTTCCATGAGATTAGAAATTATTATTTTATTCTTCAAGACAGTGTGGTTTTCTAGGGTTTTTACAAACAAATATTTTGAGGTCTCCCTACAGGCCTCTCACGCACATTATTATCAATTTGTGCACATCTGTACAGTACCTCAATATTCTGCATAGAGCTAACACCAGTAATAACAGCCCTAAACCAGTCTTCAAAGTCTGCACTCCAAGCACAACAGACCTAAAATAAACATTACAGAGAATTCCATACAGTGCAGATCAAATGTGTGACCAATAGACCCTTTTCAAATTCATAAAATACTGTTATGTTCCTTGATTACAGATTCACTTACGCCTCATTTCAATATCAAAACATTCACAAATACAGTACCGTACCAATGAATGGTAAAGTGAAGAATGCAACACGTCAACAATACAAACACTTTGAGATTCCAAGGACCTCCAGTTGTTTCGATACGTGTCGTGTCAGTTTCGATACATGGTATTTAGCCAGTTTCGATACACATTCGATACACATTCGATACACAGTGTTCAGACCATTTGACAGTCCTTAATTATGACCTTACAATAAATAGCCATAATATCATACACCCTTAGTTAGTGATAACCTACTGTAACTGCACCATAAAAGGCAATACCTACTGTATCAACTGTCACATATTAGGATCCCTGTGTTGTAAGTTATGGGATACCTGTGTAATAAATCAGTAGCTTTGCCAACATGGCGCCCAAGCACATTGTTTTACAACATGGTGTCAGAAGTGGGATACGAACCCACGCCTCCATTTGGAGACCAGAACAAAACTATGACAAAACTATGCCTACAGCTGTACAGTTGATTGAAGGTAATATTCTCACCTGTCCTACAGAGACGAGCCTCTCAGGCATGTTATACTTGTCACCTTCCGAACTATTATAAAATGTGCTGAGAAGTATGAATAACATTTTAATGTAATCAGTAAATGTGCATGCATGATCTAACTATCAGTATATTTGCATTTCACTGTAATTTCAACTCCATAAACTCTCTGCATTATATGAGTATGAACTAAAATAGAAGGCTAGTGTAATAGACCTCATCGGCTCGGGGTAATGCTGTCCTATTTCAGACCAAGTGTCATTCACTTGAGAATAAGATTCTTTGTTTGAGTTGTATCTGTATTGTATTGTATTGTATCTTCTCATGCGTAACCATTAAACAATGAAATGATACTCTGGGGAATGACACATGGTCTGAAATGGTACAACATTACACCCAAGCCGATGAGGTCTATTTGTTACCAGGCCGGATTGTCAGAATTTTATGCAATATATAGAAACTAATCTTTACATGTAATAAATGAATACCTTAGATCTTTACCAAGTGCTTCCAGTTTCAGCCATTCATCAGTGAAAATCACCCAGAAATTATTAGGATCTATACAGTGTGAAACATAAACACTGAAGGAACCTGAATCAGGAACTGTAAGCTTCTTGAAGTAAGTGCCTTCCCCTACACCATCTTCTATAGTAAATCTGTGTGGTTGTCGACTGCATAAATTATTTTGTGCTTCCTGATTTTTTGTAGCTTGCATTGTATTTGATACCACTGGGTTGAGTTCCGTAAAGTCTGATAAACAAAACACATACATGTACAGTATGTACAAGTCATGTAGGCAAAGAAAAAGAACAAAATTTTTAATTCCAGACCATACGAGCAGGCGTAGCTTAGTTGGTTAGTGCGCAGCCTTCAGAGCTAGAGGTCCACAGTTCGATCCTCAGGATCTCCACGTCTGTTTTGAATTCTCTCTGTTCTGTGTAGCTTTAGCTTTAAATACCCGTAATAAGGAGCACTGATAGTTTGAGGGGGTAAAGGGCGCACATTTGAACGCTTTAAACATGAGCCCCTGGCTCGGGAGAATTGGGCAACAACCATTCCCCGCGTTTCTAAGTAAAATATTGGCTTTACTTTTTTTTACCTTTTTATATGTCTTTTCTGTCAAAAATTATACACCTTTTACGAATGCATAAAATACCGCTGTGTTCATTGACTACAGTTTCAATTACTCAGTGTTAGCCTTGTTTCAATATCAAAATATTCACAAATACCAACAGTAAAGAAAAGAATGCACCACTTCAATGAGACAATTATACACTTTGAAATTCCATCACTGGAACACATGAATACTCTACATAAAAATCGAGCCTAACCCTGCGTAAATGAATCTGTAGTCAAGGAACACAATGCTATCTTATGAATAGACCATTTCCGAGATGCACAAGCGCTTTCAAAAATGTTGCAGGCGCAGACATGAAAAAGAGGCATTTTGGGGTGAGATCAGGCGCGCTATTGACTCTGTCCGAAAATGCCTCGAGATCATGTGCGTGCCTGCGATATTTTAGAAAGCGCTCGTGCATCTTGAAAATGGTCTATTCAAAAAACATGATGCATTGTGGTCTAGCTTGGGTACAAACAACACCATATAAAGCATGATGAACAGAAGATGTAGTTTGTTCAGAAGGTAGACCACAATGCACCATGCTCCCTATCTCAGAAAAGGACTACAAACCTGATTTAGCTGCAAATAAAGAAATACAATAAAAAGGTACCTTCATGAGATGAGTCTTTGGTGGTGTGTAACAGCCAATCACCAGTCTTTGTTGGTCTTTCTATTCTTACTGTATCTGGCATTGCATCAGCCAACTCAACAACATTTGCAAATCCATAGTCACGTACCCTCAATTCCTTGCCAAAGGTTTTCTGCAAGAAATATGTTGAAATCATATTCATTTGTTAAATTAGTTCTAAAATGATTAAAATGGTTATAACATATATATAGCAGTTAAAAATATGGAGAGATCAAAACCTTATGTTATTAGTGGTAGTGCACTTGCCTCTCACCTCTGAGGTCTTGGGTTCAACTCCCAGACTCAGCATTCCAACTGTGAGCAGAGTTTGTAGGGTCTCTCCCTTGATTGGAGGGTTTTTCTCCAGGTTCTCTGGGTTTCCTCCCTCCAAAAAACCCTAACACACTAAATTCCAATCTAATCTTTGAGTTATGATGCCCTGACTACAATTAGCCCAGAGGCTGTTTCAGGGTAGTTTGATTTTTTTATCTGAAGGGGTTTCACTGGAGGGATATATGCGATACCAAATACGGGTAGTAAGGTATTATTAGTATTATTAGTAATGGAAGAATAATGAGTTTGAGAATAAAATGTGACGTCTGAGCAGTTACCTTGTATTCAACAGGAAGGCGTGCTGCCCAAACACCATTGGGTCTATTACATAAGATCTACGACAAACATGAGGGGAAAAATGTAAAACGAGATTACAATATTATCAAGGAAAAAAAGATGGTAATCTATAATGTATGACAGTTGTAAGGAATTAAACCAAAAATATCATAATCATAATAATAATTATAATTTGATTAATAATTAATTTCTTAATCAAAATTATAATTTATTCACCTCAGTAATTTGAAATTTTATTTTATGTCCAATTTGCAGTGCTTTTCATAATTCTGCAACCTAACCAACCAACATTTTTGCTTCCATCAATTAAACTAGGATGGGCCGAGTTCATAATTTCCCACGCAAAAATGGCTGATGAGAAATTCCTGCGACTCAACAACCATTTTTACATGGGGATTTCTTTATCGCTCATTATCGAAATGAACTCATCCCATCGTACGCGTAGTTTGATTGATGGAAGCCAAAACGCCAGCTGCCTGGAGTCGTGCGTCAACGTTTATCTCACTTCAGGTTTATTTGCCTGTCGCGGGAATTGTCTTGTTATTTTGACGCAGGGATTTTATTCGATAAAGATTAGGCTATATAATTTCTTTTAATGAATCAACACTGCATTTTCATCATGCAAGATTCAGATTTAGGTTCTGATGTAAATCAAACTCAGTGTTAACAGTGGAAACAGATTGAAGTTTGAAAACACGCTGCAATAATAAGCGATGTAATTATTCTCCTGTAAGTAATAATAATAATAACATAGGCTCATAAACCAGCTTACTTTAAAAGCAAAATTCCCCAAAACAGGAACTAATAAAAGCTGTTTTTACGGCACTCGTTAGACTCGCAAGTCAGAAAGAGTGAAGAGACTCATTCATTCCGAGTGAGTAACGCTACTCATGAATATTCGGTTATGCAAGACTTGCGAGTGACAATGAGTGCTCGTTACTCGTACTCCCGAGTGAATGGTACTTTACTCGCAGCCAGTACTGTAGGTACCCTGGTTCCAGAGGAGCTTTTATATAAGGTGAACCGTGGCGTGAGACAAGCCAAAGGCGAGAGAGAAGTGCCTCTGGTGGAATCCGTTGGGAATCTCACTTCTATGCTAGACTCCAAGTACAAAATTTGAACCTCGCTGCTGATTGGTTTGCATACTCATTACCAGGTTTGACCATGAATTTGCCATATAACACGCATTGCTATTGGCTTACGCAGAAAGACGCTATATTGTGATCGTAAAACCAGTTTTTGAAGTAACTCGAGAAATTTGACGATGACACACTCGATGACAGAAAAGGTCAAAACTTAAAGACCCCAGATTCGATCAGCCATTTAATACTAGCGTTAAATTCAAAGTTTCCATAAATTTTATTTGAATTAATTCTATCAGTTAAACTGGCAGGCTATAAAATTTGACTTAGAGGGAGCGTAGATTTTTTTCGAACTGGACTTTTGGTACTGCTCGGCGTGTGACAATATTTTTACGTGTTTGTTTGCAAAGCGAGGAAATCAGTATTGACACCTGAGATAGCTTGGCGCCTAGCATGGAAGTGAGATTCCCAACAGATTCCACCAGAGGCGCTTCTCTCTTGCCTTTGGCTCGTCTCGCGCCACGGCTCGCTTTCGGCTTGCCATATAAAAGCGCCTATGGAACCAGGGTATACTGTAAGTTGCAGAACTATACAATGTACCTGTGTAATTTGGTTCTTGAGTTCTGGACAGATTCCTGAATTGGAATCCAGTAATTTCTTGATTTTATCTATAGTGCTAATACTTTCAGGTTGTTTTTTTAAAGGTACATGTACAGTTGAACTGTTTACACTGGAAGATCTAGATGTTGGTGGTGTAATTTGGGTTCCATTACGAAGGTTACTAATACCTATGAAGATAAAAAAATACTTGTTTAACATAAACTCTTATGACTGAAAGAAGGGGGAAAAGGATTCTTTAACATGTGAATTACAAATTGGGGTAGTTGTGAAAAATTCATTTTGGTATCGGAGCAACTACAGAATACCCCACCAATTGTATTCAGTAGTAGGAACTCTTTGAAGAACGAGGCATACAACAATAGAATGAAATCATAGTTATAAACATGTGCATATGATTTGCGGGGTATTCTGTAGGTATACGCTCTGTAGATCAATACCCCATTTCCCATATGCCAAGTAAAACCCTTATACATTTATTAATCAAATACATATTGCACATATTTGATAGATTAACATTTGCTTACCATGGACTCTATATCCTCCACCCTTTATGTTCTCGATCTTCACAATGTCTGGAAGACTTCTGAGCAGATCTTGAAGTGCAGAAAACCCAAGTCTTTTAAAATCAAGGTTGGAATGAAAATGTCTAAGGAATGCCTCACAAAACATAGAGCCCAATACACCACTGGGATAATAGGTTACTAGTTGTTTTATCTTAGTTCTGATATAATAAGGGACATCGGCAGTTTGAGCCATTCGCCTGCTAATGACGACATGAGTGGCTCTCTTCTTCTTAGAATCCTTTTTCTGTTTTGCCACAAGTTTGGCAATGTGCTTGCTGGTCTCATCTGCAATACCTGCATGTTAAATAAGTAATATGTCAATATCATTTAGATAGTGAATATTAGCACACTCTTGCGCACATTTCAAGAATCGTGTAGAGAAAAAAATGGCATGTAAAAGATATTACATCAGCTGCGTATGGACCTGACATACTGACATCAGACATACTGTCTGTACTTGGCATTGCAAAATAAGATTTAAGTAATTCTTTCATATGACCCTCAAATATTGATTGAAAGCCATTTTTTTAAAAAAAAAAAAAGAATGCTGTCATCTATCATCAAAAAATTTTCAGGAATTATTTCATTATTAGTATAGGTAATCATGTGGTTTCGAGTTCAATTTGGGATTAATTTGCACGATTTTACGGGAACCATATGATTCCTTATTAATAATATACATGAAAAACCTTACAAACATTACCGTCCGACATTGAAAATCTCTGCACCTTGTAGTGTTTTCAGCATCTCTCACCTTTCAAAATCAGCTCCCCTCTGTCCCATGTCGTCCTTACGACATCAGGCATTGCTTTCAGTAAGTCCACAGGCGTTTTATAGCCGAGTTCTCTGTAAGGAAATGGTTTACCAATGATACTAAGATAGTCATTTTGTAGTTCCACAATATTCAGCCCATTGGGTGCAGAGATGAGCAGAGCTCTGACATGTCGAGTAGCAGCAACGAGAGCATCTTCTTTCTTTTTACTACCACTTGGACTCTCTGACATTGTCATGGCATAAAGCCCAGTTAAAATTCCTTAAAACATGAAGAAAAACAAATAAACAGTTGGGGAAAAAGTCTTCCTTTGAAGTTTCACGTGCGCTTTTGCTACTACATGTTTTTGTTGTCATACGCATGCGTGACATCTATCATCACAGGGGAGGGGTGGGGAATTTATTCGAGTTGTTTTAAAATTTCTTTTTTATCAGCTTAAAAACCAAATAATAAATAAATATTTAACTTATTAAAAGGAAAAAAATGAAAAATAAGAACCTCTTAATTCTTTAGGATTCTATCATTTTGCTATTTAAGACGACTTTAAAAATGTATATGACCCTCCCCTCCCCTAACAACTTGTTATTTGTATTCTCCCGCGCTGGACACAACCGCTGACAGCTGTTACAAGAAGAAGATTTTTCGACTAAAACGACAGAAAATACTGAATGAAGTTAACAATATAATCATAGTGACTGGCTGTTTCGCCTTGAGATGCAAAGTAAACTAGAATACGAAGTTCCTACATACCACAACTGGTCTCAGGTTGCAAAGTTTTATCACCCGTTACAAGCTGGAAGCATAGACGGCACTGATACCTATCCACATGATAAAGGAATATGGAGGGCATTATTTGCTAAATGTAAGCAGCCAGTACCGTTCCTGGTACCTCAAAATAACCGAGATTGAATTCTGTTTTACTCTTTCTTTAGATAAACCAAACAAAAGAGTTGAAGGAAATCCAAACTGTTCTCTATTTGTTGGCAGATTGAACAGAGATACTAAAGAAGGTTAGTTGAACAAAGCGTATTTAGCTTTACAAGTAAGCTTACTTGTTAGTCTAATCAAATATAAAACCACTGATCTGTTTGCGTGGTAAAAACTAGTCCTTTCTATCAGGGACACCCTTTCCCTCAGCTAACAATACTGAGTTGCTTGTCGCATGTTGACTATCATGCCTTCCAACAATTGACTTTCAGCAAATATAAAACGTTGCAGAAAGTCCAAACTTTTCTACCCATCATGTTAAAACCCATATTGAATGTTGACGAAATAGAAAAATGCATGCATGCGATGTATGCAGTTATAAGCACGCAGGGACTGGCAGAACACAAGAGAAGTATTAGGAAAACCATGATGTGTAGTGTAGTGCTTCTCTGTCTGTATATATGTACTGCACATGTATTTTTATACTTATATAATTTTAGATAGACGTAGAAGGCCACTAGTTTACTAGTTATTAGAACTAGTCTGTGATACCCTCATTAAATAAAGAGTATTGTTATTATTATCATAACATCACAGAAAACAGCAAGCAAGTTTTTTATTTCTTTCGTAAAATGCAAATGTATGTGCATGCTTTGTGCTCTCATAATGCATGTGCCACCAACAAATCAGAAAGCAAGATTTAGGAAAGTCATATTATAATGAGGCATCTTTTATAGTGTGATTTTTGCTACAGTACATCAAAGATTAATGCCAGCATGTGAAAGAGGGCACAGTTGCTAGCATTAGTCTTTTGATTGCAGGACACTGTTGTACTGTGACATACAGTATAGTCTAGCTGGAAAACTGGTCAATGATCAATGGCTGATTTTTTAAAATCTTTTATCCACAGCAACTTTGATTAAATGTTTCTCAAAATATGGCAATGTCAAAAATTGCAGACTTGTAAGAGATGTTGGTATGTATGTTTTTGATAACACATGTAGTGCCTGCCCGTACACAGGGCTCAAAATAATGGCCAATCAATCAACAGTCAATGTCCGACCAGTTAAATACAGTTTTGAATGGACATGTTTACCAGTATATTTGAAAAGAAAGAAAAAAAATATTATATGCAGGACATCTTGACCAGTGTATGACTGGCTGTTATTTTGAGCCCTGGTACATGTATTCATGTTGAGCACAGAATAATCATTGTTGCATAATGGATATCATCGATTAAGTTACTAAGCTTTACTAATTATGATACATACGGTATTGATTATTCTGTGACATGCTTGTGAGTACACAAGTGAATGAATAATATCACTCTTTAATGCATGATATTGTATCACTTATAATAATAATAATAATAATAATAATAATAATAATAATAATAATAATAATAATAATAATATGCTCTAGGCACTTTACAATAAAGATTAATAATTTAAGTCAGTTAGGCTAATGTAGAATGATATAAAACTAATTGCAGAATGCAAATTTAAATAAATGTGTTTTAAGATTTGATTTAAAAGTTTGTAGACTAGAAGGATACTTGAAGGAAGAGAGTTCCTTATCACAGTGATATTGACCCTAAATGTGTAATACATCCAGTTTGGTTGATTGATACTTTTCTTGGTTTTGAAGTGACTGGATTCTCAAGGGGATATGCCTTTTTGGAGTATGAACACGAAAGAGATGCTAAGATTGCATATAGGGTAAGTACTTCAACACATATTCCATCCATGTTAGTACCTATAATTATTGTTAGTTGTTTTAACTATTTATATTCCACACATAGTGACCCTCGTAAGAAAATATATATAGGATATTACATGGTCTCGCGGAGATACGAATTTTATCTTCGAGTGTTGATATTATCTCTCACAAGTGAGCGCAGCGAACGAGTGAAAGATAATATCAAACCGAGAAGATAAAATTTGTATCTCCAAGCGGCCATGTAATGTTCTTTTTATTATATTAAATCTTCAATGAAAAATAACGGAGAATTTGAGACTTGCTGAGCAAAAAGTCAAAATTTGACACCACCAGTGTTGATATAAATCGTATCCCCACTGGCCACTGGTGGGAGTGGGGATATCAATTTTATCATTTTGATTTCACTCAATATCACACTCTATTTCATATGATAAAAGTGCATCTCTGTCACTGAGCCATTTCCTTTCTGTAAATCTACATATAATTATAACATAATCTAAAGGATCTAGTTATTTATTGCTAGTTGAGAAGCAAGTGGTTTTGGGGTTTTGGGACTAAAAATTGAAAAACAATCTCAGTTCAACTTCCACTCCCATGTGAATTACTTTTAACTCTACTCATAATTTCCTTCTTTTTGCTAATAAATGTCATTTTTTGCAACCAATTCTCCCAAAAAACTACTAAGTTGTGTGATCCAAGGCTTTCTTTAATTAGGTACTGTAGAATTACAACTGGATAAAAATACAAATTATTATATAACTGAATTTCCACTTTAACTTCCTACAAGTACATTTATTCAGCTTTTTCCTGAGTGTCGATCATGGCCTTTCAGTAAACACACTTGTATTGGGTTAACTATTATTGATTTTACCAACTTAGAATAGTTTCATTTTGTAAGTTCTCTGACCTCTTTATTCAACCCATTCTGTGATATCAGGAAATGTACAAAACAGATATTGATGGACATGAAATTCTAGTTGACTATGAGCTTGAGAGAACCCTCAAAGGATGGATACCAAGGAGGCTAGGTATGTTAAGATGGACTACAGATCTTTAAACTAGCTCTCAGCAGTAGTCTCCGATAGCTACCAATAGACGACCCTTTTCAAAATCTCTTTTCATATTTGAATATTAAAACTCCTTTGAGAAAACCAAGGCAATAATGAAAATTAGCACAACAAACAATGCTACCGAAAAGGGATTCTGGGGGTGAACGTCATCATGCTTGAGGTCTATAGACAAAGTATCATAAAATATCAAATATTTCATCATATTCACAGGTGGTGGTCTTGGAGGGAAAAAAGAATCAGGACAATTAAGATTTGGAGGCAGGGATAGGCCTTTTCGACGACCATTGTAAGTTGCACAATATAAAATCCCTTACAAGTTGGTAATTAGCAGGGCTTGAAATAATGGCTGGTCAGTCACCAGTCATCATATATAACCAGCCAAAGTAGTTAGCTTGGTCGTACCCCATTTCTGGCTCAAAGTTACTAGTCAAAATGACTGGACATCTTTCAATTGTGGCCGGACATTTTCTGTTAAACCAACATAATTATTTCAAGCCCTGATATACCCTTTTTGAAAATGGTACTGATGACATCAAATGAGGATTGGCCATCTTATTATCTATTTCTTACATGGTTGATGATAGGAGAACCTTTTTATCTATTAAAAACAGCAATCCACATGAAAAAAATCTGAAAAAATATGTCAGTCTACACAAACTTGGAAGAGTCAAAACAACAAGGTTTCACTCACAACATCTGGGACATCCCAGGATCTATCCTTGTTTGACGTCACTGGTGCCATATTTGAAAAGTGTCTACTTAGTATCACTTGTCTGCATTTCATCTCACATCTGGTAGGGGCACAGGGACCTATGAGTACACCTTTAAGGGGCCTAGAAATAAAACACAGTGTTCAGTTGTACCTCACATACATATAGGTTGCTACTAGCAACTTCAGC
Source organism: Anthopleura sola (assembly GCA_023349425.1). Lineage (NCBI taxonomy): Eukaryota > Metazoa > Cnidaria > Anthozoa > Actiniaria > Actiniidae > Anthopleura > Anthopleura sola. The sequence goes on from JALHLI010000010.1 coordinate 377,966, forward strand.
TAACTTTGACTTTACCATTTTTTGGGAGTCCTGTGTTGTGCAGATCATAAGGAATTTACACAGGGACCCCAAGCCTGGGTTGCAAAAAGTGTGAGGGTTTCCTGTTGAGGAGGCTAAGTTGGTTCAGGCTATTCACGCTGGCCTCAGTACTATGTATGTATGTGAAGTCATTCATTAGCATACTCACTTTGGTTCAAACCTGCCAAGGTCACACATTGATCCAGTGCTCTTCTCATAATATAGTTTTGTACTGTCTTGATCTTCTCTCTCACCCCTGACCTTTGCTCTCCTTGGTTTCCCTAATCCCCCCTCCCCCTGTGTAGCCCCCTTCCCCTCTGTAGCCCCCTTCCCCTGTGTTACCCCTCCCCTGTGTTGCCTCTCCCCCTGTGTTGCCCCCTCCCCTGTGTAGCCCCCTTCCCCTGTGTTACCCCCCTCCCCTGTGTTTCCCCTCCCCTGTGTAGCCCCCCTCCCCTGTGTTGCCCCTCCCCCTGTGTTGCCCCCTCCCCTGTGTTGCTCCTCCCCCTGTGTTGCCCCCTCCCCTGTGTTTCCCCTCCCCTGTGTAGCCCCCCTCCCCTGTGTTGCCCCTCCCCCTGTGTTGCCCCCTCCCCTGTGTTGCCCCTCCCCCTGTGTAGCCCCCTCCCCTGTGTTGCCTCTCCCCCTGTGTTGCCCCCTCCCCTGTGTTTCCCCTCCCCTGTGTAGCCCCCCTCCCCTGTGTTGCCCCTCCCCCTGTGTTGCCCCCTCCCCTGTGTTGCTCCTCCCCCTGTGTAGCCCCCTCCCCTGTGTTTCCCCTCCCCTGTGTAGCCCCCCTCCCCTGTGTTGCCCCTCCCCCTGTGTTGCCTCCTCCCCTGTGTTGCTCCTCCCCCTGTGTAGCCCCCTCCCCTGTGTTTCCCCTCCCCTGTGTAGCCCCCCTCCCCTGTGTTGCCCCTCCCCCTGTGTTGCCCCCTCCCCTGTGTTGCTCCTCCCCCTGTGTAGCCCCCTCCCCTGTGTTGCCCCTCCCCCTGTGTTGCCCCCCTCCCCTGTGTTGCTCCTCCCCCTGTGTAGCCCCCTCCCCTGTGTTGCCCCTCCCCCTGTGTTGCCCCCTCCCCTTTTTTACTCCGACGAAGGACTAGCGTCCGAAACGTCAGTAAGTGATCTCTCTTATTTTCTACGGTGTAAAATTTAACTTTTTATCCATACCCTCCCCTTGTGTTGTGTTTGGTTCTTTGGAGAGCTCCACTGGCGAGACCACCGAGAATAGACTACTAAGGTAATTTTTAGCTTTTATTGTGCTTTCTTGCAGACCGATGAAAGTACTGGGACAAGGACATACTGGTGGTAGTGATCAGGACAGAGACAGGAATCGCCAAAGGACTTTTAACCGTGACAGTCGTGACTACCACCGTGACAGTCGTGACTACCACCGTGACACTCGAGACAGTCGTGCATACCACCGTGACAGTCGTGATTACAGTCGTGACAGTCGTGATTATAATCGTGACAGCCGTGATCGTGATAGTCGGGATTATAACCGTGACAGTCGAGATCGGGGTGGAGGTCGTAGTTTTGAGCGAGAAAAGGATAGCTACAGAGATGAAAGACCAAACGAAGCTGAAGATCAAAAGAATTATGATGTTGATCAAAAAGGACGATCAGACAACTCGCGAGATCGCCGCGGAAGCAAACATGAACGGGATAGGAACGAAAAAGATCGACATAAAGAAAGAAGAGATCAAAGCCGTCATGATTCCTATCGAAGAAAGGGTGAATCGAGTAGAAAAGAGAGGAAATAAATAAGGCAGAGACCTCACTATGTAAATATGGTTTGCAGATCAATTTGTATTTAACTTTTCAGAGTAATTTTCCATTCCAATTCTAATAAATGTACGATTTTAGTATTACTGTCATTATTATTATTATTACTAACGATGAACTTTCGCGCGCTGCCATTGGTTCAAATGGGTCAATATCATGTCATGGAAAGAACCGCGTTGTACTGGGCACTAGTACTCAGTAATTCGAACGCGCGGTCAGGATGACGTCATAATGGACTAACGAACACTAAGCGATTCATTAGTAAACCAGCTTTCAAACAGTAAAATGTCTTAACTGATCGTAGTCATTCGCGTTTGTATTATTTTCTTCGCTGGGTTCACATTTTACCAAAGTCCAGCAAAACGAGATTTTGACAAGTTTCAGGTTCATTGCACAGCAAACTTCAGGTGAGTTTTAATTGTTTGCTTTGTTATTTGCGTCTTTAGCGCCGTGGATATTTCTCTTCCAAAACAATGCGTTGAAAAAATGAGAAAAATAAAGTATCAGTTTTATGAAAAAGATTTTCGAAATCAATTAAAAACTATTGTAAAATAACTATTAAAGCAACCAACAATGTGCTTTACTTTGATTTTTGGTAGAAAACTGATCATGTTAAGAAACATTTCTTCAGATGCGCACTTATTCTTTGAAAATAAGTAATCCTGCTCTCTCTTTCTTTGCCAATTGTACATGATTTTACGAACAACCCTTGGATGAAATAAAAATCTTTGTAATGACTGGCTAATAAACGAAAGGATAATAAATAAGTTGAGATTTGGGGCCATACACTACTGTAAAAGGTTTTTATTTTCTTCTCGAGCTTTCGTCGGACGCCGACATCATCAGGAGATAGAATTTACATATCTCCTGATGATGTCGGCGTCCGACGAAAGCTCGAGAAGAAAATAAAAACCTTTTACAGTAGTGTATGGCCCCAAATCTCAACTTATTTATTATATAACCATGCTACTGAAGGACAACTTCAATACCTTAAAACGAAAGGATATTTTGTCTTACATACCCGAGACCAATACTCTATTCTATTTTAATTATCCACACAATACGTTTTAGTAATAAAAGAAGCGTTTATTTATCATTTTATCAAGATAATTTTACCCGATACAGCAACGCAAACAACTGGTTACATTGATATGTATCTAATGTACTAAATATACAGCTATTTCTAAGTATTGGATACTGAATAGTGCATTCCAAGGCCAAAAAACATTGTGGGTCTTGTTGATTTGAAATAACTTGAAAGAGTAGTTATACAACGAGTTCCTCTCTATATGTAGCTAGTATATTGTTTCAGATGGAATGTACTGAAAATAAAATAGATAATTATTATTTATTTTCTTTTAGACAGTATTACATGACCCAAAATGCAGTTCGGTCTTGGAATGCACTATTCAGGGCATCTTTTTTTGAAATAGCCGTACATACGAATGCGATTGTTGATTTTAATAATTAATTGATTTCAATTGTTAATTTCAATTAATCAATCATTGATTTTTAGGAATTTGAATATTTACATTTCTAAATATCCTAAACTTTCATTCATAGTCAAAGCCATTATATGCCTATTTCAATACAAGTTGTCCGAGCCAAAGGCGATAGGTCATTCAAAGAACACAACATAGTTGGAATAACTTGTGTTTCTTTTTATTGTTCTCATCAAGAACACGGTGGTTAGTGACGAGATATCCACTGTTGTTTATAGTCGACGACACCTTTTCGAAGACCTCGACTATTCGTTTTTAGTTGTATGATCATAATTCCTTTCCGTCTTGGAAAGACCTATCGCCTATCGCCTATCGCCTTCGGCTCCGACAACCTTTTTGAAATAAGTGTATTAATAAACAGTTTACAGTTATAAAGCCACGCTTAACGCAACAAATGATGGTTTTCACCAGATGGCTGGAAACCATTGACAAACAATGAAAACTATTCAAATATTCTGCAATTCTAAAATAAGACTCGCTCTTAACTAAAAACGTGTTAAAGTTGAAAGAAAGAATTCATATTAGCCGTTCCGAAGTGGAGAAAAAAAACTGACCAAGTTGGCATTGCAATGCATTGTGGGACTGTTTTTGGGAACCTATTTCCAAGATGGCGTATGTTTCGTCCCCTAGAACAGTCCCACAATGCATTGCAATGCCAACTTGGCCAGTTTTTGCTCAACTTCGGAAAGGCTAACTGTTTCATGTTAAAATGCTAGCTCAAACATCGTGCAAGTAAAAGGCGCATCTCTCCGCCATTGCACTGCAATAAATCTTTCGTCTAATAACCTTCACTATAAGCTTTTCGAGTAGTTGTTATTGTAGAGTGGTTTTCGTATGAGTGGGAAACGATACGGCAAATTCGTAGCCATACCGTATCTTACCGTAGCCGTAACTACGCGTTGTGATTGGATGAATTACTGGCAGACAATGGGAAGCCATTTGACTGTTACGGCATGTCAACGTGCTGTAAGTCAGTACCGTGTGTTTCCCACTCATACGGAAACTGCTCTAATGGTTGAGTAATGAGGTGATGTTGTTATGCTATGGAAAAGAAAACCCATCTGAACGAAACGCTAGTAAAACTGTTATGAATTTCCTAAAGATATGCAAGTAAAAAAATGTAACAAAAATAATCTTAAAAAATGAAATAATGAATAACTACATGGGAATGCCTTTCTTCTAAAAAAATATTCTTTCTCGATACTAATTACCCCAAAAATATATCTCATAAAAGCTTTAATACAACAGATGCGCGTAAACAAACAAATGGGGGAAACGAAAAGGCGTTTGGTTTACAATTTATATTGCCATTTCACTTAATCTCACTCTTCTCTTGAAAAAATCGTGAAGAGCTTTAAAGTCGGGTCTTGCGTTGGGGTCCTTTAGCCAGCATGACTTCATCATGTCATAGACATCTCTTGGACAGACAGACGGTCTTTCCAGGTAAAAAATGTTGGGATCACTGGGGCGGAAGAACATTCTCTGGATATTCTCGATCACTTGTTCATCGGTTAGTTCATCGTAGGGATATTCGGCTGCTAGTGTCAGGATCTCCCACAAGGTCACAGCAAATGCCCAAACATCACTTTCTGTTGTAAATTTACCTGTGGATATCGAATGATTGGAAAAAATCGGTTAAAATACAAGTCAGGCAGGCACAAGTACAGCAGCAGTGATTGAAGAATGGATGCATCTTTATGACGTTCCATCTAGACATTGATCGAGTACCCATACAAAAGTAATAGGTGTTTATTCATTGAGATGTGTAATTATTCCTATCATACTATACCAACGTTAACACCACACGCCGGTACATTCCTTAAGTAAAGACTACAGAGCTTGGGATACTTGTAGCAAATGGTCACTGTTTTTTACATCAGCGGATTGAAAACGGATACGCCGTTCAACAGCTGTTATTACGGATAATGCAAAGGAGATGCAAAGAAGATATTCTCTTGTTTTAAGAATCATACGAGTGAGGCTATCGGGTCGATACAATGCTTGTTGTCTCATATGCATCTCATTTGCATGCATCCGTGATAACAGCTATTGTCAGCTACTATGTTAGTCAGACATACACACCTTGTAAGATGCATTCAGGTGCCATCCATCTTATAGGCAGTATGACGCGTCCTTGAACACGATAGTAATGCTTACTATACAAGTGACGAGACATCCCAAAATCAGCAATCTTGACGGTGTAGGAATGGCCAACCAAACAATTTCTTGTCGCCAAGTCGCGATGGACGAACTTCAAGGAAGCCATGTACTTCATCCCTGCAGCGACCTGCGATGCCATGTAAATAAGAGCCTGATACGTCAGCACTTTTTCCTTATTCATTCCTTTCCCAGGTGCCAGCTCGCGTTCTTTGAGGAACTGGTTCAGATCACCGTTCACCATGTATTCTACAATCATACACATGGGATCATCTTTGCAAACGCCAAGGAGACGAATGACATTCTCGTGTTGAATCCCTGCCATTATTTTTACCTCCTTGAAGAAGTCGCTTTTGATATTCTTGTCGACATCAGGTTTGAGCTTCTTAATGGCGACAAGCACTTTCCTGTTGCTATTGAACTCTTCACCCAAAATATCTCCCAGACCTTCTGCTTCCCCCAAGTGAACTTCACCAAACTGACCATCGCCTATCTTTTCCTTGAAGATCAGTTTTTCCCGTGGGAACTCTTTGAAATTATCATGCTTTACTTTAAGGTCCGTTGATGGATTTGCGTAAAGACTGGTACCAGATACGCCTTGATATGGCTCGGCATATATTTCTTCGTACACAGGATTTGGAAACACTCCATCACCTGGGATGACGGCGTCGATTGGTTCACAATAGCCCGCTATGGTTTTGGGTGGGGCTGGTGTGTCTGGCTCGGCGTAGAAAACGTCTGATGTGGGGATCTCGTCCGGTTTTGGAGGTAAGTATGATGGTGGAGGGGTCCTTGTATAATGCTCTGGGCTCATGACTTCAGGACTGATCGTTTCACCGTTATCTATGGATGGGTGGTAGTTGCTTATCGGGCTGTCAGGCAATGCATAGTGGGCACCAGCAGGACTTTGAATGGACGGTAATGGTAAGGGTGGAGGTTTATCTATGAAAAAAAAAAGAATGTTAGAACAATCAATCTTATCTAAGGTTTGTAAATAATATTATAAAACTCATGAATAATTAATGAGGAAAACACAATAGAAATCATTGTCCGTGGAGGAGGTTGTATATCTGATCCAAAATCGTCCTGATTTGCATAAACTTTGACTCCAATTTTCTCAGCCAAATTCAATTTTCACTTAAACATTTCTTTATACTTGAAAGGCACGGAGCCAAAATTTCAGCATGATATGCGACGCGCCTAATGTTTTGTGGTGGGTGTGTCAGCTGCTCATGAGTGAGTGAATGAATGATTGAATGAAGCAACGAGTACTTTATACTTTTAATTGACCTGCATATGCTTCCTCTTGATTTAAGAATGCAGAACAGTTTAGAACTTTCCAAGAAAAAACTCAAACATTTTTTTAGTTTCATCCTTATTTTTTTTTGTAAACGGCTTCTTTGGGCTAAACGGAATTAGGCGCTATACAAATTAGTTTATTATTATTATTATGGTATCTTCATTTTTTCCTTTGTCGTTTTCAGTTAAAATTACTTATTATTATTGTTATTATTATTATTGTTATTATTATTATTATTGTTATTAATATTGTTATTGTTAATATTATGTAATATATACAATATGAGTGGCCGTGTTGTATCAGATATACAACCACGAGCCGAAGGCGAGTGATTGTATATCTGATACAACACGGACACGAATATTGTATATTATTTATGAAACGTCTAGGTGTATACATTCATGTTCTACTAAAATTTTAAAGTGAAAAGAGATGTTTAGTTATCAGTATATTATTATCTTAGCTTACTTTTAGGTTTTCCTCCTTTACTCGGGCTAACACAGTTATTAGGTGATAGTCCAGCTGCATTGGCCATCTCGTCTGGGTTCTCAATACTAGCGTAGATTGGGCATGCGCCATCCATCCCATTGGCCTGGGCTTCGTTTCTTGCTTCTCCGCTTTCAGCCTGTCTTCTGAACGTGTAATTTTTCTCCTCTTCGCTTCCGAGGCGTGAGACTCTGACAGCAGATCTGTAGCCAGATGGGTAGGGTTTTAACTCCCAACGAATGAAATGGTAAAATGAAGGTTTCTTTGTGTGATGCCTTTTTCGCCGACAGCACCAACAGCACAGGAATAATGCCAAGAGAATAAGAATAAGAATGATTCCACATACGATACCAATGATAACTCCAGTATCTAAACCAGAACTACTGCCTGGTAAGGCACCTGGAGACAAAACATCCACACAAGGCACATTAGTCAAAATGATGGCAAACACTCAACACTATCTTGAAATACCTCAAGGCCCGTTTACACTAGCAACTTTGTCGCGCGACTTGAGCGGCAATTTTATCTCGATTTCACGGCGATGGTCGCAGCTATGTCGCCGCCAATTCAAACATGAGCGAAATTTAGTGCAACTCGCTGCGATTTGTGTCGCGATAAAATCGCAATTGAAATCGCCGCTCAAGATGGGCGATAAATTTGCTAGTGTAAACGGGCCTTCAAGGCTCTTAGACTGTTTTGTTGTAGCTCAAAACCTGCAGAAAACTATATTACTTTTTTTATTATTATTTCTGTAAAATGAAGCAAACTAATTGGTTCCGGTTAGGAATTTCATATGTTTCTTTTATGGACTTTTGTCGAGTTCGTCTTTCCCGCTCCTTAAAAACTCAAAAAAGAACTCAACTTATCTTCGGTTTCAAACTCTCACGTTGTCAATGAAAATATACAATAAGAGAGTCAGGTTGATACAATCTTAATCAGTGTTCTAGCCAGTTAGTACGCCTTACCAGGGACAGTTATGTTGCTGTTGGTGGTGTTTTCGTCAGATACTGTCCTGACCACAACTGGTGGTCGAGTAGCACATTCAGGTGTAGGTAAAACGTCTCCAATGACAGAATCTGAAGCAAATATCAATGAGAAAACATTTAATTTGCTAATATCACTGGTATGTATTTTAAAGAAACAAAACAACACGAGAAGCCTAATGTATTCTAATAATCTTTAAGCGGCCAAGATTGTTAAAAATTGTCACGTTTTCGAAAGAAGCCGCGCTTACAACCGTCCCAAAATCTTGCCCGGAGTATGGTAAACTAAAACACATGCATAAAAGAAGGGGGGAGGGGAGGGGGTAGAGTTGCTGTGCAGAAAACAAAAAACTAAAAACTGAAAGTTTGATTTCCGTAAAAGCAAATTTTGTCATTAATGAATTCAAAGTCAAAACTCTTTCTTTCTTCAATAACTGTGCCGTCGGAGCTGTTTGTTGCTTTTGTTCATCTATGACAGCTGCCCTCGTCAGTATTTTCTATCCTGTCTACCTCTCAGATATGAATATGTAGAGATGTAGATAGTAAATATTATTACCACTATCAATTGTAACTTCACTTATCAGCATCCACTCTCCACTGTAGGTGAAGCTCATGCTCAACGTCTTGGCATGATTCGAACACAGATCTACAGTCACGTTATGATTTCTCCATGTGTACCCACTAGACACATCTTTTGTGTAATGCGTGACATGGGCGTGAGGGTTTCCATTCTCATCTAAGAAATTGATTTTAACAGCTTTAAACAGCTGAATGCCACTCCTATCCCTGATGTTACTGTGAAATGTCACAGTCTTGAATATTCGACGTTTAATGAAGTCAAATTCAATAAAAGGGCTTCGGGTTTCCTTGGTATGCCATCCAACCCATCCATAACCACTCTGGGTGATGAAGTTTTCTGGTGCTAACACACCATCGGTAAGGAATCCTAAACCGGAAATAAGCTTGCTGGGGGTTACAACGCCATCAAATATAACATCCGTCAGGTTATAGGTAGCTTCAAAGGTATTTCCAGGACTCATTGTGTACGACAAGAAATCTGGGGAAAAATAAAGAATGAAAAATAATAACTAAGTATATTACACTGACACAGCAAATTTATGAGTGAGTGCCTAAAAATGGTATTTTCAGCTAATAATAATAATAATAATAATAATAATAATAATAATAATGATAATGATAATGATAATGATAATAATAATGATAATAATAATAATAATAATAATGATAATGATAATGATAATGATAATGATAATAATAATAATGATGATAATAATAATAATAATAATAATAATGATGATGATAATAATAATAATAATAATAATAATAATAATAATAATTTATTTATGATACGCGCATGATCCTAAAGTTCTAAGGCGCCTTACAATAATAAGTAATAATATATACGAAATCATGATAATAAAAATGCGATACTTAAAAATACCTAATCTAAAAAAATAATAATTTATAAATATACGCGAATAAACAAGAATGGATAAAATAACATAGAAAGCTTGCTTAAAAAGATAAGTCTTAAGATTAGATTTAAAACAACTGATACCAGAGCTAAGTTTAATGTTAAGTGGAAGATTATTCCAAAATTTGGGAGCACAAACAGAAAACGCCCAATCTACATAAGTTTTAAGATTAGATGACGGAACTTCTAGTAAAATCTGAGATGATGACCTTCATTGTCTAGCTGGAATATAAAGGGCTCCTATTGAGAACAGAATGTCTATGACACTCTGAATGGATTAACCCTGTTTAAATAAAGGTTATTATTATTATAAATCACTAATAAATAAGTATACAGTATGTGCCAGCTAATATACATGCTATGACAGGCTTTACAGTGCCTCAGTTGGAAACGTTTCAATATGCTATTACGGTGCCACTGAGATCACTTGGCATCAATGATTCTTTAGAGACAAGGGACACAGCTAATATAGTCTAGGGATTTTCCTTTCTGAAATAAACAATTATTTGAGCCACACACTAATAATATGTATTTTTAGGGTACAACCACGTGACTCAAAATACCCTGAGATAAGAATAACAATGAAACATCCACCATCTTGGTTGATAGAACAAGAGAATTTTAATGAGGAATGTTTGTAGTCAACCAACATGGCGGTTAGTGACGTGACACCACGCCAAGAATTGTATACAACATTAATGCATGTACCAGCAGAATATAATAACTTGAAGCTTACCTTGATTAATTTCACACCCATAGAGCTCCAATCGAAGACAAATTTGATTGACAGGATATATAACTGGTATCAGCCGGAATGTATCAGCAATGAGGGGTGGCTTGAAATAGTTCATTTTTGTAACATTCAGATCTTCTGTATTTCCTGGAAATTCCTAAATGTTCAAAAAAATATTTAGATAAGATATTCTAAAGCAACTGAAAGAAGTTATCAATATTATCTAATATTTATTAGGTACTACTTGAACAAATGTGCCAGACAAAACTCACAATATATTTTGAACCATATTATGTAATAAATGATGCAGCAGTATGGGGGGGGGACTCCGATATGAATGGGTGGGATGCATCCTTTTGGGTGTTCAAACAATAAACTATGTTTGTTATAATATTCTCCTTTGATAATTATAAAGCATCAGAGTAAACTCAGTAAGTAAAGTTTTTGGCAGAAATGATCCTAACTAATGTATGTACATTCAATTTGTATTTGTGAGCATAAAATCAGCTATCACTTTTTTGAACTAGATGTTTTGTACAAATGGTTTAACATGAGGCTGCCCTTGCTAGACATTGCAAGCATGCATAACATCATCCTACAGCCCCTTAGTGACAAGTCAATACACTTTCTTTGTGTGTGGTATGTTCCTGTAGGTTTGTAAGAGTCTGAGAGTATGTTGTTAGTCTCCTACTCAACCCCAAACCTGAAGTCCAGATGTTCTCTATCAAGTCTACTGCTTTAGTTCTGTCACATGCATTAAAACCAGGCTAATATCCTGTATCACTAAATGTGTTTAGGCAATGAAGCATTGTTCTTTATTTAATAGTCTACCCAGCCTGGCTTCCTTTATCATCTACATGGGCATTCCACCCACATGAGGACAAAGATTAATGCCCCATAGACAGCTTCTGTGTTGTTTAAAAATGCTTAAATGAATTGTGTCTGTCTTGCCTTGATCCAGACAACATCAAATACAGACATTTTCTATTTCATTTTGACTCAACCACTGACCTTAGTTGTTATTAGTTTGATTGATCATAAAGACAAAACACAGGATGTCTAAAAATTGTCAAGATCACACAGACAATGATGTAATTACACCTTGGCAATGATAAACTCATTTTTTTGGCAATGATTACTGTAACAATGGATAGATGCCACAGTGATAATATCAAATCAAAAACAGTTGTAATAATTCCAACATTTGGTTTTATATTTCACATTTTATTATTGCTTTTCATACTGAAACATATAGGCATACTGCCCGGAGGGGGGGAGGATGCTTGTCAGAAATTTTGAAAATGACCCCTAAAAGGTACCAAAATTGTATTTTTCTTAGTCAAAACAATCTCAAGTTTCACCTCTAGCATTTTAGTTAGCAGTCCTATTTGTTTTATATAACAAGGGAATAACGACTAATCCTTTGCTAAATTCAGTGCTAAAGATAGCACTGATCTATATAGTTGGTAACTGGGTAACTGGGTAACTGGGTAACTGGGTAACTGGGTAACTGGGTGACTTGGTAACTGTTTTTATGCATTGAAAACTAATGAACAGATAAACAATACCTTGGCTTTTGTGTGCCCCCATTCATGGAACTGCTTCGTAGTTTTTATTTCTGAAGTCATTAAGGTGTAATTAATATGAAATGCCTCAACTCCCTCCATTCCATAATCTTTAGATCTTCCTTGGGTACCAACTGCTGAAATCCTCATAGGCTTAACAAACTGAACCTGGAAGTACTGATTGTAATATGGCCCACTGTTTCGGTCCCTGTACCATGTGGTTCCTTGGGCTGGACACCATGCTCCATAGCCCTTGTTGTTGTTAAGTCTCCCACTCAAAGCATCTGATAAAGCACTGTGAGCTGATGATGCTGACAGCTGAACATCTGAAATTGAGCTATCTTCCATCCCAAGACTTGACTGACACACTAAAATGCAACAGATATTTTATTTATGCTAAAATCGCAGCCAATCAGATAGCAGGAGTTGCTAATGATTTCAAAATGGATATGATTAACTCATTAATAACTCATTGAATATACAATCTCATTGAAATAGGAATTCTTTCATTACCGTCACACCCATAAAGAAATCTAAGCCAATATACACTTTTAGTATAAATACAAAGGTGATTATACAAAATTGCGCGCTCTGATTGGTTTTCTATCTCGGATTATCAGCCGATAATCACCTTTTCGGACAAAATGGCTGTCGTGCTTTTAAAAAATAAAATATTTTCACTTTCAATGTTGTTTCCTTCTTTCTTTTTTGAAATAATCACCTTTTTATTTATACTAAAACAATTATTCACCTCAGGCTCAGTGATTATCGATGAATATTTACCTCGCAGCTCGAAAACTCACCGCTCGGTAAATATTGATCGATAATCACTTCGCCTTCGGCGAATAATAGCTAAATATTCTCTGATATTTTTACTATCCACAAAACATACCTGGTGTAGCTCTAAACAACTTTACACATGTCATGGACATTAGACAAAGAAACAAATGTCCATGTATGACAGACTTCATGGCACTGCAAGACAGAAAAAAATAGTGTTCTTATAAGATATATACACAAGCTATAACAAGTATTGTATGAATGCTCATAATAGTGTGTTCAATGTTTATAAGCCCCCCTCCCCAAATTATAAACCCACTTGTCTTTCCTCCAAGGTAGTCAGGATGGCACAGCAGTTAGATGCCTACCTCTCCCCTCAGCTGTGTTGGTTCTCTTTCCGACTCGGAGGGATTTTCCAACTCTCACGTTTTTGCTAACGAGTAAACTTTTGTCATTTAATGCCAACCAGAGATGGATTGGCCAGTAAAACAAACTAACTTGCAAAAATGGTTGGAATATTAACATCACAATGCTATTGTGAGGAACAATGAAGTATCGCTATAGTATCTGCCAGAGGTGCCTTCACATTGCTTTCACTTTTACCCTGCGCCAATGCTGTATTTTATATTATTTATTTTTAATAAGCAACCTCCGTAATAAGCCGCATGTGTTAATTATAATTTATGCAAGTTTTCTAAGCAAGTCAAATAAAGAAATTTTTGAATATCTGTTATTGTTCTCGTGTATTCAACACTGGAAAACAGTAGTTATTATGTAGAGGAAGATATGTTAAAGCAAGGTCATGATCATGTAAAAAAATATAGAAGTGTAATCCAGATTAATTACGATGAATGTCATGACCCATAATTAATCCGCCAAAAAGGAAATGTCTAGAAATGGCAACTGCCTGAGCAAAAAAGGATCTCAGCTAACAAATTCTGAAAACCCTTGTCAAGTACCATGCTTCTTTTGGATTAAGTAATTTTAATTACTAAATTAAACATAAATAATTCAAAGCTTACAATCAAAGTATCATCTACATGTAACCATATAGTTCACGAGCAGTTGTATAAAATGTTAATGACTATACCATACATGACGTAATCTAAGAATTTAAAAAGATAAAAGTAAATATGACTTAAAACCACAAAAATATATTAAGTCAATCTTACTTTTTGAATTGAATCTTATACAGTCAAGATTTTATTTTCATTTGATACAAATCCTGCACTTTTGAATGCTGATAATATCATCATTGTCCTTCACTGGCATCCATTCAAAAATATTCGTAATGTAGATATGACAATGGAAGTCTCATCATAAGCTTAATTACTGATTTCATGCATTTTAATCTATTTATTTACTGAATCAATCATGTATTACGACGTACAAGTTTACCGTAGCTTCATCAAAGCAACAAAATATCCCAAGCTGCAAGCAGCTGTTATTTTTTTGAATATTTTTCAAATCTTTAAGCCTAAGCTTATATAAATGTCTAAAATCCGAAGGCGATTATGAAGAAGGATAGAATGTGTAGAACTGTATTAAAGTGAATTCCGTGCTAAAAGAACAGCTCATGTCACCCAGCATGATATCACCACTTCGCAATTGTTCATTTTCGAACAACTTAAACATTACTATACGATGGGTAGTATCAAAGCTATTATGTCGAAATATAATGGCCTCAATCGCCGAAAATAATACCAAGGAACACAAGCCGTATATCAAATTGTAATCTATACTGGAAGTCAACACGAAGAACGAGGAAAAACGACAATAATAAGCATGATGACAAAGGAATGCCATATTACGGAGGCCGTCCAGACGAACCGTAAAAGAGCTTCAAGATTATTTCAACATACGACAAGTCACGGTACAAATTCACAAAAAAACTTTAGATTCCAAAGCTTACCACGGACCGAAAGAACATTAATAATATATAAAAAGCTATCTATACGGAGAACCAACATTCCTCAAGCATTCGACTTTGAGAGCGAAGGTAACCACAAATGCGCCAAACACACAACTATAACCATTGTTGTTGAGCTCGTATAAGAGACTTAAGCTTTCCAATGCTGAAATACTTCACGTTTAAGCGGTGTATGTTCTAAACCGCTCACACTGAATGAGAAATAATGTGTACTTACCAACTTAACCACGAGTAACTGATTGACAAAGGTTGACGGAGAAGACAGCTCTGGTCAACTGTCACTGACTTGCATGTTTACTTTTCATGGAAATAAGATAAAAGAAATAAACTGTAAAACACGACTTTAACACTAACAGTATTTACGATAGTGCATCTCTTTTCTTTAGCCTTTTCTTTACGTATTTGGATGGGATCCCATCCGACAGTCATTCACGTCGCGCCAGAAGACCTTGCCTTCCTTGCCTTGTGATTCAGGAAATCGGCTGACCGGAAGTGGCGTGGTTGTCTGTCTTAGATCTGCATTGTTGTATGCTTCATATTATGTAATTGACTCACCTCCTCCCCGCCCCACCCCTCACGAAAATATTTTTTTGACGGAAATTGTGGGGGAAGGGGAGGGGATTCGAAGATATTGTAGGAGTTAGCTGATGTAAGGGACCGGTTTGATTATTTCTGATTGGGGAGGGGGAGGGTCGGAGTATTTAGGGGGAAATCACGTGTTGTTTTTTTTCATTTTAGACAACTGTGGAGTGGGGTGCTATTGACGACTATTAAAACTCCAGTGTATGCGGGGTTGAGCCCCGATTCACGGCACAAAAGTGCTTGTCACGGGTTCTTAAAACCTGATGATTTCTGATAAACCAGGACGACCAACTGGAGTTCTCCTGCCTCGTTTATTTTACACCACACGTTATCAGTTGTAAAAATACAAGAATGTATTCAAGCAAATGTTTAAATGTACAAGAATACATTCAAGCAAAAAAATGGTATTCGGACCCAAGCTAAGGAATGTGGGAGGGTTGTTGAGGAGGGGGAGAGGGGTTCTATAAGAGACGTGTAATTTTTTAACGACTGTATAATAAATGGTATGATATATACAGAATTTGGAAAAGATTAGTTTTGAGTGAAGGCAACGATACGAAACATGAGCTCATGCGTCGCGCGGTGTGGTGGAAGGGAACTATAAATATACGATGGCTCTTTTATTGGTTGTTCATTCTACCAAGTGTTTCTTATCAGGGGTTAAGACACAAGGTAGAGGTCAGGGTCCGACGTGAAATCGTGAACGGTTTTTTTTTTTTTTTTTTCATTTTTCGTGATCTGTGATGATCATGGTTTAAACGTCGTGAATTTTCTTGAATTTCGACGTAATATTTTCCGTGAGCCGTGATCGTCCTTTTCTAACTTTCGTGAACCGTGTCGAGACCCCTCCCCCCTCCCCCCCCTTACCACCCCTGTACTTTGGTAAGCGAAGTCAAAGGACATGGAACTAATAGTCATGAAACTTGCCATAATGATTTTATATTTATTCGTTTCTTTATTGTTATTTGGGTGTTTTGGAACTCCACATCGACAGGAGTTTATATATTGTGGTGGACGTTTTTAAACGTAAAGTTGATAAGTTGGTGAGCTGTGGCTCGGTTGCCATGGTTACCTTCCTGCATGGGCGTGGCCTTCGCAACGTGCGCGCACCCTGGCACCTAACCCCAAACTCAATCGCCTACTAAGAGAAAGGTGTGTATTTTAGCTTTGGAAAAAGAAAAAACAAACGAATGAAAAATAAAATGCAAATAGAGATATTGTTATACATTATCATGATGTAAGATCACATCCTTAGCTATCTACCTAGGCTAGCCCTCGTGGTTATTGTAGACAGCTTGTACCTCGTATCTAAGTCTCTAATTATACTTGTAATTCTTTTTTATTTAATTATTGGTACTTAACAAACGATTGTTGTTGTATCCTTCAAAAGAAGAATGATTCTGAAATGTTTTTATTTTTCAGACGAAAACAGATATACATCCAAATAAAGAAACAGGTGTTTACCAAACAATTAATCCTACAAACACTCTCTCTTTATGCTTTACACGCGCCTTCGCGGTCGATTTGGGGTCAAACATGTCTCTTACAGAAGCTGATATACCGGAGTCTTCTCTTTCTGGAAGAGCACCACCATCTTTAAAAGCCGAAGAACTTCGTTTTTGGTTAAGATGTCGTGGAGATTCGCGAAAAGGCCACAAAACAAAGGCACAATTAGTTAAGAGGTATAAGTTAAAGTCAAGATGTTGCGACAACGAAGCACATAAACTGAAGGAGGTTTTCCGTCTTCAGCTTCTCATAATTTCTGCTATGTTGAAGCTCTTTCAAAGCCTCTTATCAACAAATACAATATCCATGCCTGAATACTAATTTTGAGCTGAGAGGATGGAAATGGAGCTATTTTATGTCAGAATTTGTTGTGCATCGTAAGGTGTGATACTCTCATTCTATACTGTGTTATTCATTGTTGTTTTCATTTATTTATTTTTTCTACTTTGTTTTCAGAGCCTCCCCCAGTTCCTCTTCCAGTCGAAATCGAAGAACCTTCGATCGTAAATGATCTGAGGATTGGAGAAACAGAGGTTGGCCAAGAGGTTGTTACATACGAACTTATCGAGTAGGCCTCAAAACAGATGTAATCAAAATTTATAGTATTTTATTATGATTGTACTTACATTGGTCTTTTTTATTTTAGGTTCTGCAGAAGATCATAGACCTGTTACCATGTCCCCCTGATGTTAAAAAAGTCGTGTTGGACTTCGAGAAGGCGATGTGGTCAGCTATAAAGCCTGTTTTGCCAGAGGTGCAAAGGATGGGATGCGTGTTCCATTGGAGCCAAGCAGTGTGGCGTAAGGTTAGTTGATGGTTTGAGTTTGTTTTTATGACTATAATTACTCTATTTTTATATTACCTACAGGAATTCACCTACAGCTATTTACATGAAACTTGTATATCTGACTTGAGTTTTTGTTATTTTTCTGCAGGTGCAAGAACTTGGGCTGACCCTCCCGTACACAAACGATGATGCCACATATCGGTATGTTAGGCAGCTTCTGGCTTTGCCATTCCTTCCAGCCACAGAAATAGAGCGAGTATTCAATAGATTGAGGCAACAATCAACAACAAGACCGCTACAAGACCTCGTGACTTATATAGTCCATCAGCTGAGACCAGAAAATTTGGGTTTATGGCTCACTTAAGGGGAACAAACGAAACTTAGTCAATCTTAATCCTTGACTATTTGGCATTATAAAAATGTATGATAGCAAGTATTGAGCGGTAGCTTTCACTTTGTAATACAATTTTTAAATTTGTCCCTATACCCTCCTCTTGGCCGCCATCTTGGATTTTTTTTAAATCCTTCCAATTTTTTCTTTCTTTTTGAAATGCACACGATTCATTGCATATATGTGGAAATGGAATCATAACTTTCTAATAACCTAAAATATTATTAATTTCAGCATTGCTTATATATATATATATATATATATATATATATATATATATATATATATATATATATATATATATATGCTATGATGACGTCACAAATGGCCGCCATTTTGTTTCTTAGTTTCTGTATTCGACTGCTATCTCAAACATCTGAATTAACAATTAATTTGAATTTGCTGCTCTCTACATCAGTAAACTGCTAAAATTAACTGTTTAGTTAAGCATACCATGAATAAGTATGTCACAAGTCAAGTACACTTGAGTCTAGAGCAGGTATAAGCACAAAAGTACCTATCACCACAAACGGTCTTTTTCATTACTGTGACTTGCTTGCGAGATCTTTCATGTACTGCTGTTGTATCTCTAACATTAAGTAGCAGCAAAACGTCTATAGGGGGCTACAGAAAGATTTGTGTGATATGCGCTATATGAACAAGGCCAACAAGATTGAAAAAAAAAACATGACAAAATGTTATAACCATTTTTCTGCTTTCCTTTCCAAGTAATCAAAAAGCTAAAGTGAGTGAACCTACCCTTTTCAATCCTCTTCATCTTCAGAGTCACTATCCCCACTCTCATACTCATTGTCATTATCAGTCGCATTCGATGCTGCACATGTCGGTGCACTTCAGACCAGCCTTCAGACAGCAGCAGTTCTCAGCCGTGCATTTTTTTTTGCACGTGCAGGACAGCAGTTTCAGGACCTTTTCTGGAGCAGGCTTAGAACCAAGCCAGACAAATTTAACAATGTGAGAGCTATTGTCTACTTCCCAGCCATGATCTTGAGGAGAGGGAATTTCTGGAAGTGAGACGAGGGCTATTCTCCAGATTGCTGCTTGCTAATTTGCTCTCACAACGTGAAGTCACAGAGATGACTTGCATGGCGGACTTTACCGCCTCCTGCGCAGTGGATCTCATAACATAGCAAATCCACATTCTTACACTTTTTCCCATATAGCTGACACACAAAAACCTCCATATCTTGAAAGGTATCCTCATATATTACCCAGCCCTCGCTTGGACGTATCTTTGTTCGCGTTGGAGAAGCTGGACTGCTTTCCACTTCCCTTTATCAGAGAAGGTAGAGATGGCCGGTTTCACATCCTGTGAAGGCGTGTATGCCAATTAAGGCCTTCATAAAACAGTACTTGTCAATGGCTGGGGCAAGTTGCTTCTCCAAACTATCAAGAACTCTTGAAAGCTCGATTATTTTGGTCTTCATGGCTGGGAAGTAGACTATAGCTCTCACATTGTTAAATTTGTCTGGCTTGGTTCTAAGCCTGCTCCAGAAAAGGTCCTAAAACTGCTGTCCTGCACGTGCAAGAAAAAATGCACGACTGGGAACTGCTGCTGTCTGAAGGCTGGTCTGAAGTGTACTGACATGTGCAGCATCGAATGCGACTGATAATGACAATGAGTATGAGAGTGGGGATAGTGACTCTGAAGATGAAGAGGATTGAAAAGGGTAGGTTCACTCACTTTAGCTTTTTGATTACTTGGAAAGGAAAGCAGAAAAATGGTTATAACATTTTGTCATGTTTTTTTTTTTTCAATCTTGTTGGCCTTGTTCATATAGCGCATATCACACAAATCTTTCTGTAGCCCCCTATAGACGTTTTGCTGCTACTTAATGTTAGAGATACAACAGCAGTACATGAAAGATCTCGCAAGCAAGTCACAGTAATGAAAAAGACCGTTTGTGGTGATAGGTACTTTTGTGCTTACCATACCTGCTCTAGACTCAAGTGTACTTGACTTGTGACATACTTATTCATGGTATGCTTAACTAAACAGTTAATTTTAGCAGTTTACTGATGTAGAGAGCAGCAAATTCAAATTAATTGTTAATTCAGATGTTTGAGATAGCAGTCGAATACAGAAACTAAGAAACAAAATGGCGGCTATTTGTGACGTCATCATAGTATATATATATATATATATATAAGCAATGCTGAAATTAATAATATTTTAGGTTATCAGAAAGTTATGATTCCATTTCCACATATATGCAATGAATCGTGTGCATTTCAAAAAGAAAGAAAAAATTGGAAGGATTTAAAAAAAATCCAAGATGGCGGCCAAGAGGAGGGTATAGGGACAAATTTAAAAATTGTATTACAAAGTGAAAGCTACCACTCAATACTTGCTATCATACATTTTCATAATGCTTAATAGACAAGGAATGAGAATTTATAAGTTTCGTTTGTTCCCCTTAAGTGAGCCATACGACCCCCCTAGCTGATGGACTAATATAGATGGCCAGTGGGTGACTAGTGCAACTTTCTCCCCCCAAGAATGGAGCGTGTACGGTCAGGCCATCCGTACCAACAATGATGTGGAGGGGTGGCACAATGGCCTGAACCTTCGCGCTTCAGGGAGAGTCCACCTTCCATTCTATTTACTGATACAATTATTGAAAAAAAAGCAGATCTAGTTAATGTGCAGATGAGGTTAGTGGCTGACAGAAAATTAAAGAGGATGCAGAGAAAGAAATACCGGGAGATTCAGTCCAAATTGATGTCACAGTGGAAGGATTATAGTTGTAACAGGAAGACTGTTTTTGACCTATTGAGAGCCTGTTCTTATTTGTACGGTCCTGTACGTGGACAGTAGAGTTATTTTTAGCTTTAAACCCGTGAAAGAAAACATATCAAAGTAATACTGTTAATATAGTAGACTCTATTTCTTTTTTCTCTATTTAACACTACAATCCTCTAAAACTATTAAGGTTTTGCTTCACGGGTTTATTAAAAAGGACTCTAATGTTTTTGTAAATAATTCATATTGTAAAAAGAATGTAAATAAAATTAAGATATTTTATCATGATTATTAATATTATTATTATTATTATTATTATTATATAATTATTTAATGTGAACTTCAATAAACGAGTGAACAAAAATAGTACTTTTCAATGAAAATGTCACTTAATAAGTTGAAGGGAAAACTCTCGCTTATGAAAACTTGAATTACTGCTATATAGTATATATTCCATGCAGTCAGTTTAAAACTCGTTATATAAAAATGTTTGTTCTTTATCTCTCTAAAAAAAGAGCAAGTTGACTTAAACGATGGCCACTACAGACCCAAAAAGGGGCTTAAAGTTGAAAAGGCCAAATATGTAAGCGAACAAGAAATTAAAAGCAGTGTATATCTAATATATATATTACATTTATTTACAAATTAAGGTTTTCAAAAATACCAAAAATGTGTTTGTTTATGTACAGATATTTTTACCACACTTAATTAATTTGCCTTCTTTCGTACAGATATTTTTTCTCTTAGACTATTCTTTTTGTACCACACAGATTGTTGCACCCCAAGAAGAAGAAGATCACGCAATCCCAAATGGGTTTGAGCAATGGGAGACAAATCTCATGCGCGCGCGGATGACGTCAGGATACCGGAACGTAGGCAGTTACTGAGAAAATACCGTCCTGGTGCTACGGTATTATGCATAATTTATTTGAAACACGTTTCTTTAAATCCTAGTTTATTTTATGACTAGTCAAAAAATTCGGAATAACCCAAAAGAACCGTTCAAAACATACAAAATAGAAACATGTTAATTAATCAGAAATATATTTATTAGTTATTTATAATAGGGCTTAGATAGTATTTTCGCTCTCATTACCTTATTCACTCACAAAACATAGGAGAGCTGAGAAAAATATCATCCATTCAGAATCGACTGAAAATTTGCATCCTCATAATAGGTCCCGGCGACTCAGGAAATAGTTCTTTTTTATTTTATTTTCTAATTACTTAATTATGATAAATATTTAAAAGTATATAGTAACCTTAGTTGATTATATTAAAATTGTTACTCGTTTTGATCTAGGAATTTGTTAGAGGGGGGTCCAAACGTTGAAAAGAGTCGCCGAAGCAAGAAAAAAAAAAAAAAAAAAAAACAAAGATGTGTGCGACCACATATAATTTTTACTACGGGCCTGGAGAGGGGGGGTCCAAGTGTGTTATTCGTACCAAATTTACTTAAATACAGTGCAACCCTACGTGTCACAGGGGGGATCCTGACTCCCCCGACCCTCCCCCTGGATCCGCCCTTGGTATCACTGATTTCTTGACGGTGTTTATTTTCTGTCCATTACTGACACCAATAATAATATGTGTATTAATTCTTAAATATCAACTTATATAGTTGCAAATATCCTTTTGAATGTCATTTATTTTCAGAACTTTCATCAGGATTTGCAGACTCACTTCAAATGATTTCTTCTTGTTTGGAGATGTTGCACTCTGAGTGTAATGACTGCTTAATTAATGAGAACGAAACATTAGCTTGCAGGTATATTGTCAAAAACTCCAACAAGATCTCCATGTATACGGTATATTTCTAATGGGAAACAAGGATATATATGTAGTCTACAAATAAAGCATCTAATATATATAGGTATACCACCTCCAGACAGGCCTAGATAATGCTATATCATCATCATTGATCATGGGTGGCATGGGTGGCATGGGTGACATGCATACGCTGCTAATGCATCGTCTTTCACCACTTGGTACTCAACCTCGTTATGGGCTACAAAATCAGTTTTATTAAAACCCCAATACAGAAAAAACCGCAGGCAACCCGAGCATCAGGAACAGCTGGACAAGCGACAGAGTTATCTCAAAAGAAGTGGAACAATTGTTGTCAGAAGCAGGAGATCTTTCAACTGGTCGTTCCAGAAGTGTTAAAGGAAAATGCTTCCGAAAGGTTTTAGATGATATAAGTGCTTGTTTCGGGCTGGAGCCCACCGATGAAATCAACAAACTCGATGGCGTATCCGATAACCTCCTTTGTGAGACCTGTAGACGAGCTTTCTTAGACTTCAAGAAAACTGAAAAAACTTATTTTCGTGTAAGTAGGAAACAATAATTATCAGGAAATTGTAAGTGAAATTGTTCTTAGTATGGTTCAACCTTAATTTCTTCCAGCTTGTTGAGAAGTTTTTGCGATCCGGTGGAAGGCCTACGCGCAAAACGTCTAACTTTACACCACAGCGTACTAGCAGCAATGATGGTGGTGGCCCTTGTTCAGGAAAGACATATCGAATTCCCGTGCAGCAGTTGTATAGCAATGAAACAGCAGTTGAACAGCACCCTGTTACAAGAACACTGTGGACAACAGGAGTCTTGCTTTGGAGAAATTCTACGTGGGCCCCATGGTACCCTACTACTCCCTGGTCTATTGGAGGAAATCGAGGAAAAGATTAAACGATTGTCTCAACGTAAGGATCTAACTTTATTTATTTGATCTAAATTAAGAACTACAGTTTATTAAAAACAATTTGTAGAATTATCTTTTTCCGTAGAGAAGATATAGTATTCACGAAATTCATGAAGTGTCACGAAACTGGGCAACATACTGTACATCTCTAGTTATTAGTTAACTGCTCTATTGCTCTACAGTATGTTCAAATACGTTTGTTTCTTACATAAATAAGCTCCAGTCAATACGAAATTTTGCTAGCACAATGGTCACAAACTCTGGAAAATACGGTCATGTAACTCCGCTTCCTGTCAGACAACTTTTGGTTTTTAGAGACGCAAAAATCAACTTCTAGATTTCAATTGGAATGTAGTGGAGGAAGAGCCACTCTGTGGATTCCACTGTTAATTCTCATTTATATCATTTATTTATTTATTTATCTTTGTACAAAATTTCGCAAGCGCTCCAATGTTCACGATCGTTTTGCACGTAAGCGTGACTCACTTCAAATACCTCTGTACAAAACAGCTGCAGGTGAATGCACCTTTACTTATAGAGCTGTAAATAATGGAACAATCTAGATAAGACGGAGTATTAAGGAAAATACTTCTCTCAAAACCTTCATAGCTTCAATGAAGGATTACTTGCATGCTCAGAGCAATTTGTAACTTGTGTTTGTCAATTAGTTTAATACATCATATTTATTAAGTAGTTTTCTTTGTTTAACCTAGGTTATCTTATTACGCCTTTTTTCTTATAATGGCTATCTTATTGTAAATAGTTTCTGAAAAGCCTCACGAGGAGTTCGCTATTAAAGCTTATCATTAAGACAACTGGAAAGCCTTTCTCATCTGTGGGTCTGTAGATCTTCCTGCTCGTTGTATTATTACCAACACGATGCAATTCAATGGAGCATTTAGTTGCTTTTATTGCTTATAGCGAGGTAGGACAGACATCTTTCCTTATAATCAGAATTGCCCGAAAGCGAAAGCTCGTGATCACATACAGTGTTGTAAAGATGCCATCAAGACTTTTGAGCTTGGAGACTATTCAGGTGCAAATACAAATGGTATAAAGGAGCCGTCTTTCCTTATGAACCTCAGGTACTACGATTATGTCAAGTTTACAAGCATTGACTATATGCATGGAGTACTTTTAGGCATACGATATCCAAATTGCTGCTTAAACTTTGGTTTTCTGCTGCACATTCTGGTTGTTGTTTCTCACTGTCATGTTATGTGGATGTGGTTGACTCCAGGCTGAAATCTATTAAACCTCCTTCTTTTTTACGAGGTTTCCAAGAGCTGTAAGCACTCACTTTAAGTACTGGAAGGCGGCCGAATTAAGATCCTGGTTATTTTGTTACTCTGTTCCGATACTAATGGATATGATGACATCACCATACTATCATCACTTTTGTGCCTTTGTAGAGGCAATTTTATTACTTTGTACTGACTCTGTGTCTCCTTCACACACAGATAAAAGTGAAGTCCTTCTTAATTATTTTTTTTCTCTGTTTGGTACACTGTATGGTGACCGATACAGGGCCGTAGCTACGATGAGGCAAGCGAGACATCTGCCTCGGTAAAATTTCAGGTATTATTATTTGTTTATTCTTAAGGAAAGAGTTTTCTCTTCTTTTTCTTTGCCAGAATGTGCAAAATCAACATAACTTTAATACAATGAATATGCCGCAAATGCCTCTCAAGACGCTGGAAATCCCATTTCCGAGGGTCTGAATTTCAATTTTTTTCGGAGAAGCATTCCCCCAACCCCCTAGTTGCTCCCACCTACAGCAGTCGATTGCCCCAGTAAACATTCCAGTCTGGCTACAGCCCTGCAATATTGTACTCTGAACATCCACTTGCTGTTGCATTTACCTGATTGTGTGAGGACCACTGTGGATATATTCCTGTTTCCACTATGAAGATATTAATGGTGACCTAACCAGATTGTTTTATGGCACACAGGGTGTAGATACGCAAATCGCCAGCGCATTCAATATTTTCCAAATGCTGCCTGGCATGAAAGAAACTGTACCAATACACTATGAGAGCTTTTTTAAGAAACTTCGACAAACTTCCCCAGTGGCAAGTTCCGAAGTTAAGATGCTGGGAAAAGTTTATTTATAAAGTCCTTCCAGAAAATGTTGTATGGTAGTTACTATCCTACAGGAGGGGGGGGGGGGGGGGGGGGGGGGTGGTGCCAAACCTGACATTCTATTCCAGAATTTCATTAAGAAATGTTATCATTCAAATTATTTTTTCCGTCATTTTGATTGGCCGAGAGAACTGCAAATAACTGCCTACAAATAACGGTTTGCTCATGCGCATTACGGTGCAGAGCCATCTTACTGCAAATAACGGTTTGCTCATGCGCAGTAACGCTGTATTTGACAATGGCTCGCTTCCCTGAAAAAAATGAGCTGACTTCTTTGTTATTGTTTGACTCGCACTGCCCCTCAAAGATTAGAAAAAGTAATTTGAATGATAAAACAATTATTGAACTCGGTTATCGCAAAATATCGAGATTTGTTAGTGTCTTGCAAGCAATTATTTGCCTCTGCCTTCGGCATCGGCAAATAATTGCTTGCTCGCCACTAACAAATCACGATATTTCGCTCAACCTCGTCCAATAATTGCTTATTATCATACACTCCAGGGAATATTAAATAACAACAACTGGAACCACCTATACAGTCAAGTATTTTTTATCCACAGAAAAATCTAATTATTATGGTTATATTAATTATTTTGCAAATCTCTGCACTTGCAAACTAAAAAAACCGTACTTGTGTTGGAGCTTGTCTAGCATTAAGCCATCACCAACATCAGTAGTATTATCAGCTAATCATTAATATTATTATAGTTAAAAATAAGAATATTTCATATCAAATTTTATTTTTATTTTTTTCTTAACTTTTTCTTTTTCATTTCCAGAGCACACTTAATTTGGAGCCTCACTCTGTTGTGTGACTCCCACCATAGTTTTAACTTTTTAGTACTTTGTTGAAATATTTTTTAGTTTAGTTTGTTGTAATTTTAAGTCAATGGTGAAAGTTATTAAATAAATAAATAAAAATTAAGCTCCCCAGGGGATGGGCTCAGGAATTTTCTTAATGTTAACTTAAAGAATATTCATTGCATGGATTCAGAATTCAACTTAACTGTTGTAATTCCTGTTCACCAAATAATGAAAGTTTGTGTCAATATGAAGTTTCCCACTCAGTAGCACTCATTTGTATGTGAGCTTCCAAACCTCAGAGAAAGTGACTGAAGTTTTTCTTTTAATATCACATCTACATAGAATACTCGTTTGTGAATGGTTGTTTGGCTGTGAATTTTCTCTTAATCCAGACAATCATTAATTGCACACACCCGAGAATACGTAGTTGCTATACTTGCAATATTTCAGAAACATGTATTTTATGTGTATATGTATTATTAAAACAAAGGTACATATGTAAATGTTCACAAGATTAACTATTCTTGAACGTGGTATTATAACATTATTTTCATACAAACATTTCACCAAACCGCGCCTGGTCACCAACCCTCTGCTATTCTTCAAGCCACTGCTGGTCACCAAACCACACCTCGTCAGCAACCCTCTGCTGTTCACCAAGCAACTGCTGGTCACCAAACTGCTACTTTTAACCACACGATCCCTTTTCCATCAGGCAGCTCCCGTTCATCGGGCAACTTCCTTGCACCACATAGCTTCCATTCAAAGAAAAGCAACAGTGTCTGCAAGTGATGTTTTTGAGCTCCACTTGCTACAGAATTGCCCGAGCCAGCTTAGCATCTGCTTCGGGTGTGGCCAATCATTAAAGCCTGGAGTTGCCATTGGAAATCCACCTTATGACTTGGTTGTGGTCTCAAGGATGCCCTGCCAGTTTGTCAATCACTATGGCAACAAACTAAGCCATGAGGGAAATGTATATTTTCATGCACTTTCTGGGGGCATAAAACAAAAGTAGCCGTATTTTGGTGGATAGTTAAGTATCTCTCTCCAGACAGGGGAAGAGAAGTTTCAGAAATTCATGTTGATTGTCTTACAAACATTTGAGTGTAATAAGATGTATGGAATTTCAATTAATGTGAATGTTTTAATCACTCATTTTTTTGAAGTCACTCAATATTGTTTATAAATTATGCTCTGATAATAATAATACATATTTAATGGTTATTTATTTAATTATGAACAATCAGCTCTGTTTGCACATACCAAAGCCCGTAATTCGAATACGAAAGCCACTTAAAGGAATATATAAGCCTCTTGGGTGGATAATTGAGCCTCTTATTTTACAGCTACCTAATTCTTCCTGTTCACATTAAAAAAGGGATTTATCAACCTTGTAGCAAATAAACATGAGCTTGACAGTATAAATGCATGCAAAACATCAAAAGCATTGTAAACAATGTTCGTCTATCGATCACGAAATTTCTACGTTTCAAGTGATTATATTTATTTCCTTTTTAGAATAAAAATTACTTCATACATTGTAGAAAATTATCCTTCTGCACAATGTTTCAATCTTCGTATGTTAATAAAATTACAGCAAATTTTTTGTTATATGGTCTAAAGCAATTATTTGTAGTGAAGTTTCTTTTGCCATAATATATCTTCTTTCGAACACCACTTCATACATTGCACAAAATAATCCTTCTGCACAATGTTTCTTCGTATGTTAATAAAATTACAGCATATTTTTTGTCATATGGTATAAAGCAATTATTTGTAATGAACTTTCTTTTGCCATAATATCTCTTCTTTCGAACACCACTTCCACAAATCACATGATCTATTTATTATACAGTATTCCTTTTCATTCTAATTTGTATACATATTAAATTCGTGTATTTTATATCACTTAATTAATAATCCGTTTTTGTTGAATTCAAATATTCCCTATTCATTTCTTAAAGCAGTAGCCACATGCGCTTCACAAGCGCCTATTTTTCCTTTTTGTAATCCAACTTTAGTGATTCTTTAAGGCTGTCACTTTTGCTATCGTTTTTCACTTTAAAAGCAAACACGATTTGACGTTTTCCGGCATTTCTCTTTCCGCTGCAGTTAAACGTTTGTGGCACAGGCTTGATTCAAGTAAACTGTTTTCTTAACCCTTTGAATTTCTCTCTTAAGTCAAGAACTTCCAGAAAAAAATATATATAAAATGGAACTTGCTGTTTTAATAGGTGAGTAATATTCAAGTAATATTCACAGTGAATTTATCCAAAACAAACGCATCAGGATTTCTGTTTCCTGGTGACTGCTCTGAAAAGAAACGAACCAAACAGACTGTAGGATAGCTAGAGGATTGAATAGGATTACTTCATTAGTCTAAGATCGTCCAAAACAAAGCTAAGAAAACTTCAATTGCAATGAACAGAAAAATCATAAAGTAACCTTTTGCTATAATATGGAATCTTTATGACATGAAAATAAATCCACTGTATTTGCGTTTCTAAAAGGTTTTTTTTCATTAATTAAAAGTTTATTTCCTTCGAAAGGATGTAAAAAAAAAAAAAAAAGACAACGAAAAGAAAAGAAACGATAATACTTTGACTTATTCATAACTTATTATTAGTTTCTGTGCATGTTGTGTTATAATGTATATTTTATTAGAGATATCAGAGATAACGAAGTGACTGAAAACCAGTACGAACGTAATTAAAACCGTACGGGCGCTAGCTAACGTCAGAAAGCGTGGCAGATAACTTTAGAGATAATAGTTTTTTTTGCCAATTAACTTAAAAAGAAGAAAATTGTGATTAGTCAAAAGCAAGGATCAACCATTGTTTTTTTAACCCTGACATCCATGAAGGTATACAATATGTATTTCTACCAGGTGTCTGCTAGATTCTTCAGTCTTTGGCTGCACATACTCCTTGAGGGAAGTTTTTAATTCATAATAAGTATGTGCAGAATAAACCCCTTACACTGGGTTTGTTGTTTATGTCAAAAGCTTCATTTTCCTGTTTCCTTATATATACCAGGATGTAGACATCCAAAGGCAGCCTCTACTGAAAGCCATCCTCTCTATAGTTTAATACCTAAGCCTAAATCAACTAGATATAACTTAAGATACTCTGCAGCAGCTAAACCAAAAATTAATACTTCTCGATTTATGAACACTTTTTTCAACAGACTACTGTTTAATTATGATGTAATTAATTTGTAACTTTTCGACTTTTTTGTTCTTGTAATATAAGAAGTGTACTTTCTTCTTATTTCAATAAAGACGTATTATTATTATTATTATTAAAGTTGTTCGCAGTGGTAGAAATTTTCCAATTTACATATTTAGTTTAGTTTCATAATTTTCATAATACGAATTTGATATTTTCTCTTTAGCCGCCTTGCATGTTTTAAATGAAAGAGACATGAATCTTTTTTTTTATTTTGCGATAGAATACGGAATAATAATTGTTTGTCCATAATGCAAATATTAAAAATCAGACCATACATAATCTTTTTGAAACGAAAGTTGACAGAACAAAATTGACAAATTCAACAGAAACACAGCGTGAAATAAGTTTTATAACAAGTCTCTGCTTTCACAAAAGATATTTCTAAATAATATAATAAAGCCAAGAACCTCTCGAAATACATTTTTTGTTGTTGCTCATATTCATATAAAATAAGAAATTAAATAAAAAGGGCAAAGATGTTTTTATTAGATAAAAAGTAAATTAAATAATAAAAACGTAGAAGAACGATCGAGTATAAACCAAAAATAGGCGCCTATTAGGCGGATGTGTCTACTGCTTTATAGAATGGAAAGGTACATAGGAATGATTTACTTGATTGACACTAGTGTATCCCCCATTAACCTGTCGTGCCTTTTGAATATATCTAGATCAGTAAATGGCAATAAATAAAAATTGGCTGTGTTATTATGGACTATCAGCAAAGTAATAGATAAGATTTTTAAATTCTAATGTAGGAAATTATAGAAATCACAAGTGGGTGATAGTTATTCAGAAATATTTGCTATATGTCTAGTTCTTTCTCATTAATTTGATGACAAGACCCTTACAAAATATTGCTCATCCCATGTTCTCTCAGTGCTTTCGCAGGGTTTGAGATGACTTAATTCTGCTTTTTTTAGAACAAGCTAGGCACAGACTTCATTGAGTGGATGTAGCGTTTTTATATGTTTTAATTGATTGTTTTTTACCTTTCACATAAGTGCATTCAAGTATTTCTAGGAGCTTATCGCAAAAAAATGACCACAGCATAAACATTGTGATAGTTTACAGAAATCAGACATTTAATTGAGTATGCTACAACTTAAATAGCGTAATAAGTTTTTGTTGGAAAGATAATACACATGGTGTTTTCTCTTGTCATACAGACACTGATCCAAGCCTTATGTGTTCAATAACTAGTATTTATGAAATCAGAGTAGATATGAGTTGATATAGATACGATGAGTTTTGTAGCAAAGGAAAAATTTCGTAAAATATTGGTTAAAACCAGGGGCCCTTATTGATACTAGTACTTTGTACTGCCCAGGCTACCCTGTGTACACATATAGTACTCTGAACAAAATTTCTCAATTCTGATTGGTGGAGGGCAGTACAATTAGAGCGTTAATAGGTAGTCCGTAGGAGTACCAATTAAGTTGCTATGGAAACACTGCTAAACACGGCCAACCGCTGAAAATTTGAGTGTAAACAAAAATCTTTTTATGTATTTCAGTTGTCCTTAATTAGAATTTGTTGGAGAAAATCGGCCAAAGAGACAGATGAACGCCTTCAACACACTTGTCTTTATAAAATGCTTTCAGTGAACTATAAATAAAAAACCACACGAGTTTCTCGTACAATTTAGAATTAATAGGCACTCTTAACGTTTTGAAAGTTCTTTAATTGCAATTGTACTTGAGGTCGTGCGATTTCCTATAATTATTACTCAACATAATTTTATATAGTCATTATAGACCACCATTGCATTAATAGTAACTCATCAATTTTTTTTTCACAGTTTTTTCCTTGGCCATTAAAGTAATAGACTGCGAATCCAACAATGGTAAAGAAGAAATTGCTAAAAACCTACAGACATGTTTCATTTATCCATTCGATATATATGTAAATACATATGTATAATATCTTCACAACAATTTTTTGCAGCTTCCATGACTAACACGACTGAAATTCCAACACTAAATGCTACAAACCCAGCTTCACAATACCATTCTTCTGTTATGTCTGTGGCTTCAACAATTCCAGTGTACTATTACACAGGTAATGAAATCAAATAAATTATTGCGTAGGTAATACCACACAATACGGAAAATTGAGAGATATCTAAAAAGAAGCCTCCGATCTTGTACTAAAAGTTTAGTTACATTGCCTTTCTTATATCTGAATTTCGATGCCCTTGACCATTTTCAGTTGTTTCTTTCATGTAGTATTGAATAATGTCCTCACTTGGTTTTGGGAATAAATGAAGAAGTATCCAACAAAACTGTTAATGCAACGCAGAGAAAGCAGTGAGTTATTATAAAAATTGAAGATAATAAGCTTTCAATATTAATTTCTATCTGAATATCAAAAAGGCTGGGAAAGATGTTGTTCTGGCTCCCATGTGTTTTCAAATTCACTATGGCCCTTCCATTTCAAAAGATAAATGTTTACCTAGAGATAGGGACGAAGAAAAAAGTTACTAGTTGTAAAAGAATAGATTCAGACAGAATTTAAACAGATACCATGGTTGTTTTGATAAAAAAAAAAAAGTAATATGATTCGCGGCTTCTTTGTTGTGCGATTTTAAACAGCAGAAGAAAGTGAAACTGACAAACCAAGAGCAGCAGAAGTACTCAAGAGGAATGTCTATATGGACGACATCTGCGATTCAGTGAACACTGCAAAAGAAGCAAAGGAGTTATCAGAAGACCTGGACCAAGTACTCAAGAAAGGAGGATTCAAAGTGAAAGGTTGGACATCCAACAAGAACCTGGGAAACTCAGAACAAGATGAAAGTAAACAAGAAATACAGATGTTCCAAAACAAAGAAGAAAAAGTGCTTGGTGTTGCATGGAATTGCAAGACTGACCACCTGTCAGTGAAAGTCACACAGCAGTTAGACGGCAAATTCACAAAGAGAAAGCTGCTAAGCCAAGTAGCAAGCAATTACAACCCGATCGGACTAACCGCTGCCTTTACTATAAGATGCAAGATCGCACTGCAGGAGCTGTGGCAGATTGGCGTGAATTGGGACGAGGAGTTGCCTATCAAGATCGCGGAAAAATGGAAGCAGCTGTTCAATGAGATGAACAATATCAATGACATCTCGATCCCTCACAGTTTGCTGACCACTGACGCAGCAGATGACGTGCCGACGCTGTGCGTTTTGCAGATGCTTCAGAAAAGGCATTTGGCACTTGCGCATACATTCGGCAGAAGAAGCAAGACGATACGATCCAAGTAAGATTCGTTGCCGCCAGGTCAAGAGTAGCACCACTGAAACAGTTAACCATGCCGCGTCTAGAGCTACAAGCTGCTGTCATAGCATCTCGCTTAGCAAAGTCCATTCAAGAAGAATCACTCATCCTGTTTGAAGATGTCAAGTTCTTTACTGACAGTGCTATTGTATTCGCCTGGATAAAGAGTCCATCCTGTGGCTTCAAGCCCTTTGTGTCCGCACGAGTCGGTGAAATTCAGAGCAATACCAACCCAGGACAATGGAAACACATCCAAGTGAACACAACGTCGCAGATGACGTATCAAGAGGAATCTATGCAGAGGAGATAAATGGCCGGTGGATTAAAGGTCCCGAGTTCCTGTATTTACCCGAGGATCAGTGGCCAATCACAGAGTCCAAACTGCCACAAGAAGAAGACTCGGAACGGCGTCAGGTAATTGCTGCATTACCACAAGCTGGAAAGACAGAAAGAGTGATAGATCCCACCGAATTCTCGAACTGGAGAAGACTAATAAGAGTAACAGCAAGAATCTTGAGATTAGCTGAGAAAATACGGCTGCGAAAACACCAGCAGAATGGCCCGAAAGGATCACTTACTCCACAAGAATTGAACAAGGCAGAACTATTCTGCTTGAAAAGGGAGCAAGTAAGCCTGCATGAACGCATGAAACGAGGAGAATTCAAGTCACTAAGTCCCTTCGTAGATGACAAAGGCGTAATTCGAGTTGGAGGAAGGGTAGATGAAGCCATCTCAGAAAAACAGAAAATAAAAACGTTCTGCCTCATAAACTCCAAGATTTTTTATTCTTCTTCTCCGTTTTGTTTGAATTTCATCATATTTCATCGATTCCTTTCTGCCTTATTGAATTTATTATGAAACGCAAGACTGCTGGCAAAATAACACGACTCAAAATGTCCCATATTTCTGGCAATGAACAAAACCATGGATGTCATTATGGCTAGAACATGAATGGCTTTTCTTTATTCCCATAAATGGGGTTTTAGAATGTTAAGAAAACCATGCGATTTGTCCATCATCCATGACCCTGATCTATCATACAGTGAACGAATAGAAGAAACTTTTTTATGGACATTATCAAAGATCCAAGCCACAAGTTATATAATCTTGTCCCTACGTTCAACATTAGCTCATGATAATCTTTCAGGAACAATCCACTTTTTATTGAACCACGTTATAGTACTGAAAGTTTTAAGAAATCTTTTATTATGGCTTCTATTAGGAACTTATAATATTTTCCAAACGTGCGTTTTTATATGTTTTCTTATTTCACCAGTGTAATTCAGTCTCATGACGGCAATATTGGTTGTCAATAAAACTATTATTATGGATGTGTTTAGAGTATGGAACATGATCATGAAACAGTTTTCGCAGTTTATCAATGTCCTTTTCAAAATACACAACCTATAATCACGTATTTCATGCACTAAATGAATGTCAGGCATTTGTTTTAAAAGTATTTATGTTTGGTAACCTTCAGAAACAAGTTCATTAATATCGCATGCATTTATATCTAATAACGCAAAAAGTACCATTTATAAAGATTTTATTTCTGTATTATATCACTCTTTTTTTCTCTACAGCTTCAAGCAAGATTTCTGTAACAACACCTATAACATCATCAAAGCCACAAGAAAAACGAAGATGGGATCACGTAGTCCTTGGTGTTTCTCTAGGACTCGTAGTCATCGTGGTCATACTATTTGCCATAGGTTGTTTGTAAGTTTATACACCTGTTCATAGCCAAAATAAGTTTCCGGAGGATATGCAAATAACATTTGAGAGCACTGATGCGAGGAAGTGACACAGCAGTGAAAACGGCTACTTATTACCAATTTAACCTGGGTTCAATTATGTATCTCAGTATAAAGTTCTAAATTCCAATTAGAACTTAGCTGAAGAAGAGCTACTTTGTGGTACCACTATTAAACATTCCCATTCCAATTATGATGAGCCTTACATGTACGTTTTCAATTTCAGTACCAAGCGTTATGCAGACAAAGAATCAAATCAAAGAAGGGCTTTTACTATGAACTCCATTAATAAGAAAACTGAAAACCCTCAAGCTTTTGTTAATGTGGCAGTTCAAGAATAAATGATCTTACTATTTTCATTATTGAAGAATGGCAATAAAAGAAAGTAAACATATTTATAGCTTAAATATTTATAAACTGGAATGCGTTTTAGTTTACATCTTTTCTTTGTCCTTGCTGAATGAGTTTGGCAACTATAGCTGAAATGTAAGTTTATGGTCTTCAATTCTGCTGTATGGTGGAGTCCTTTGATGGTTAGCTTTCCTGGGGTTAACTAAAACCCTTTGTGCTCCGTTCCAGCAGTCAGGCCAGGACTGTTAACCACCATTGGTCCCTCCAGCCATAATGTAAGTGGCATCTAGTGACGATTTAATTCTGCTTTTTTTAGAACAAGCTAGGCACAGGCTTCATTGAGTGGGTGTAGCGTTTGTATGTTTTAATTGATTGTTTTTTACTTTTTCCATAAGTGCATTCAAGTATTTCTTGACCACAGCATAAAAATTGTGACAGTTTACAGAAATCAGACAAAATGGCAATAAAAGAAAGTAAACACATATATAGCTTATAGTTTGTTTGGCTGTTTACTGGAATGTGCTTCAGT
The DNA here is from genome assembly GCA_023349425.1 of Anthopleura sola. Taxonomy (NCBI): domain Eukaryota; kingdom Metazoa; phylum Cnidaria; class Anthozoa; order Actiniaria; family Actiniidae; genus Anthopleura; species Anthopleura sola. The sequence continues at coordinate 413,483 of JALHLI010000010.1, forward strand.
TTAAATCTTTTCTTTGTCCTTGCTGAATGAGTTTGGCAACTATAGCTGAAATGTAAGTTTATGGTCTTCAATTCTGCTGTATGGTGGAGTCCTTTGATGTTAGCTTTCCTGGGGTAAACTAAAACCCTTTGTGCTCCATTCCAGCAGCCAGGCCAGGACTTTAACCACCATTGGTCCCTCCAGCCATAATGTAGGTGGCATCTAGTGACAATTACTGCAATTGCCTTATAAATGATCATGAATAGAAACAATACAAAGGAGGGACCAATGGTGGTCTGTGTCAGTCCCGGGCTCACCCACACTAAGGTGATTCGAGTGCTGAGGTTTGGGCAAGGATTAGGGGAACTCAGATACTTTGTTTTGGAAATGGAACAGTAGTCTTGCAGCTTAGGAGTTGAGATTCAGAAAACGAGGATTATGTATTTCTATGTAATTAATCACAACCTAGCTTAGGCCAGTAGCCTGCAAAGTTGTATGAAAATAATTCAAAGAATTCAATAAAATGTCAACAATAATAATAATTATTACTTAGCTTATGGGAATCAAGGGTGGCATAGTGGTGAGAGCGCTTCCCTCTCACCAAGGCAACGTGAGTTTGAGCCCCGCTGTTCGGTGTCGTATGTGAGTAGAGTTGTTTGTTGGTTCTCTTCTGTGCTTCAAGGATTTTTCCGGGTTCTCCGGTTTTTCCTCCCTCCTCAAAAATCAACTTCTAAATTCCAATTGGAATGCGGTAGAGTAAGAGCCACTCTGTATTCCACTGTTAATTCGCATTATTTAATATTGCCCAAGTTGAGAGCGATGGAGGTTTTGGCCAAGCAAGTCACCCAACGTGTATCCCACTTCATCAGATGCTAGCGATAGTGAAGGCGAATCTTCTCATAAGGAGTCATCAGATGAAGAAAATGGAGTGATGACCCCAGAAAGTACTACAGTTCTAGGTAAGTTAAAATCCGGAAAAGAGTTCCGGATTACTAGCACCCTTCAGTACCCACAACTATGGCCTCATAGTTATCTGAGCATAACTAACTATCGAAGAATTCATGGCCGGCTACGGTCAAATACTGCAATAAATACAAATACTAAAGAGTAACTCTTCAAGCATTTAGTGAAGTTTCCACTGCAAGACCAACTAATACCGTGTAAGTTAGAGACTCCAAGTCTCTAAGTTAGAGGACTGAAAAATGTCCAACAAGAACAACAAAGTGATAGTCAAACCATTTCCAGGATCAACGAACAACGATCTAAAAGATTATTTCAAACCAGTTGTCAGACGAACACCAAACAGAATCATATAGGCACTAACAATCTTAGTCATGAGGAACCACAAGAAATTGCTAGAAAAATCAAGGAAGTATACAACTACATTGAAGAGAACTCAAATTGCTCAATCACAATCTCTGAGCTAAGTTATATAGATCTGACTCACCAGAACTGAAAACAGCACGAACAGACGTAAACCAGCTCCTGAACCAGTCCTGTAACAATGTGATATCACATTCTGTTACAAAAAAGGGTGTTAATTGAAGAAAAATACACTTAAATCAATCAGGAATCCCCCAAGAGGGGTTGGAAGCCTGATGTATTTAAGAACAGTCACAAGCAGGTGCAATAGGGAGACAAGAGCTCACAGCCATACTAAGTAGGAAATACACTAAAAAGAATCTGTTGATCGGAACATCCCTGTTTTGAGGGAACCTATCTCTACAAACTGCAATACAAGCCAATTAGATAGAGCAGAAAATAAGTATCGCAAACTGAATAAACAAAATAAGTTACATTTGGCACCTTGGAGTTGGAGTTAGTTATCTGAAATGGTTAGGTTGCCGGTTCCCAGGCTCCCTCCAATTTTTTCGATATACGCAAGGGTTTATGGGATTGCCAGTGGGCAAACAAAGCAACGAAATTAATATTACTACTTTGCTTTGTATGCTTGTTGTTTTTTGCAAGAAAAATGTGGAATAAAACTAATTGGAAGGAAATGGTTGTCTATGGTGATGGTAATTGCTTTTACAGGGCTATTTCGCTCTGGAATGACAGAACCACCCACCAAAATCACGGAAGAGTGCGAACTTTAATAAATCGTGTATTTGATAGCTTTCCCCGTAAGTTTGAGCCATTCTTATTCCAAGTCTCTTCTATTCCCCTACATTTTAGTGCTAAAAGTAAGCGATCTGGTACTTGGGCAGAAACAGTTGACATTGTGGCGTGTGCTACGCTTTTCCAACGAAGTGTTTTCGTGTATTCCATGTCGCAAAGTAAGTGGAATCGTTTTCCTGCTGTAGTGAAATTACAACCCACGTGTCCCTTAGTAGTTCATCCCTTAGTCCCTTAGTAAATCATGTCAGTGTCCTATCACTCTTGTATTACATGATGAAAATCCTGCTACATCTCATTTTAATCTGTTGTCGCCGATTGTAAATTGTTGCACAACTCTACTTCCTTCGAATGTTTTTGTGCAGCCAAATTCATCTGCCAAACAGTCTAATACCTCTTCTAAACAGCCACAACAGCCTTCTGGTAAACAGCCCAATGCATCTACTAAACAGCCACAACAGCCTTCTGGTAAACAGCCCAATGCATCTACTAAACAGCCACAACAGCCTTCTGGTAAACAGCCCAATGCATCTACTAAACAGCCACAACAGCCACAACAGAAGATGATGATGGAACCATGTTTATGTTGTTGTCGGTGAAGTTATCCCTACACAAAAAGAGCATAAAGCTTCGTTTATTCGATGGATCGCTGATGAAACCCATCGGAACTACAACACTCAACGTTGAAAACAACAACCAAAACAAACAAATCGTCGAACAGCTTACATTCCAAGTTATCAAGACAAACAACAAGCCTCTATTGTCCGCAGAAACATGCGAGAAATTCGGACTGATCCAAGTAAACATCGCTCCACTAAACAGCATCACGAACACAAACACTTCTTTGCTGAGCCGCGAAGAAATAATGGACACGAACAAAGACGTGTTTGAAGGCCTAGGACACATAGGAAACGCAACCTTTGTACTTAAAGAAAATTGTACACCAGTACAACATGCCCCGCGACGCGTGCCTGTCGCTCTACACGCCGAAGTCAAAGACAAAATCGCAGACCTGGAGAATAAAGGAATCATAAAGAAGGAAACGGATCCAACGGACTGGATTTCCAGCATGGTCCTTGTAGCAAAACCAAACAAAATAAGAATCCGTCTCGATCCTAAAGATCTCAACCAAGCACTTAAAAGGCCCAAGTACCAAATGCCGACACTCGACGAATTGCTACCCAAGCTGAACAACAGAGTCTTTATCACCTTAGATGCCAAAGAAGGGTTCTACCAGATCTCTCTCGATGAGCAGAACAGCAAGCTAACTACATTTTGGACGCCCTTTGGACGCTACAGATACCTCCGAATGCCGTTTGGAGTAAACACAGCACCCGAGGAGTTTTTCCCAAGCAGCCACTTCTTTCTTGTTGCGAGGTGAATAAAACCTCAAAACTCCGACATGTGGAAGCTTGATTTGCTTCTCTGGATAACGACGGTCATTGTCGCATCCATACACCGCACAATGATCACCACCACCCATGGGTAGTTCTTCCCCTACACGAAGCTTTCGAGCAAAAACCACAGATATTTTCGGTTTCACGTCGATTAAATAACAGAAATTACTTAGAATAATAAACCTTGGAGACTTCGTTGCTTTGTTTGCGCCCTGGTAATCCCATAAACCCTTGTGTAAATCGAAAAAATTGAAGGGAGCCTGGGAACCAGCAACCTAACCATTGCTCCCACATAGAACAAGCAAACAATCTGGATCACATCCTCATTGATGAGCTTCACCTAATGCTAAGAGTGACTGGAAGAGGGGCTAATTAAAGACATCACTAAGTCGGACAAGGTATGAATATATCAGTTCATATGAAAGCAATGATGTTTTCATCCAAATACATGTTTTTTAATATGATTTTTTCTTAAAATTTAGAACACTGACAGCTTATGTAATTCTATAGAAAATACCAAAAACGTCGTTAAACCTTACTTTAGAGGCAGAATTTGAAGATTAAGGAAATGAAAGCAGCTTCTACGGTTTCAAAGAAGAGGCAGCCTTGTGAAGCTCACAGAGGTCACACGCTTAGAGATGAAGGCATATTTTGGGGATAAGGATTATCATGGGTATGACAAGACTTCCTAGTTTAGCATCATATTGGTCCACAGATGAGTTTTTCGGGAATATAGGCATCAAAAAGGTAATGCTAAGAATAGGTTTGACGAAATCACTGGTTTTCTTCATTCCAACGACTTGACTCAGGAACCAGCTCGTGGAGCGTACTGTCATAGATTACATCAAAAGGTAAGTTTTGAACTAGTTTTAGTCCGACTAAGAATATTTCCATAGACAATGGAATGATATCATTTAAATGTAGGTTATCTTTCCAACAGTACATGCCAGCCAAACCGACGAAGTATGGGATAAAAGTTTGGATGACCGCGAACTCGAGCAACGGCTATGTTTTGCACTTCAACACATACCTTGGAAAAGAACAAGAACAAAGGCTAGTGCACACATTAGAATATAACGTAGTGACAAGCCATATGAATAGGCATCATCACATTTATTTTGATATTTTTTTTAATTCAGGAAGGTTGATAGAGTATTTGGAAGCACAGCAAACCTATGCATGTGGAACGTTAAGGCTAAATAGAAAACAGCTTCCCACTCGAAAAACTACGTAATTTAGTTTTTACAAACTGGCATGACAAGAGGGACGTAAATATTTTATCAACGAATGTTAGTCCTTTAGCAGGCAATATTGTTGTTCAAACAAGAGGCCAGACTGTTGGGAAACCAGCCCCGGTATGTTTGTACAATTCAAACATGGGGGGCGCTGAGTGATCAATTTCGTAAGTATTACTTTATTGGGCGTCCTTCCAGTAAGTGGTATAGATATTTGTTTTGGTTTCTTATTGATCTTTCTATATGCAATTCTTTTATTTTATTTAATTTTTGGGGATCAAACAATGAGCAAGATAAGCAAAAGCAGGTAGATTTCTCGCAAAGAGTCTCACAAAGCAACTAATAGCAGGTTTTTCACTTGACTCTGCACACAACAATAAGCATAAGAAAATAGAGAGTTTGTCGCTTCATCTGGATAATGCAGGTAAGCATTTCATAGAAAAAATCAAGGGCAGGAAAAGAGGATGTGCTCAGTGCAAAAGAAGAGGAGAGAAAACACCTAAGGGACGACCAATTCTAATTTTGTCTGTGTCCGCCATACTGGTTTTTTAAATGTCTCAGCTACTTCTTGTACTAAGTATATTCTTGAATTTTGCGTTTTCAGCGGGTTAAAATTGTGTTCGAAGTCTAGAAAATGTGGGAAACAAGACAAGCATGAAAATGTGATAATAATCTTTTACAAGATCCTTCCCTTAATATCATTGTAAATAGCAACTTAATTGAACAGTTTAAAGATGCCAAACTACTTGGTATTGACAATATATGTTCAATTGTTAAAAGGCTGGCACTATTACGAAGGATCATGCTGTTCCTCTCCCACGACTGCACATTACGATTCTATAACTCCCGTATTCACAATTATTTTATCTATTATTCAAGCGCCTGGGGAAATTGTTCCCATTCTTCTTTAAAAATGCGCAGCATGTAAGATCCTTGACGCTGACTTTTCACAACCATCTGTCAGCTTATTTCCCAAACTCAAATGGGTACCAATTTTTGACTTAATCAAACTTACAAAGTTTGTACTATTGTTTAGTATCCTCACAAATGCTGATGCTCCTCTGCCTCAAGTCAATGTTCAATTTCCTGTCTTCTACACATTCAGCTCATCCACTCAATAGAGCTTGTACTTTTGACCCTTAATGTACCATTCCAATGATCTAATTCTGGCAAACGTACATGCTGCTACTCTCTTTAACCGCCTTCACTCTAATCTTAAACAACTGGTCACTCGTTCACCTTCTACTATCTCTTTTTCATCAAGATTAACTACCATAAACTTTGTAACTTATTCCTTCAGTTTTCTAACAATGTTAATCATCTAGAAGAACTAATGTGTTATGCTTGCCGCTTCTCTCTTCGTTGTAACTGTATCACTAGATAGCTGGTAGCATATCTTATAAGCATTTATGTTAGTATGTATTTCCTTTTATTTAGCATCATGTATTGTTTTATATAAGTTCCATAGTATTGAAACTGCTCATTTAAGGGTACACAACGATATTTTACAAGCTATTGACAGACAATCTGCAGTTATTCTAGTCTTACTTGATTTGTCAGCGGCTTTTGACACTGTTGACCATGATATGATAATAATAATAATAAACTTTATTTTATATTGCGCAAATTCTATATACAAATATACTCAAAAGCGCATCACAGCAGATAAGAAAACTAGGCTAAAATAATAATAATAATAAAATCAATATCAATAAAAAGCCTTCTTAAATAAATGTGTCTTAAGATGAGATTTAAAAGATGCAAGGGATTCAGAGTTCCTAATGAAGTGAGGAAGACTATTCCATAATTTAGGCGCTGCACGCGAGAAGGCACGATCACCCAAAGTTTTCTTAGAATTAGCTGGAGGATAATTAAGAAGAATACCATTATGGTTTCGCTGAAGATTATAAGACGAAGAGGGCATAACGGATATAAGATTGGTTAAGTAAGTCGGTGCTTGTTGGTGCAGTATTTTATAAACCAGCAATAGAATCTTAAAGGGAATTTGCTGATTTACTGGCAACCAGTGTAGATCAAAGAGAAGTGGAGTGATGTGACAGTATTTAGGCATAGAAAAAATCAGACGAGCAGAAGCATTCTGGACTCGCTGCAGCTTTTGAATCTGATATTGAGGGAGACCAAACAGTAGGCTATTTTCATAGTCCAATCTGCTTGATATAAATGCATGGACTAAGGTCTCGGTATGATCTCTGGATAAGTACTTCCTAATACGCCTGATGTTGTAAATAAAGAAAAAAGCAGAGCCACATAATTTGGTTATGTGCTCACCCATGGTAAGGTTGGAATCAAACCACACACCCAAATTTCTAACACAGGAAGAAGAAGAAGATATTTCAGCACAGCCAATTTTAATACCTTTAATAGATACTTTGGCCAGCTGTTGCTTCGTGCCCACTAGAAGCAACTCAGTTTTGTCATCATTAAGTTTTAATTTGTCTTCCGACATCCATGACCTGATTGCAGCAATGCAATCTTCGATGGCAGAAAGAGTAACCATTTGGTCATTATTATCGTTTGGTGAAAAGGAAAGGTAAAGCTGAGTATCATCAGCATAAACATGGACATTAGGAAGATAACTAGATGTAATTTCAAAAAGTTTACTAGCATATAAAACGAAAAGTAATGGGCCTAAACAAGAACCTTGAGGAACTCCCCATTCCTGGTCAAAAGTATGAGACAGTGCATCATTCACAGCTACTTTAAATGATCTCCCAGATAAATATGACTTAAACCAAGAAAGAACTAGTCCATCAAGCCCGAACTTATGATGCAATCGAGACAACAAAATACTATGATCAATAGTATCAAAAGCCGAGCTTAAGTCCAAAAGCACTAGGATAGTGACATGACCCCTATCCATATTCAGCAAAAGATCATTTTGCACCTTAAGAAGGGCAGTCTCAGTACTGTGATATGCCTTGTAAGCAGACTGAAAGATGGGATACAGATTGTTCGATGACAAGTGCTCATGCAACTGATTAAACACTGATCTTTCCACTAACTTAGAAATAAATTGTAGGTTACTTACTGGACGATAGTTCTTAAGAATAGGGTCAAGGCCACGTTTCTTTAATAGAGGAAGTACCAAAGCCATCTTTCATACAGCAGGAAAGTGACCAGACGTAAGAGACAGATTAATCATCTTGGTAATAGAAGGAAGAAGGACATCAATACAGCTGCTCACTAAACAGGAAGGTAGTGGGTCTAAAGCACAGGATTTCAGTTTAGAAGAACTAATATTACTTGATAGGCTCTCTACTGGGTATGGTATTAATGGAAATGCTCTTTGGTGGTTCAGATCCTATTTTTGTGATAGGTCGTTTTGTGTCAAGGTCCATGGTGTTACATCTATAGCTCATCTTCTTCAAGGTGGTGTTCCATTTTAGGTCCCATTTTACTACCGAAATCAGTAGAGTGTCTTTTTCAGAAACAAACCGACAGACGTTTTAATGGCATGGTGCGACAAGTCTAATGACGTAGACACTTAGGAATGTTGTGGGAAACACAAAGGAATGTAGCTCGGCGCGTAATTGAGTTTCTGCTCATCTACTGTGATCTAGTACAATCGTGTTGATGTTACAGTAAAAGTTTTTTTAGGAGATGAGAGGTGTCAAAATATTTATGTAAACACTTCGGTACTACAAGATTTCCAAAGTCTTTTGTCAGTACTTAGGGAAAAAGTTACCTATATAAACTTTATAGAAGATAAAGATTTACGGGTGAAGTATGAAGACGACGAGGGAACGTTCGTGAACTTAGATTCCAACTCTGAATATCTTCGAGATGCATTAAGGTACGCTACGATAGTCCAAGGCACAGAATATCGTCGATTGAAGCTCAAAGTAATTGAGGCTACGACTCCACAGAATAGGAAAGTTCGAAAAATAAGCAGTAGTCCAGATACTTGCCACGAGGCTTCAAGTACAGGTGCAAGCAGTAGATCAAGTACTAGAAAGACCGACTCAACAACTCTACCTTCCTTACCAAAGCCCGCCAACACTGATCACGCGCCGAGCTACATTCCTTTGTGTTTCGCACAACATTCCTAAGTGTCTACGTCATTAGACTTGTCGCGCCATGCCATTAAAACGTCTGTCGGTTTGTTTCTGAAAAAGACACTCTACTGATTTCGGTAGTATTTCTTTTAGACACATAACATCAACTTCCATTTATATGCTGACAATACACAGCTTTATCCTACTTTTTCTACATCCTCCGTTGCTATCCGCCATGTTGGTGTCCCTCAAAGTGTAAACAAAGCAGAGAGAACACAGCAGAGAGAACGTTTAGCCATGGTTTTATGTATCATAGTAGGTTGTTCGATGAAAAGCGGAAAGCACAAGGATGTAAAGTTCTTTAGAATAACAGCCGTGACTTGTAATCAAGGAGAAGAGACCGAAGAACTGACCAGAGAAAGAAGAATGAGATGGATTTCAGCCATAAGTCGCGAGGACGCCAAGACAAAAGATATACTGCAAAATGAGCGCATGTGTAGTCATCATTTCGTGTCAGGGAGAACATCAGCAAGCTGGGATAAGTTCAATACAGACTGCTTACCTACTCTAAATCTTGGAAAGAATGTGTATTGGTCAAAGGACCACGAATCTGCGACTGAAAGAGCCGAAAGATTGAAGGCGAGAAGAAAAAGTGCACTCGAACAACAAGAACACGAGGTAGTCAAAAAGCGCAAACAGTTGAATGAATCTGGAATACCTGTTGCAGACATGAATTTCGAAGTATCTCAACCTGGAACATCGACGACTTTAAACGAGGAAGATCAAAGTATGGAAGGGATTGAAGTGGTTGTCGATACTGGAACACAAACGGCCGAAATCAGTACCGAAGATGCAAACACGCAAACTGAAATGTTTGACGAAGAATTTCAAGATGCTGAAACACATACAGCTGAATTTGAGTATCAGTTCCATACTAATTGCTATCAGGCACCCGATAGAGTATTTTGATACTGATGAGAAAGTGAGGTTCTATACAGGACTGCCTTCTTGTGATAAAGGCAGTGTTTGAACACGTTGCACCTCATGTTACTAGACGAACATTGTCCCTGAAACAAGTACCAAGAATTTATGCTTGTTCTCATGAAGCTAAGACTGAATGTGCTATTCCAGGACCTTGCTTTTCGTTTCAATGTTTTCCTGTTAACTGTTTCACGAGTTCATTTTTCTCCCGATTTTAACAAAACTTCTCCCTTTTTTCACAGTTGCAGAACGCCAGAAAGGAAAACAACACCCTACAGTGTGAAAACGAAAAATTAAAGAAAAAGGTCGATGATTTGCAGGCACCACCATCATTGATTCCAACCAGTCCGAACAAGCTGTCCGCACCCGTCCTAACAAGCAGTCCGAAAGACCAACCCCCAATCCACCCCTTTGATGCCAAGCCAGCAGACACAACTTATCCATTATCCATGACCGATACCAGGCAGTCCTCTCTGTGATCAGTAAAAAGCGGTGTAGCATGAGGGCAGCATTCGAACCTGCCCATGTATCAAGAACAACGCTACGAGATTTCAGTGCTATAGCCGAATTGTTCATCGTCAACAAGGACTGCTTCCAGGGCACTGTACGGCGAGCATGCATTGATTCTTCGTGCAGTGTCAAAAACATTGAAAGTCAGTGTAAGAAAACGCTGAGGCCTTACAAAGATGAAATGGCGAAGCTCATTATTCAACCAAGAGGATATTTAGTGAGTCATGTTCTTAACATTGTATGATAGCTGCATGAACACTCAAATGCATTTTGTATTTTCATTTCATCACAACCTAAAATTTTATTTGATGTTCGTAAAAAATATTTAAATAGTTACAACAGATTGAGGTTAATACGAAACCCATGAAACAGAAATTAACTTATTAATGCGTAATAGTCAAATAGACACACACGCACACACAAAATAAAAAGAGCTACCAACCTTTTTTAAATATTTCACGAATTAAGTAACACCACTCTATTCACAAAATGTTTAAAACATGCTTGTTACAAGCTATTGATCAGCTTGAAGTGTATTCCACCTAATTTTTTTTATGTCAAGCCCACATTTTAATATATTACTTTAGTATATACCAACTTGCCAACCTCCTAAGAACGCGCAATGTGGTTGGTTAAAAAATTCGGGATATTCCACCAAATCTAACTCCAAAACTCGGGATAATGAGTGGGCAAAAATGGCGAATTCCGGCAATCGCAATAGTAATTTCCGATGAAGAAATTGAGAAATTGAAAGACAATGCCATTCCAGTTAATACCAAAAGGGCAACAAAGTATAGTTTAAAGTTTTTAATGGTTAGTAAACTACAAAAGTATTGTAAAACACAAACGTTTTAGCCTAAAATGTGTAAAAAAAACATTGTTTACAAACATGAAAACACTTACCAGTGAAAAAAATATTTCATACCAATATTTCATCTTTTAGACTGGTTTTCTCAGCAAAATGGTTCGATAAACCAATTGAAGAGATGGAAACTAATGAATTGAACAAATGCCTGAGGAAATTTTACTTGTGTGCCAGAAAACTAGATGGCTCTTGCTACAACAAAGCGTCAGTAACCTCTATACCAGCAGCCATTGAGCGACATCTTAGACAAGACCACAAGAAGATGTTCTCAATTATTGGTAATCCAGAATTTCAAGAAGCGAATGTAGCGATGAATAGCTTTCTAAAAAACCTAAGCAAATTAGGAGAGAAAACCAGAGAGCCACGACTCCATCTTCACTGAAGCTGAGTAAAACTCCTGAAGGCAACAAGTATTTTGCCATAACCGTGATGAGCGAGCACCGTTTAAGCAACAAAAAATCATCAAGGCTGAGATGGCACTGATGATCCATCAGATGGTATTGTGCTTGAAAACAGAGGTTCCCTTCGCTGTCCTGTTGCCATAGTGAAGCACTTTTTGGCTCATCTTAATCCTAAATGCCAGTCTTTGTTCCAGAAACCATGGTCAGGTTCAAAATTCATGCCATCTGAAACTAATGTTTGTTATACAAGCTTCCCACTTGGTCACAACTCTCTTGACAACATGATGAAAAACATGTGTATTCGTGCTGGAATTAACCCTCCATATACCAACCACAGCGTTAGATGCACTACAGTCAATATTCTTTCTTCTAAGGATAAGAAAAACTGTCACGTTAAAGTTCTTTTGTTGTCTGTTGAAATGTGCTGATGACACTGTCATTTTCTTTGCTGGTTCCGACCCTTACGAAATTGAGAAAACCTTACAAGATGATCTAAAGAGGGTGGTAGAATGGATGGCAAACGGAAGATTGCTACTAAACCAGAGTTTTAAGACGTGTGACGAGCTGCTTGACGAGTGACCAAACTAAGTGAACTCTGTCGAATTTAACCAAGAAATCTACCTATCATCTATCTAAGTGAATTTAAAGCTAAAATGTCTAAAGAAAATATTGACAAATTAAGAAAGGAAAACGATGCACTAAAATCCCAACTTGGCAAACTTAGTCAAGACCTGGAGGTGATGAAGAACAAGATGGCTTCCATCCCTGACTCGAGTAATGATGACAAAGAGGTCAAAGAAATCAGTAAGAGTATCGAATTTCTGAGTAAACGGTATGACGAAGTAAAATCTTTCCAGCCTGCGATGGAAAAAGACCTAAAGAAGTTGTCAACTCAACTACAAGAAATCAGCATGAGAGTTTACGTAATCGATGAAGCGATTGAAGATATTTACAAGTACAGCTATCAGTACAATGTCAAGATCTTTGGAATACCACAAAGAAACAGATGTGAATCTGCCTTGGAGTCTGCTGATATTTGTCTAAAGCTCTTCTCCAAAATAGGAGTGAATTCAATCTCATTATCAGATATTGATATTGCCCATTGCGTTCCAAATCGTCGTCCTTCCAACTTCCCACCTGCGATGGTGTGTAAATTTACAAGACGGCTTGCCAAAGAACAAGTAATGGGTCACAAAAAAGAAGCTTCTAAAATCGATGTCAATGAAGTGATTGGGCATGGCTTCGGTTCCTCTGCACAAGAGAACACCCGTGTTAAGATCTTTGATCATTTAACCCCAAGAGCTCAAGAAACCTTAAGGAAAGCAAAGCAATTTCAGAAGGATAACGACTACAAGTACTGCTGGACGAAGAACTCTGTGATTTATCTAAAGGAAGATGACGATTCAAGGGCCGTCAAAATTACCAGCATGGATATTGTGGACACTTTAAGTTAAGTTTCCTATATTATTTTTTCATTTTGTTGAATGAAACAGGACAAATCGATTCTAAAGCAAACGAAGCTCCTGTTTAAGGAACTTCCATATTATAATGTAAATATCATTATGAGTCATGGTCAATTTAACAACTTATTAGAGCAATCATTTCGTCTTCCTACTAAAAAACATTTAGATAAACTTCATAGCTTGTATGATTTAGATTTATTTACTATGAATGTATCTCCAAGAACAGATATAAATCCCGACTCACAGTTAGATAGTATTCATTCAAGCTATTATTCTCCGCACAGTTTTGATAAACTTAAAAATACTTTTGAAGGATCCAGCTTTAAGTCTACTTTTTCGATATTTCATAATGTAAGAAGTCTTAAATCAAATCTAGAGAATTTGCAGTCTCAACTATTAAATAAACTCAGCTTTGATTTTGACATTATAGGAATTTCTGAAACTAAAATATCTAACTCAAGTTTACCTCTCAAAACTAATTTAAATATTCAAGGATATTCTTTTGAGTACGTCCCGACACCTCTAGCTTCTGGAGGTGTTGGCATGTATATAAATTCTAAATTTAATTATTCTGTCGTAGAAAAAGTTTCAAATACTGATTTCCAAGCACTTTGGATAAACAATCTTGTTAATAAATATGCTCCAATAAAGACTTTATCGAAACGCAAAATTAAGCAAATGCAGAAACCTTGGATAACCCAGGGTATGCGTAAATCTATTAAAATAAAAAATGAAATATTTGTATCTAGCGACACAGAAATATATAAATACTACAGAAACAAAATATCAATTTTAATTCGCACTTCAATTTCAGTTATTTTATAATTCATTTTTCGAAATCAATGTTTGTGATATGAAAAAGACATGGATGGGTATAAACACGCTAATAAACAACAACAAAAAAAGATCGAAAAATATGACCAGACTCAAAGACCCGATTACTGGGAACATTGAATATGATACAACTAAACTATCGAATATTATGAATAAACACTTTGCCACCGTTGGTGCAAAACTAGCTAGTAAGATTCCCCCAACGACTAAACATTTTTCTGAATACTTAAAACACATAAAACAAAATGATTCATTCTTTTTGGTGCCTGTATCAAGCTATGAGGTAGAGGATGAAATAGTCACCCTACCAACGAACAAAACCTATGGCTTATATTCTTGTCCAATTAATATGCTTAAAACTTCAAGACATTTGATAAGTGGACCCTTGGTTTGCCTATTAAACAAATCTGTCGATATTGGGAAGTACCCTTTAAAATTAAAGTTATCTAAAATTACACTGATTTTTAAGTTGGATGACGACTCTGACCCAAATAATTACAGAATATTTGAAAAAATAATGTATAAACGTTTAATCAAATTTATTGACAAAAACAATTTATTGTCTGAATCTCAATATGGCTTTAGGAAACACTTTTCAACCCAGCACGAGATAGATATTATAAGCTCAGTACAATCTAATATTGATAAGAAGTTATTCTCGTGTGCCATTTTCTTAGACTTGTCTAAAGCTTTTGATACTGTTGATCATAGAATTCTGTTAGGTAAACTTTACTATTACGGTTTTCGAGGAATTATTTATGATTGGTTTCAATCATACTTAAGCGATCGAACTCAAACCGTATCCATTGGTACTTGTATCTCAAAAAAAGAGAAGGTGACATGCGGTGTACCCCAGAGTTCGGTCCTGGGACCTCTACTCTTCTTGTTATATATTAATGATATTACACAAACTTCCACTGCTTTCAAATTTCATTTATTTGCTGATGACACTAATCTTTTGTATTCGCCTAAAACTATCAAAATGTTGGAAACTGTAGTTAACAATGAACTTACAAATTACATGAATGGTTGACAGTAAACAAACTAACTCTTAATCTCAAGAAATCAAACTTCATTATTTTTCGTCATTGCCGCAAAAAAAATTCACAGACAGTAAATATCAAAATTTTTGATAATAATTTAAAAAAGTATGTTCCACTTGCATGTAAAAACTATGTTAAATATCTCGGACTGTTAATTGATAATATTCTTTCCTGGAAGCCACATATTGATTTCATCAGCAATAAAATAATATCGTCTCATAGTGCATGACCAACCGCTTGATCTAGTTAATTCGACTAAACTACTTGGAGTCAATGTGTCAGCAGATCTTAAATGGGATATTCATGTAGATGAAATCTGTGCTAAGGCCAGCAAGCGACTCTATGCCCTAAGAACTCTTAAGCGTAGTGGCGTGCAATCTAAAGATCTTCGATCCGTCTACTGCTATTTTATAAGACCTTTATTAGAGTACGCCTGCCCCGTCTGGCATCCTTCTTTGACATGTAAACTTAAAGACCAACTTGAAGCCATCCAGCGTCGGGCGCTTCGTAAAGTGCACCCTCAATTGTCATATAAGGATGCTCTCAATGAATTAAACCTCACCACTCACTATGAGAGACAAGAACTTTTGTGCAGGAAATTTTACAATAACATTACATGTACCGATAATAAACTGCCTTTTACCTAAACCCATATCTAAAAACTACAGCCTTAGAAATCCCAGGAGAATCACACTACTCAAGTGTAGGACTAAAAGATATCAGAATACTTTTATACAAAGTTCAATAAAGAAATGGGACTAATTTTAACTTGTACCTAAAATTATATATATATATATATATTTTTCAATCATGCAAATATTTTAGATATATTTTAAAACTATGTAAATATTGAGTTTTTCAATTTCAGTAGAGTCATCACCTGAGCCGGAATCAGAGGAATCGGAAGAGGAGGAGGAAGCGGAGGAAATGGAGGAGGAAGAGATGGATTACGAAAAAGAGTACAAACGACTCTTTAAGCGTTATGAGTTGGTCGCCAAAGGTTATCTAGACATGAAAAACCAAAATGCACGTCTTTCCATTGAGGTAAATATTTCATATTACCAAACCGATCCGCTTTTTTTTTTACCGATGCTAACGAAATTTCTCCATTTTTTCACAGTTGCAGAACGCCAGAAAGGAAAACAACACCCTCCAGCATGAAAACGAACGTTTAAAGAAAAAGGTCGATGACTTGCAGGCACCTCCACCACCACCGATCCCAACAAGTCCGATCCCAACCAATCCCAACGAGCTGTCCGCACCCGTCCTAACAAGCAGTCCGAATGAGCTGTCCGCACCCGTCCTAACAAGAAGTCCGAAAGACCAACCCCTGATCCAGCCCTTCGACGCCAAGCCCAGCAGATACGACTTGTCGATTATCCATGACCGATACCAGGCAGTTCTCTCCGTGATCAGTAAAGAGCAGTGTAGCATGAGATCAGCATTCGAAGCTGCTCATGTATCAAGAACAACGCTATGAGATTTCAGCGGTATAGCAGAGCTGTTCATTGTCGACAAGGACTGCTTCTTGGGCACTGGACGGAGAGCATGCATTGATTCTTCGTGCAGTGTCAAAAAAATTGAAAGTCGGTGTAGGAAAACGCTCAGGAGCTACAAAGATGAAATGGCGAAGCTACGATTGGAGCGAAAACTCTTACCAATGACTTTTGATAACCGCTTTTACGAATAAAGCAGTGGTAATCAAGAAAAAAAATGGCTCCTTTAGGAGCCGCCAAATGCAACAAAAGTCAATGACATATGCTACGTTTAATAACGTTATCTAATAAAAGAACAAACATAAACGTTAATGAAATAAAAAATACATGTTGAGAAATATTAAGAGTAGAAATGTCTTACGTTTTTACGCTCATTTCATGTGAACCCCTGTCGGCCGTTTAATGGCCGTTTGTCGGCCGACTGTCGGGTATTAGAAAATATTTTTTCTTCAGAAACTGTCTGCTGCACAACGGCAAGGTGACGGTAGAGTAACGGTGGGTTGTCGACCGACCACGGCCGTCAGACGGCCGTCAATCTGCCGACAAGGGATCTGGGGTGCCAATCTTGAGTATTACCCTAATTTTAATATTAATTATATGTCATATTTTAAACATAACAAAAATGCTGTGACATTGTTGTCTTGTTGGTATTTTGTTGATTATTGCTGTTATTCCTGTTGTGTTATAGACATTATTACAATGTATACATTTGTGGCGCTGTCAAAACTTGATCCACATAAAGCACCAGGACCCGATGGTCTTCCAACTTTGGTCCTCAAGATGTGTGTGCATGAACTCGCTCCTTCAGTTTGCCACATCTTCAATAAATCGCTGACATTCCTCAAGAATGGAAAAACTCAATGGTTGTCCCTGTGTATAAGGAAAAAGTCGAAAACTATCGCCCAATATCTTTACTAAGCATCTTATCCAATCTTCTAGAGCGCTGCATTCTTTCCCATATCCAAGATCATCTAAGAGAAATATTCCATGACTCTCAACATGGGTTTCTCAAGGGTCGCTCAACAGTCACTCAGCTGGTGTCCTTCCTACATGAAATCGGTACCAATTTGGATAAAGGTCATCAAAGTGACATTATCTATCTGGATCTTGCAAAAACGTTTGACAGTGTGTCCCACCAACTATTAGTTCATAAGCTTGAGCACTACAACAACGGTGGACAACTACTGAATTGGTTCAAGGATTATCTACACAACCGACACCAAAGATGCATCGTGCTTGGTGCTATCTCTACCAGTCGACCAATCATTTCTGGGGTACCACAAGGCAGCATCCTAGGTCCTGTCCTTTTTCTTATCTACATCAACGACCTACCTAATGTCGTCAACAGCTCAATAGCTCTGTTTGCTGATGACTCCAAATGTTCAAAGCTTATCAAAGACCAAGAAGACTGTTATTCCCTTCAACGTGATCTCAATAACCTACATAGCTGGAGTACTACCTGGAAACTACGCTTTAACACCTCTAAGTGTCAAGTTCTTACAATCTCTCGCAAGAGAGAACCCATCTTTCATGAATACAAAATGGACTAGTACCTCCTGCATCACTGTAATTCTCAAAAAGATCTGGGAGTTACTGTCTCGAAGGATCTGAAGTGGGAAAACCATATCAGCAACATCCTGGGTCGTGGCTACAAGATGCTGGGGTTTCTCCGCAGACACACCTGCAAAACGTTTAATATAAAAACAAGAAGAATACTCTACCTAACCTTCGTTAGACCCTTTGTAGGGTATGCAAGTGAAGTATGGGCCCCCCAGCAAATTGGAAACATTCTTCGGGTAGAAAGCCTTGAACGTCGTGCCACAAGGTACATCCTAAACCTACACTGCGAAGATAAGCTAAGCTACCAAGACCGGCTGGCAAGACTTGATCTGTTGCCCTTGTCATTCTGGCATGAAGTAAAGGACCTCGTCTTCTACTTCAAGTGTCGCAACAACATCTAAAATGTGCCTATGCAACAGTTCTTCCAAGAGAAAACAAGAAGACCTACGCGGAACTACTCACCTATGGACCTTCAGACACCTCAGTGCCGGACCAAACAGTGGAACAGTCTGCCAAGTAACGTAAGGCAGGTCGAGTCTCTTAAGGAATTTCGTCGACTATTGGATAACTATTATGTATAGCAAAGCACGGCATTCATGGAAAGCAGGTTTTTATTTTAGATTTATTAGATTAGACTTAGTGTAGTATAACTCATTTGTTTTAATATTTGTAAATCCTGATGAATATACCGTGGTAAAATAAAGTATTATCTATCTATCTATTGTCTTTAATATATCTCTGCACATGATAGCTAGAAACGTAGGCTGTGCAGCTGTTGAAAAATCTGGCACCTCACTATCTTGTACAATAACAGACATTTTTAGACTTATAAATAGAGTGAAAGATTAAATTTAAAAAAGCCATTGATGTCGGCAGGATTCAAATACTGGACCCCTCGCTACCAATAGATGTGTTTCCCTTTTCAGTTATCACTACATTAGACTTAATTCGTTGAGAATAAGCGAAATTTGGTGTGGAGTTTTTTTCAAGTGGTTATTATTGCTGCAAGTCACTAGGTGAGCAGCTATGCTAATCTTGACAGCTTGGATCACTGTGTGCTAGATGCCAGAAAATATATAGATTTGTTGTCACTGGCTGCCTCACTGGTGATGATTTTCAGAGAATGAATTATGTATCTTCAGTGGGTTTTATCAAGCATTTGTGTTGCTTCGCTAAGCAGGTTTCTCTGAGTACCTTGGATGATCGTTGAGGCTTCATTTCTACAAATCAAACAAGGTAAGTCTTCCGTTTCGCAGTTTAATCATGCCAAATTCAAACTTATTTACTGCTAAAAGCATTCATCAAGGTCACAAACTATTTAGTGACATTTCACAGGGGAGACAATGTTCTTTTATGAGCTTTTCAGTACTGTTATGTGCTGAATAGTTTGCCAATCGATCAGACGTTTGTTAGATGAGACACCTTGTACCCTTGAAAGACAAAACATCCTAGATACAGAGCCGTTGTTGCTGACCTAGTCGCTCGCTAGTCTTTGCCTATTTAGGCAAATAAAACAAATCAACCTTTAAGCCTCGTGTAAGCAGGGAAAAGCTACTCCTATTTATGTTATTCGCTCTTTCAAGCCATCCAGTAAAGACTAAAACTTTGTGTAATGAGGGAAAACCTACTTATATTTATGCTATTCATCCTTTAAAGCGATTCAGTAAAGACTAAAACTCTGTGTAATGAGAGAAACGTACTCAAGTGTTATGTTATTTGTGGATTTCAAGCAATCCAGTAAATCTAGTGTAAATGAATGAAAAGTGAACATTCCAAACCTTCTAAAGCTTCTAAATTCTGCTGTCAACACCCAAACCTAGTAATGCTGGTACCCATTAATATGCTTCCCATTTTCCCTTCCAAATATATATTGCAACATACTTACGGCAACTCCCCTCCATACCCTTAGTGACCGACCATAACTCAAATTTCCAAAACTTTTCAAGACTTTCCAAAAGCTGTACTAACCCTGTAATTATTCATTACTTTTATGATTTAATAACTTGTTTGGAAAATACGAATCAAATTTTTAATCATAAATCAACACGATTTCATTTAATTCCCTACCTCACTTTATGTCAGCTATAATTTCATTAAACATATTTATGATTATATATACATGCATTCCCTAATTTCCATTCCTTTATATTCATGCTTTTCCTTTGTAAATATTAGGTAGGTCACTGATCACGACTCAACAGATCTTTTTAACTAGTATTTTGTTAAACAGATTTAATAGAATACACTATAGTCCACTCCATTAACTAATCTGTGATTAGGGGTTAGAGACTGATGTGAGTGTTTTGTTGGAGAATAAATGCACGCGCTGACTGTATAATGAACGAGAAATTTTAATACTGCACGAGGCGAAGCCGAGTGCAGTATGAGAAATTTCGAGTTCATTATACAGTGAGCAAGTGCATTTATTCTCCAACAAAACACGAACTACAAGTCTCTAACCCTTTTAAGAGCGACTGTCCGTAAAAATCAAACAAGTCACGGCAAACTTTGAAAAATCGATTTCGCTCATACTTTCAAGTTTGATAGAGCAATCTTTCCTGAGAATAACTGTATAGTTGGTTTTATAAAATAACGTTTCTTTTCGGAGAAAAATGCAAATTTCCAAAGTCCGCCGAAAATGCCATTTGTAACTATGAATTTTGACTCAACTTTAGTGGCCTCGCGTGGAAAACTGAGTCGCTCCAAGACCAAAATAACTCCTAATTCTTGTTATATAATCTATTGTTTATTGTTTGAGTGATTTTGAGATAGATTAGTCAATTCTAACTCCTCCAAATAATTTTATTCTCTACGACTATATTTTGAGTAGATCAAAATTTGTCTTACAAAAAGCCATATAGCAAATGTGCTAAACCTTTAATTCACTCAGAACTTCGGCGATTGAATGTTGAAATGATGGTCTTTCAAATGATAGAAAGATTTCTTTGGGCAAATGCTTGTGCGTGACGCTTCACATCGTCAAAGTATGGTGAAATTGTATTTTTTGGACCTCTGGTGGTCATTAAAAGCAACACGAGATCTCGTAGTTTGTTTTGACTTCAAGTCAATAAAACCGCTCTAAAAAGCTACAAAAAGATAAAAGAATGCTTCTGTTTTAGAGATTTCTTACCTGTTTCGATCTGAAAGTGGTATTTTTTAGGATCTCTCGGCAAAGATTTCACTTTCGTTACTATAATCCCCGACTCGTGTCACAAGCTTGTCAACAGTTTCGCCACAGGAAGCCCATCGATAATTGCAGACTGGTGAGTTTCCCAAGTATTTTGAGTAAACCTCCCTTTTTTACCGTACTTGTTGTCTCGAAATGTGTAAAATTATCTTTTATGTAAGAGATAAAATATGTTGGTAGGTTTTAGTTATTTTTTTATTAAAATCCAAGATCATAATAACATATACCACATTCCGCAGTTGAAATAATAACATGCTAACTAGTATTTCTGCCAACTTGATTGACGTAGCGTTGTTTTCAGACAAAACTGAGTTAGAGGTATTTCATAGTTACTGTAGTTAGTATAAAAATGCAAAAATATATCCAAGCAAGTGAATGTACAAGAATATATTCAAGCAAAGACAGGTATTCGGACCCAAGCTAAAGAATGAAGGAGGGTTGTAGGGGAGGGGGATAGAGGGTGTTTAAGAGATGTGTAGTTTTTTAACGACCGTATAACGAATGGTATGATACATACAGAATGGAGAAAAGATTAATTGTGAGTGAAGGCAACGTTTCGAAACATGAGCTCATTTTTCGCGGCGGCGTGGGGAAGGTGAACTATAAATAAACGATGATTCTGGGATGGTCGTTCGTTCCGTACCAAGAGGGCCACCACTAGGTGCCGAATACCACCTGCTTTGTCGAATCACAGGTAGACTAGTAAAAAAAGCTGGCCAAAAGGAGAAAGGGTATTCGGCACCTAGTGGTGGCCCCTCCTGTCCACCCCAACCCAAGTTTTCCACGGTGAAGGGGACTTTTGGTCATGCTGTTTATGGTATCGGGTCTTCTAAAAAGGCTCGACACAAGATGATCTACCTCATTCTCCGGTCCAGAGAACGAGAATAATGATAAGTGGTTAGAAATATCCTTTGAACATGACAGTAAAGGAACAACCTGGACTTCATGTTTTCTGTCACGACTATCGGAGCCACAGAGTCCTCCAACTATTGATTTAAATGAACAACAAACCTCCATTTATAAAGAACTACAGTAACTATGAAATACTTATAATATATAATATATTTTTGCTTGAATATTCTTGTACATTCACTTGCTTGGATATATTTTTGCATTTTTATACTAACTACAGTAACTATGAAATACCTCTAACTCAGTTTTGTCTGAAAACAACGCTACGTCAATCAAGTTGGCAGAAATACTAGTTAGCATGTTATTATTTCAACTGCGGAATGTGGTATATGTTATTATGATCTTGGATTTTAATAAAAAAATAACTAAAACCTACCAACATATTTTATCGCTTACATAAAAGATAATTTTACACATTTCGAGACAACAAGTACGGTAAAAAAGGGAGGTTTACTCAAAATACTTGGGAAACTCACCAGTCTGCAATTATCGATGGGCTTCCTGTGGCGAAACTGTTGACAAGCTTGTGACACGAGTCGGGGATTATAGTAACGAAAGTGAAATCTTTGCCGAGAGATCCTAAAAAATACCACTTTCAGATCGAAACAGGTAAGAAATCTCTAAAACAGAAGCATTCTTTTATCTTTTTGTAGCTTTTTAGAGCGGTTTTATTGACTTGAAGTCAAAACAAACTACGAGATCTCGTGTTGCTTTTAATGACCACCAGAGGTCAAAAAAATACAATTTCACCATACTTTGACGATGTGAAGCGTCACGCACAAGCATTTGCCCAAAGAAATCTTTCTATCATTTGAAAGACCATCATTTCAACATTCAATCGCCGAAGTTCTGAGTGAATTAAAGGTTTAGCACATTTGCTATATGGCTTTTTGTAAGACAAATTTTGATCTACTCAAAATATAGTCGTAGAGAATAAAATTATTTGGAGGAGTTAGAATTGACTAATCTATCTCAAAATCACTCAAACAATAAACAATAGATTATATAACAAGAATTAGGAGTTATTTTGGTCTTGGAGCGACTCAGTTTTCCACGCGAGGCCACTAAAGTTGAGTCAAAATTCATAGTTACAAACGGCATTTTCGGCGGACTTTGGAAATTTGCATTTTTCTCCGAAAAGAAACGTTATTTTATAAAACCAACTATACAGTTATTCTCAGGAAAGATTGCTCTATCAAACTTGAAAGTATGAGCGAAATCGATTTTTCAAAGTTTGCCGCAGATTTTAAATTTTGCTCGATCGTTACAGACATCCACTCTTAATATGCAAACTGAGTACGCTGAAGAGCAGACGGCGCGACATTTTTTACGTGTCATTTACGAATTTCAACGTATTGAATCAAAAAGTATTTTAATTTCCAAACAGCCATCACTATTTTGATAAATACAGAAAGGGTTCAAAAGTTAAGATAAATAAATAATTCCTAACTTAAAAATACGAAAATAAGCGAATTATTCTTGCTCAAATCTTATTTTTAAGTTAACGCTTCAAACAAAAAAATCTCATTCATCAGTTGAAAGCTAGCTATCGACAAAGCTACAAAAAAATGTTTTCCGCTATGATTTCTTTTTCTAAGTTTTCCAGAATTTCTTCTTTATATCTCTTATGAAGCGATTCTGCATTGAAAAACAAAATAAAGGTATTATTTTTAAGTTAACGCTTCAAACAAAAAAATTCTCATTCATCAGTTGAAAGCTAGCTATCGACAAAGCTACAAAAAAATGTTTGGTTTTGAATTACAAATGTACAGTTGTATGGTTTTACCTTTGAAAAGGGAAATTCCCCACTTTGTTTGTCGCTTGGTAGCAATTGGAATGGCTCCATCTATAAATCCTTCAATTCACTTATCGTTTAGCTCTTCGAGTCTTTCATTTTCCAAATCCATTTTCTTATAATGCACTCGAAGCGTGCAATAAACTTTATAACATCACGACAAGCGCTTTGTCCTCAAATACATCGATATCACGTGATCGATTTTAGCCAATGAGCTGCTTGAATTTTGTTCAGCGTACGAAGTTCGCATATTAAATGTCATTACTCAACAGGTATTCTTGTATTTGAAAAGCCATGTGGCATAGTTATTGATGTAAGAGAGCTATTTGGATCAGAAAGCAAATCAGAAAGCAAAGTTTATGGTCATTTGCACACTCTTCTCAGTAAAGAAAACATGTCCTCCATAGGTAACATTTCTTTATAAATAATGCAGATATCATGACAAATGAATATACTCAATAAACATGCAAATAATTTACCATTATTATATAGATATCAATGAAATACCAGGATTTATCTGGTGTCTAAAACTTCGTACATTCTAAACTGTGAAGATACATATAATATCCTTTACATGTTAAGATATGACCATTGCCATGACTACTTTGCTATCAACCAATCACACATTGAGGTCTTCAGGCGCCATTTCCCAGATCAAAATAGCAGCTCCCACATCGTCGACGAACGAGAAATTTGATGATATTTTTTACCTTTTTTCCTGCCTTTAAGTTAAGTTTTTTCCATCAAAAAAGTAGAAAAAAAGAGGAAGCAAAGTGAAGAAGGTTTATCAAACTCACTGATAGTGTAGGTGATGAGTTAAGCTTACTTGAATGAGAAAATAATAGAAAACAACACCAAAACGGAAAACCTATTACGACCTAAATTTCTTCAAGAAATGACTAGAAATTAATTCAGGAACAGCGTAAAGAAGTCAGAGAAATTGAAAACATTACACCAAGTGAACTTAACCTTTATCTAAGCGAATTCATAGTGGCTGCAAGAAAAAAGACGCGGAAAGACTACAACTGGTACTGAGTTTGAGTCGCTACACAAGAAATGGCGATAAGTAAGCTTATATTATGGAAAGTGATATTACAGTGAGTCAAGAATCCACCTGAGTTTGTTCGTGTATGTTCAGATTTATTAACTGTGGGTCATTTCACAGTATTTTGGACGGGGAAAAAAAAAAGAAAGTTAACAGGAGAAGATAAAAAGTACTTTGACTGGAAGGTGAATGACTAAAGATATCATATCATGGTGTTTGGCTTCATTCTTATTTCATTCAGAATAAAAACCATAGTGATGATTCGAAAATAAGACACAAAGTGTGTTACGGAGGGGAAAATGCTTTTTTCCTATTTGGGAAATCCACAGACTTAAAAATGGCATACAGTGCTGATGGACATAGACTACCATCCTTTATAGTTGCAGAATAAAAAGAAATGGAAATGGATCTTTATCAAGATTTGAGATTTCAACCAAAATTATATTTTCCCCTCTGTAACATTTTGAGGTAATTAAAATAGTCTTTCTTTCACATGTGAAGTCGGAATACCTGGCCAATTTCATTCTTTCCAATGTACCATATAAGGTTTAAGATAGGCCAGATTTAAGCCTGTTTCATTTTCAACTTTCTAAAATGTTACGGAGGGGAAATTCCATTTTCTATATTTTATCTGTGTGACATGACTGATCTATAAATTAAGTTCAAGGAGAAAATAATAATCATAGTGAGGGCTCTAAGGCTCAAAAATGCTCCAAATTGGCTGAAATTAAGTACAGACTAAGGCAAGGAACAGCTGCATGATGACAGTTTTAAAAGCAGGTATCATTTATTTCAGTATTTTTGAAGAAAATCCAGACCACAAAACTATTAGTGAACTTTAGTATAACACCACAGAAACAGAGCTTGGGCTACCTGTGGGGCTACCTGTGGTGTCTATACCATGATGCTTTGCAAAAATCTGAGCATGCTCAGTTCACTGTTTCTTGGTAAACTTACAGTATAGATAGTCATGTCTTCAAAGGAAAGAGTAAAAAAGTACAGAGAGAGGTCGAAAAAAGATGAGGAAAGGTGGAGAAAGTACATAGAAAAGGACAGAGAAAGGAAGAAGAAGGAATACAAACAGAAGAAAATTTCCATTCCTGTTGAAGAGCTAAGAAGAAGAGAAAGAGAAAAAAGAGGAGACAAGCACAGAAGAAGAAAGCTAATAAGCTTATAGTTAAGCTTCCCATACCTACCATTTTTGAAACTCAACAGTCATTAGGTAAAGCAGTCAAAAAGACTGTCAAGTCACTTCCAAGATGTTCCCAGAAGAAGGTGAAAGTAGTATCAGAGATAGTGAAGTCCTTTTCTCCCCAAAAAAGGAAGATGTTTTTTGGCGATTGCAGAGTTACAAATAAATGCTCCAAAATATAATCAAAGAGGAAAAAGAGATCTGATGCTTCAAGCCCAGATGTCATAAGAAAAGTGGAGGAGTTCTATCAGCAAGATGGTATTAGCTGGATATCTCCAGGAAAGAAGGATTATATTTCAGTCAAGACATCAGATGGAAAAGAACACAGACAGAAGAGATTGTTGCTGATGAATATCAAAGAAGCTAATAGGCTTTTTCAAGAGGAGTCTGGTATAAAGGTTGGACTGAACAAATTTTCACAGCTTCGACCTCCACAGGTGCAGCCAATGACAGCCCGTGATCAGCAAGTATGTGCCTGTATATACCATGAAAATATTGATCTTCTGCTGTCTGGCCTCTCTACATCTGTTGTGAATGAGCTGCCAAAATGTAGTGAAGATGCATTTGAGAAAACAGTATGTGATCCCATTTCCATCAAGTGCATTGATAGAATGTGCAAAAAATGTGGTGTTGATGCTTTTCTTGATGACATAATAGGCAAGTCAAAACAGCCAGATACACCAGTCTCTTATTATCAGTGGCACACTGTTGATAAGAGTGGTTAAGGTCATGGTCCAGTCTACTTTACAAGATGCCATCGATGACCTCCGAGATCAGCTCAAACCTTTCAGTCGTCACGTATACAACATTAGAAGGCAGTAAGTGAGCTGAAATTCCTGAAAAAAATCTGAAGAAAGGGGAAATCATTGTCCATGAGGACTTTGCTGAAAACTTCCAGATCAAGCAACAAGATGAAATCATGGCAGCTCACTGGCAAAATGACTGTTACCATATTCACAGTAGTTGTATATTTCAGAGCTGAGGATGGAGCAGACCTAGAGCATAGATCATATGCTTTTGTCTCTGATGATCTAACACACACCAAACCAAGTATTTATACTTTTAACAAGCTGTTGTTGGAAGATCTAAGACACTCAGTAACAGTCAATGAAGTCAACTACTGGAGTGATGGAGTAAGCTCACAATTCAAGAATAGGTTCACCATGGCCAATATCATTGCTCATGATAAGGAGTTCCATGCCAAAGCAACATGGAATTTTTGTGAGATGACGCATGGAAAAGGAGCAGTAGATGGAATTGGAGCAGAAGTCAAACGCAGAGTTTGGAAAGCAATCCTTGAAGGTAGAGTCGTGATTAATAGTGCAGAAGATTTTACTAAGGCTGCTAAGCAAGAGTGCCAAAAGATTAAAGTCATCTATGTCCCTGAGACATCTATTGTAGAGATAAGTGAGAAGTGCTTGGAGAGATGGAAAAGAAGTATGACTGTCATTGGTACCAGAGGGTTCCATTACATAACAAGAGCCAATGATACTGATGTATTTGTTGCTAAAAACAGCCAGTATAAGACCCTAGATGAAACCCCCGGTAAACAACTTTAGTCAAGGATCTCATAACTATCCAGCTACATGAAGATGAAAAAATGATTCTTCCCCTCCGTAACATATCAAATACCATGAAATGACCCCTGTATTCATATTTTTCTTGTTGTTATTGAGCGAGGTTAATTCAATAATTATAAATCACTTTAATATTTATCATTTTTCTATTCATCACTGACAAGACTTTGGCAATGTTTGATAAATAATAAGTTGAAATTTATATACATATCTTGGATATTCCATTGCTATCTAAATAATAAACAGAACATTACATAGGCGACTGGAGATACGAATTTTATCTTCTCGTGTTGATAATCTCAACATTCAACACTCGAAGATGTGTGGCTATTCTAAAAATAGCCCACTTAGATGCATGATTCGGACAAGTGTGATATTATACTGAAAAGTAGCCTGCGTAGCAGGCGTTTCTTGCTAGTTCGTTTGTACTGTTCATTGGTTGTGGTTATGGCCGTGTAAAAACTGCAGCGAAAGTCAAGCTCACAAGTGTGGAAGATGCAAAGACGAGGAAGGATCACTGCGTCAAACTTCTTGGAAGTCCACAACAAAGTAAAAACTTTATTGAAGAAGAGAGGAGAAGAAGTTTCATGCAATAATGATAATCATTTTAGTCTTGTATCCTCAGTTCATGATTATCCAACTCGTCAATCTTTAAATAAAAATATCTTTTTGCAAAATGTTAACACTACTCAATATGGTTTGCTCTCCCTTAAACATGCTGGATCTATCCTTTGGAACTCATTACCCTTAAACTTGAAGGAAAAACCATCACTTAAATCTTTTTGTAGAACTATTAAAAAATCTCTCATCGGCAATTACTCTTCTGATATTTAAACATAATTTAATTAATCAATTGTATATATAATTTTGGAATACAAATTTAAGTAATTTTCTTATATATTATTTATTATTGTAAAGTTAGGTCATCCTCTCGATTAGTTTATGCTATTTAGGATGACCTTTTCTCTTTATATGTAACCTATTCCATTCTTGTAAATATTTGTCGTATATATTACTTATTGGATATTTTGTAAATTATATTATTATTTTTTAAATTATTATTATTATTATATATCAAAGAAGAATAAAAAAATATTGATTGATTGATTGATTGAAAGTATTTTGCATTTCAAGTTTTTACCATCCGTAAGTACTGTACGAGCCCATGAAGGAATTAACAATATAGAACTTCTTTGGATTTAGATAAATTAAAGACTAATATTATATTTTAAACCTATGTAAAAGTTCGAGTTAAGTTAAAATTAAATCAGTATTTAGAAGAAGTTGTGGAAAGAAGTCTAGCAAAGTCTTAAAATAAGTTTGAGACTAGCACATGGAGTTTTTAAGTCCCGAAAGTTGGCACACACAAAAGGTAAGCTTAATAAACATTTTACATATCTAACGTATAACATTTTCGCCTGTTTCTTTATGATTAATTTAAGCTTATCGTGTTCTCATTATTCTAATTATTTCATAGTTTAACATATTGTAAATGGCAGTGAGTGTGACCGTGGCATAAAAAGCGGGATATCAATGAGACCAGGTATGGATTTGAGCACAGTTGTAATAGGAAAAATGTAATTGTAAGCAAGGAATTGGACATTATAAGTTTGCATTTAAAACAATAGATAAAAATGATAAATAACTTACCCGTTGCTTGTAAAAATGAGGAAGAAACCCGGCTGCAGCTCAAAGAAACTCATTTCAACCAAACATGGCCACCAAACGACCACCAAAACGAGGTGCAATGAAACGTGCAAGGACACACAGGTAGCCCAATTTTAGTTTACGCCTTAGTTTTTGAGTCGAAATTCTTAATCTAGCTGACTAATCTAGCTGTGTAAAGAGAGGCTAACCACTCTGATTAAAGAAAAACATTGCTATATATTTGATAGTAAGAAGAAAAGTGCTCTATCCTCGTCTTCGGTCCCGCGTTTTTGCCGCTGTTGACATTTCCCTACCGTTACCCCTTAGTAGCAACGGGCTTCCTGTGGAAAATTCTATATTTGAAGGACTTGAGGAAACTCGCAAATTTTGAACGATATTTGACGAACAAAAGAAAAAATACTTTACAGAAACCACCTAACTAACTAGCTATCTAGATGATACACTCTCCAAACGACTGACTTATCAGTGGCCGAGTTGATTTTTGAGGGGAAAGGAAATTAACTCCCTATAATGGACTATACGGGGATGCTCCGCCCGAAAGGGGTACTTTTTTCAGGCCGCACGTATAGGAAAGGGGTGGAAATTTGTGAGTTTTGGTATAAAAAGTGGTATATTCTCTTCAAAGGCATATGAAAGGGATACCTTTTCGGGCAAAAAGGTATAGAAAAGGGGGGGCCGCCCCCTCCCCAACAATTTAGCTTGGTTGCTAATACATAGGGCGTTTTAGAATATAGCACCCCAATACTTTTGACCTAAAGAAAAAGAAGAAAGAAAACGTCTTGAACCAGGACAGTGTTTTACAAATACATGATGGTTATCGCTCTGCATGTGTACATATATTTGATTTTTATTTACTTCCACTTTAAATATACAGCAACTTTAATTAATTTCTTTTCTAAGGTTTATCTAAAAAGTTTACCATATAAACAATACATTGCCGAGTTTCATATCGTGGGAGGCCTGGGTCGGTTTTTTGCTCATTCAGTCAAAATCGGGCTACAATTTTTCGTGCTCAGTGGTATTATACAACTACGTGTGTTAAAAATGTTCATTTTATCCAGCCTCGTCAACAGTTGTCCGATCTCCATTGTCCCTTCGCTCGATATGAAACCAGGCAATACCAATGCATGATAAATACTCTGGAAATTCACAGCGTCTAATAAATAAATATTTTAACTTCTAAGGTCTTTTTATTACACGCTTTTTTCACGATTATGCGACCCAGACAGCAAGCTAAAAATAATTTGAGACTTCAATCAAAGTTTAAACACTCGAAATCCAAAAAGCCACGCGTTTTGGGCCGCGAATACAAATATGGGTGTAAAACTTGGAATAAATATTTCCTGATTCTGTCTTTTTTTTCTTCTTCTTTTATTTAGGACACAAAATCAAAACATCGCAGTTCGAATCATTATTCTACCATTCTAACAAATGTCTTCATCTTTTTATGACACCACGAAAGCTTGCTGTTGCAGCCATATAGTCCTAATCTTTTTCATGCATCGCCCTCATTCTTGGGGTGCATGTTACGTCATAGCCGCCATGTTGGTTGACCATAAAAAGCATTTCTCATTAGTTTCTCTTGTTATCAAACAACATGGCGGCTGTGCCATTGTTATTTATTATATTTATATTTTAAGGGATTTTGAGTCATTTGGTTGCACCCCAAAAAAAAGTCTTTCATTCGAATGTTCATTTTGAACTTTTCCCCCTGCTAAGTAACACTATACTGTCATTGATGTTCCTGTCTACTATGGTCGCTTTCGTTCCAATGGATTTAGCTTTGGCGAATGCTTTCTTGTCCCAGAGAATAGTAAGTTACTACTTGAATTGAAGTTCACGTCAGGCTAAAATCAAAGATGTTAATATATATTTATATCAGTTGTACAATATATCTTTGTCTTTGTGAGAAAATGCATCCTATAGGTCTTCACTAATCTTCCCCGGTCCTCCGTTAAGAATGTACATTTGAGTTTTTTCTTTAATACGAACCTCATTGCTTTCACTTACGTACAAAGGCGGATTTAGGGAGCGGTGGGCCACCGACCCCCCACTCTCAGCCCCATCCCCCCCCCCCTTTAGTCTGCAATACATGTTTTTTAACCTTTTTGTCCAAAATATCCCTAGAAAGCAAACTATCATGAAATACGACGGTGCTAGAACTAGCGTTATTTGTGTTCTTCATTTGCAGTTGGGGCTTATTGAAAGTTAAAGTTTGACTTTCCAAAGCATTTTGACTCAAGTTTCCAAAACCACACATAGCACAAAATAAAACAAAATTCATGAATCTCAAACATTCAACATACATTTAGAACGATAACAATTATTTGCGAGGTATAAGCCAGACAAGCTACAAAAAATCCATAACTTTTCCATAGCTAAGTGGACCATAAACCAATTTTCCAAAACTTTCCAGGTCCTGGAAAAACCATTATTAAATTCCAAACTGATTTCCAAGACTTTCCAAAACCCGTACGAACCCTATGGTTTGAGTTAAATGATGAAATAATTTGTTTGAAAAGTTGTATATTTTGCTAACGCTATGCCAATGGATAGAAGGTACTTCTTAAGGGAATGAGAAGAATGATGGAATAACATATTGTCCAACAATAAAATAGGCACGAACAATTTGAAATCAGTTTAAATTACTTACTGTATATCGAGGGTCTTGACTAAAATGACTAGGGAATCCTGCTTGCTCTTCTAAAACCATTTCATTAAGCTTTGCCTGTTAATGAATCAAATCAAAACTAAAAAAAATGAAAATCATACCTTGATTTCAACCTTGAAAACATGGTAGATTGTTGATGGGAAGGATATAGTCTTCACTTGAGTGCTTCCCACAGTTATTTTTAATTACCTGTAATTTTGTTTTCTCTTTAGCCCATTTTCTCGCATTTTCTGCCAACTATACAAAAAGTAATCGAAATCAGTTATTACATATGAAGAAGGAAAAGGGAAACGAAATAACTGTTTCTAAATACTTGGGTCTTGGATATCAATCACTTGTCGTATTGATCATTTGGATACGCAATCGTTCAGTCTCAAAGATGAACTAATATTTCAATTGAGGACTAAAACAGGAGTAAAAAATGTATTTCTATCGTGAGGGGGACATGTAATGTAATCCGGGGGGCACTCCGGGTTAAAAGTGTCGGGGATGCTCGTCGGAAATTTTCAAAAATACCCCTAAAAGATACCGGAAGTCTTTTAAAAAGTGCGTGACTCGACGAGTTCTAATTTCCCAAGATATACCACACAATAAAATGTTTAAAATATGTGAAGACTGATTTCTAAGATGTGTTATGTATGCGTAATTATAAAATACAGAAAGCGGTGAGCTCTGCCTTTTTCGGATACCGGGAAGGCCGAAATTATAAATTTCAATTCTAACACCCTAAAAGATACGATATTGCTCAGTTTTACCCCTAAGCGATACGACGAGCATACGTGTATATACCCAATGCTTTTACCGCGGAGTCCCATTTCGAATATAAAGGAAATAAAAGATGGAAATATATGTGTAAAATCACCAGCATATAAACTAAAGCATTGTTCAATAGTTAGAAACATAACCTGTTTTTCTAGCCCCAGTATCCTTCCTTCAGATCGTTCTAACTTTTGATATAGTTCTAACTTCTCAGGACTTGGCATGGTATCCTAAAAAAAATAGAATAAAGAATATAACAAGGAGAGAATATATAAATTGTGCTTTTTCAAAAATCAAACACTTTTCTTAAGCTTTAGGAAGGGAAGGAACGAAAGGAAAGGAAAAGAAATGAAACAAAGAAAAAAATCAGAAGGGTAATTTCCACTATTATATTTTCAGCTCATGTGAAAGAACATGGAAAAGGAATTAAAGTTGAAAACTATTAACACCATAGGAGGGGGAGGGTCATGTGTATTCTTGTTAATTTCAATTAAGGGAAGGGTCATGAGTTTAGTTTTAAATTGGCAAGGGAGGGTCAAGATAATTTCTGAAAAGATTACTCTGAATTCCCCAGCCCCTCCCCCAATAAAAAAAAGTACTTTCCCTAACCATTAGGAAATCTTACCATATCTGGAGAAGCAGTTCTGAAAAAGAAAACAGAAATCATTTAAGGTAATTCCGTAGTTTTGCATTGCGCACGCGCTACTGCGCACGATTTTAGTTTGTTAAAAATACACAAAATACAGAAAACAAACGAAAACAACCAGCTAATTATCAAACGAAGGTTATCTGGCATTGATATGAGAGTTTTGTATAAATTTAAAAAGAGATCACAGTCTTTTTGATATTTTTTTGTGTTAAACTCTCCCTAGTCCCCTCTCGGTCACTACATTTCGAGGACAAAATTCGTACTTTAGCGAGCTGTAGCGCGAAAACGAGCACGGTGACCTATCTTTTTTATTTTAGTAAATCAATACGGAATAGGTTTACCATAATATATCTGAATTTAAACAAAATTCTATGTCCAGATTTTTAGATATTCCTGAAAAGGCAATAGTCATATCAAAATACGCACACACTAATGAAACGTCGCTATTTTTTACTACAGCTTCATTTTCTGGTCGAGTTTTGGCATCTGAATGTAAATTTAATATATTAAGATGAAAATAATATCAATAATTCAAAGATAGCAAAGACATCCTGCGAATGATTAGTATTTTTCTTCCATTTTATGCTTCGAATGTTGCTCTCACACGTCACCCAAAACATCGAAATTTGACGTCATTTAGCGCCGAAACGAGCACGGTTACCCCCCATTTTTATTTTATTTCTGGAATGACTATAACATGATTAATAAGTGTACGAATTTTCAGGGAAATTCTATGTCCGGTTTTATTTCTACGGAATTACCTTAAGTTGTAACTATTGATTATAAAGAGTATCTCTTTCATTAAAGAATTTTCCCTCCAGTATTTAAGTACTTTGACATCTATATTGTCTTACCTTAGTAGTTGCTGCTTTGTGTTTTGTGCACTTTGACGTTCCTAAACAGAAAGAAGAATATATATTACAGTAAACATGCTTCAAGTTACTTTATAATATAAGACATAAAAGTTAAGACATAAAAAGCTTATTCATAAAAAAATAAAAATAAAAATAAGAATGAATGAGCTATTGACTTTTGCGGAGGGAGGAAAAACCTCAAAAATTCTCCAACAGCCCTCGTAACAAAAGAAAAGTATTGATACTGAAAAAAAACTATGTTGTTTTAGTTTCTACAACAAATATTCCCCTTCACAGTTCCCTGCGCCATCTTTAAAGGTAGCCAGGCCTTTGAGACATATGAATGATTGTCCAAGGTGTTAAAAGGAGGTCTCTATCATTGCAAGGTCACCGTTCGTCTCGCTTCGATGCAAAGGCCTGGCTACCTTTCAAGATGGCGCAGGGAACTGTGAAGGGGACTATTTGGATTTCTTACTTTGTATTGCTCCAGTTCAAGACGAAGTCGGGCATTTTCTTCAATATATACTGCATTTATTTCTTTGTTACCTGATGATGAAAACATGTCGTAATGCTATAATATATGCCCACGTGAAAACTACAGCAGTCAAGTTTGTAAGATTGCAGAAAAACTGCATGAGATGAGACATATCAGAATGATCCTTTTCAGTTAATCGATATTCTATTTTATCAGTTAATTCAGTCCAATGCTACAGTAATACATCCATTGCGAACATGGCGAACACACGCGGACTGCCTGGGTCCAGGAGGCGAAAACGAGGCTAGTCAGTCTTCCGTGATCTGTGGAAAGCTGACTTTTCTCTTATGAGCATAAAAATAATTCTTAATGAATGAAAACACAAGTAACAAAGATGAAACTTGAACATTGAATTAAAAAACACCTAGATTACAGATCACGGACAACTGACTAGCCT
The DNA here is from genome assembly GCA_023349425.1 of Anthopleura sola. NCBI lineage: Eukaryota > Metazoa > Cnidaria > Anthozoa > Actiniaria > Actiniidae > Anthopleura > Anthopleura sola. The sequence continues at coordinate 448,619 of JALHLI010000010.1, forward strand.
CGTTTTCGCCCCCTCGACCCAGGCTATCCGTTTGTGTCCGCTAGGTTCGAAATGAAAGTATAGACCCTCATGTGACGTCAAAGCAGCTCAATTTGGACAAAAGAATTTCAATCTCCTGAGAGTTGGAATCTATTGTTTTTTCGTCCAAATTGAGCTGCATTCCGACGTGCTGCAAGGGGTCTATAAAATTTACCTGAAAGGTTCGTGTCGTTGTTTCCATTAGCTAATAACTTCTCTAATTCAACAATGACCTATGAGCAGAAAGGAAATTAACCACATGTCTAACCAATTTCTCTATCCGGTTAATAAAGTGACATTAAACAATTATTGGACATAAGATATAAGATATTATAGCTTACAATTTATCAACAACAAAAATATATAAAAGCAAAGTTTACCTTCTCTTGTTTCTTACAAGTGTCTTGAATTGCTTTATATTTTTGGGCTTTACTCTACAAAATTTTAGAAAATATAAAAAAGTAAATGATTAATAAAAACCTTACAGTGGTTGCTAGTCCCACTTCGTTGACAACGAGCAAAAAGGGTTATACAGAGACAAATAATCTCCGCAAATATTAAACGCATAAAACAGTCACTAAAATCAATTAGTAAAATTCTACTACTATACTATTGCAAATCCTGCATTCTGATTGGCTAACGTACTCACTATCTATCAGCCGATAGATAGTGGGTAGAGAAAGCCGGCTTTGTTTTGAAAAAAATGGCGGCTTTCCCTTCGCGATTTTGTGAAGTTTCGTAAAAAAAACCTCTTGTTTGCAATTGTATAGTTTCGTTGAGAATTTTACTAAAACAATTAGAAGACTCACTCTCGATTTCTATCGGATAGAAATCTCGAGTTCGTCTTCTAATTGTTAATTAGATCATTTCAGTGTATGAAGATAATTGAGTGAGGTAAGGAATACACATTTGTCAAATCAATAGGCTTTGCTGTATTCCACATGTACATGTCTTTATTTGCCAATCCTTATAAATTTTAAGGTATATCCCTACCACTGCCGCTTGCGCTTGCTAATCTTAGCAAAGCATTTCAATTCCAAAGGCTCGATACGATCTGTTTCTATGGCTAAGTGGGAAGAAACATTGCTTGTTTATCAGTGTCTTTTTATAACCGGTGTATGTTGTTACCTGAATTTTCTGTAACAACGCCTGTTGGCTTTCATGAGCGGCTTGTAGTTTTACTAGATCCTTCTCCTTTTCATTTTTCTAGGAATAAGAAAAGCAAATGTTTATCTAGTTAAAAGTGTGCACTGTTCCTGTATAATTGAGTTGTTTGGGACTAAAGACATTTCTTTGACTTGAGGAAATCCAGCAAAAACGGTATTTTATGGTCCTGCAGCAGAGTGCTTTCTTAAGAAAAATGCCAATACCTTTATAAGGTCATTTTGTAGCTTTTGAGTCCGTTTTTGAAGTTCTTGTCTTTTAGTTGATTCATCTGATAGTTTTTTCTTTAGCAACACTATGATGAGAACAGTCGACATTAGAAAATGTTTTAAATGACATTTGCAAATATGACGCACTCTGATAACAGTGCTCTGCGATCACGTGCGCAAGACTACATGGCATTTCATAGACATGTCCTAGAAAAGTTTGTGTTTTCCAACAATAAAATGGAAGCACTTTGCTTGAAGTCCATCAAAACCTATCTTGTCACGACAGCAAATAGCTGGGTTTCACTTGACGTCATTTCCTGTCTCGTGCGGAATGTTCCTCAGCTGAATCACAAGTTTTCAATAGAATTCTTTCTGGTTGACAACACATGGTGGTCAGTGTTTGACCACCATTTGGAGCAGATAATGAGATTCAAAGACTTGTATCAGCTGATTGAAACCCAGCTATAGGCCTTTCCCGAATTTGCTCGGGTGATCACGATACAATGGTTCCAAGTTGGACGGAATTCAATTATTTTATTTATCAAGGCTAACCTCGACTTGAAACTGTTGTTTCGTGATTATCTAAGCGGATTTGGGAAAGGTGTATCGTACGTTTGCGCAGCAATGTAACGATTGGGAAGCAATGTAATAATTCCAAATAAACGTTTACCAAATTTTTGTATTAGCTCGCTGTGAGTGACGTTATCAAGGTCCTTAGATCCAACCATTATTCTTGAGATCTCATCATGCTGGTTCAAATCACGTCGATACTGACTGTTTGCCTCCTGCGTTAGGAAAAAATGAACGATTTGCAAAAATAGGTAATACAACGGCATCATGGTAGTCATGAGCAAGTGGTGGTCAGCGGTTAGCCTCACTTGTGATTCAAAAACAAAGCGGTGATTGGCTTGAATGCAATAACTATTACCTCAAGTCGAGCGTTTTCTTGCTTCAAGTGCAGAAGATCAGCTGCTACTTTCCTCATTGCAGTTCGATAGCGATCCACTTCCTGATAAACAAAGACAAAACCAAGCTCTTAAAATAGTGCAACGACAACTCAGGACTGAGGTTGAGGATTTTACGAAGTAAGGACGACCAAAAGTAAAATGCATTTTACCATGTTAATAATAACACCCGTTCACTGTCAGTATGGAACCAAAAACGTCCACTTTTCCTGAATTGAATACATTACTCTAGGTCCCCAGATAAGCTAGTTTAAAGGATAATACTAATGTAATAGTAGGCGGGCGTCTAAAACACAACACATATTTGGGAGTGGAGCAGAGTCAGATTGGCCTTGCTACGGCCCTGTTATGTACTTACTTTCATTTGATAATCTAGTAAAGCTAATGTTCTTAAATCCATTGTGCTTCTTAACTATTAAGAGAAAAACAAAGTACCAGTTACAACAGAGTATGGTAATGATCGAGACACACACTGCAGATAGAGAAGTCAAAACAATCGGCAAATTTTACCTCTAAAGGAATTGTTACTGGATCTCCATTGGGATTGACTCTGTCATTAGTAAGCCTGTAAAAAGAGCGAACCAAGTTTATAAAAACGTTAAACTCAGGCAAATCATTTATCATTACTTTTTACGTACGGTTGTTGGAAAGACTGCGACATCAGTAGGTCGGGTGGATCTCTTTGTCTGTTTAGTGGCAGAATGCGTTGAACAGCATCAAAAGGAGGAAGACCGTATGGATTCTAAATCAAGATATAAAAATAGAAATTACAAGAGTTAGTAGCATATTATAAGATAGAAAAAACCGATCCATTAATCTGACCTTTTCTGTTGACATGTTTGGTTGTGCTGCAAGATGCTCTTCAGGATTCAACATTTCTGGGTTTTCATTGAAGACCGGAAGAGAAGAAAACTGCGATGCCGACACAAGGCCGTCTGGGCGCTTAATGAATAGGGGAAAAACAATGTCATCATCTGCTTTACTGGCTTCGTGTGCTTGTTAGTATAACAGTTGGAACAATGTTGACAAAAGGCTATATCCAATACATTAAGGTTGTTATAAAAAGGCACATAAGAGGATAAGTATATAGAGTACTATAGATTCTTTTCATATACATTTGTGAAGTGACTATAGGGCTGTTATGTGCGACGTCACTCGTATAGAAAAACAACTTCCGGGTCCAAAACGAAAGCAGTTCTATAAAGATTTTTCTCATATCTTCTTCATGACAGGATTTGTTGTCCAAATTTGTAATTGTTTCAGGTGGAGGTTAATTCATTGAGAACATTTTTCGCTTTATTTCATCGGGTCACAACTTAACATATCTATAGAGTTGTTAAGTTGTGACGTATTTCCGGGTCCAACTGCTGATAAAATAAAGCAAAAATGTTCTCAATGTTCTTCAGTAAACCTCCAAATGAAAAAATTAGAACTTTGGACAACAAGCCATTTTAATGTTACGGCATGTTGTATCGTGTACGTGCTGTAAGTCAGTACTGTATGTTTCCCACTCATACGATAACCATTCTTATGGGAAGCCATTTTAATGTTACGGCATGTTGTACCGTGTACGTGCTGTAAGTCAGTACCGTATGTTTCCCACTCATACGATGACCATTCTTATGGGAAGCCATTTTAATGTTACGGCATGTTGTACCGTGTACGTGCTGTAAGTCAGTACTGTATGTTTCCCACTCATACGATAACCATTCTTATGGGAAGCCATTTTAATGTTACGGCATGTTGTATCGTGTACGTGCTGTAAGTCAGTACTGTATGTTTCCCACTCATACGATAACCATTCTTATGGGAAGCCATTTTAATGTTACGGCATGTTGTACCGTGTACGTGCTCTAAGTCAGTACCGTATGTTTCCCACTCATACGATGACCATTCTTATGGGAAGCCATTTTAATGTTACGGCATGTTGTACCGTGTACGTGCTGTAAGTCAGTACTGTATGTTTCCCACTCATACGATAACCATTCTTATGGGAAGCCATTTTAATGTTACGGCATGTTGTACCGTGTACGTGCTGTAAGTCATTACCGTATGTTTCCCACTCATACGATAACCATTCTTATGGGAAGCCATTTTTATGTTACGGCATGTTGTACCGTGTACGTGCTGTAAGTCAGTACTGTATGTTTCCCACTCATACGATAACCATTCTTATGGGAAGCCATTTTAATGTTACGGCATGTTGTACCGTGTACGTGCTGTAAGTCAGTACTGTATGTTTCCCACTCATACGATAACCATTCTTATGGGAAGCCATTTTAATGTTACGGCATGTTGTACCGTGTACGTGCTGTAAGTCAGTACCGTATGTTTCCCACTCATACGATGACCATTCTTATGGGAAGCCATTTTAATGTTACGGCATGTTGTACCGTGTACGTGCTGTAAGTCAGTACCGTATGTTTCCCACTCATACGATGACCATTCTTATGGGAAGCCATTTTAATGTTACGGCATGTTGTACCGTGTACGTGCTGTAAGTCAGTACCGTATGTTTCCTACTCATACTCATACGAAAACCGCTCTATCTTATAAAACATTGGGTACGCTCACTTCGGGGACCAAGACTTATGATTGTGTACCCAACTGATCACGTTTCTGACCTGCCATTCTGACTAGACCTTTGGCAATGCAAGTCTCATTCAGAAATCGGTCTCCTCCACGCGTTCATGTTCGATGTTTATTTTGTGGTGTATTATTTTGTGGGGCGTTTTTGTAATCATATACCAATAACACAAATGATGATCCGATGTAAGTTTCGCAAGCATAAACATTTTTTAACATCTTAAAATATATCGAATGTAGCAATAGCAGTAAAAAAAAAACAAATAACGCTTTCTACTTCTCCATTTAACCAAAAATGCAACCATAAAGAAGCATGTCTATTTTACTTTACTCATTCCATGTGTGAGATACATACCTCCTGTGACAGGAGTCGTAAAACAATACCCAAAGACGCTTTTCTTCCTGTTGGGGTATTCAGGAAGCCCTGTGTATGATAATATATTAAAAATTACAAAAAAATACATTAATTTCTAACTCATGTTATGTTTCATTCTCCATTCAATTCATGATTCATATGCTAGTACCTGTATTGAACGATTGTTCAATCTTAATCCCATAGACGCATTTTGCTGCTGAAGAGCGAACGCCAGGGACTGATTGAGCAGTTCGTTACAATATCCCACTGGATTGGTGAGTTGCCAGCCAGAGTCACTGAATGCTGTTAATAGACGAATCAGATCAGGTTACTGTTCAAAAACAAAACGGCGGCAATGACGTCAGTCACTGCTCCAAATCTACTCCAACTTTATGAAGGCCGATTTACACTAAAAAACTTTGCCTTACAACACGAATTGCTTCATGTAAATCAACCCTACAACTTGCTCACAACTGTTGAGTATGACAAGAAAAAGTTGTAGCAAGTTGTAGAGTTGATGTACACGATGCAATTATTCGTGTTGTAAGCGTGGCGTAAGCAGATTGCATGCGACAGTTGTAAGCAAAAGTTGTACCATGTAAATCGGCCTTAAAATTTCTTCAAATGTTTATGTTGAGCTCGTTGTTGAACTTGAATATTTCTTCAGAAAACATGAAAATGTTACGGTACCTTGTGAAGCCGTATAAAACTCGATCACCAATGAAGTATTGTTTGAAAATAGCGATTCTGTTTCTCCAGGAAAATAAAACATTTGGTTCCACTGAGGCTGGTGAAACGGTTCCCCACAGACTGTAACCTAGGTAACGACGTGTTTTAAAAAACGAAAATAATGTTGTTAAAGCGGAGGAAATGACAAAAAATATAGACAAAAAAAACTATTAATAGAATGCCAGAGGAAAAAAGCAGCCGGATTTCATGTTGATAGTTCACTTTTTCAAAGCATTATCTTCGGAAAAACAAAACGCTTTTACAAGAATATAGCCCTAGGGTGAAAGTCGTTTTTCCACTACAATTTACAAAACACAAAAAAATCACCGCCTGAAATGAGGCTCATCTTTGGAATCTCCTTTATACATTATAATTATCTTTGCGGGGAGGTGGGGGCCAAAAAATCTTTATTTTTTCTTCTTTTTTCTATGCAGAATAGCTACAGATGCCAAAAACATGAAAACGTTTGTGAACCACTACTTCTTTAACCAAATTTGGAAAGAAAAAAGTGATTCATTTTCGAGATATCCACGATTTAACGCAGACATACTAACAAGTTTTTGAAGAAAAATAGTAAACGGTGAAAACCATCCTTCTGCGAAAACAAATCATAAAACCACCGGGAATTAAGTTTTTGACATAATTTTTTCAGAAAAAGTAAACTATTACTTTGAGTCCCATGAGAAATTTTAGAGTTTTGCCCTATTAAAATCAAAAACGTGTATGGTTTCTTAATAAAATTTTGAAGCTTAAGGTTTCCCTGATACAGCGGTCTTTGAGCGTGCATGTTTGGTGGCTCACTTTCAATGTTACTGCATTAAACTTTCACACAACTCTGAATTTTGGCTTTTGCAGAGGGCAAAACTGAAAATGGGGAAAAACATTCTGCAATGGAGAGAACAATACATCAAACTTACTGTATTCACATGTTGTGTGTATATTGTTGTGCTTTGCCTACCTGTGGTGAACCGTAAAGAAAAGAAGAGCTGGCGACTGAGAATGAAGTAGGGTGTGGTGATGGAAAACCTATTGTTGTCATGGTAACACCGGCTGTACAAGGGTGACTAGTGAGCATCTTTTCCCTGGTGAACAATGAAACATCGTGAACTATATACTTTTATAATTTTAAAAATGTACGAAAAAACATCTAATATTAATTTACTACGAATCAGAGTTACACTCCATTGCCTTAATACAATAGTTTCAAGTCGAGGCATTAGGGTGAAAAATCAATGTATGGAAACTGACCCAGATGCTACAACTTGAAGCAATATACCTTTTTGGCATCGTTGTTTGTTGTGCCCATTTCAGACCATGTGATGCCACTCTTGGGAGTTGATTCTTTCATGTGTAAATATTTTAACAAAAGAACATTTCTTAAGGGAATGTCATGTGGTCTGAAATAGGCAATTTGCATACGAAGCTGAAAAGGTCTATTGTTTCAAGGAGTGTGACTCTGATATCTGCTATTTCAACCTACCTGTATTCGTTCCAATCAGGGACTATTCTGCACACTGCAATGAGTGGTCCCACTTGATTCGAAATGGGGTTCTCAAAACCACGTAAAAGCATCTGAATTGAAACCAGAAGAAACATGAATCAAGGGACCACAAAATACACTGCTTTCCCGAGGTCCCAGTAAATATATACGTATTTCGTATTCAGAGAACGCAAAACAAAATGAGATCAAGGGCACAATAGAGGGTAACACAATCCTTTGACATTTGTTTAAACCCTTTAAACCCTCCCCTTCTAGCCCGGGGGGGGGGAGGAAACCCTTTAGACCCTCCCCTTCTAGCCCGGGGGGGGAGGAAACCCTTTAGACCCTCCCCTTCTAGCCCGGTGGGGGAGGAAACCCTTTAGACCCTCCCCTTCTAGCCCGGGGGGGAGGAAACCCTTTAGACCCTCCCCTTCTAGCCCGGGGGGGGGGGGGGGAACCCTTTAGACCCTCCCCTTCTAGCCTGGTGGGGGGGGGGAGACTCCAATATGAAAGAGGTGGGGATGCTCGTCATACCTTTTAGGGGTTAATTTTCGTTATTTCGTACCCTTTAGGGTGTTAAAACGAAAAACTAATTAAAATGGATAAACTTAGCGTCCTTTGGTACCATTTCGGGGTTCAAATTACGAATTTCCATGAGTTGATCGTCTTCCTCGAAAGGAATTATGGGTCACTATTTTTGGTTAGCATTTTTCGACGATTTTCGGTGCATTTTTTCGGCTTTTCTTGTTGATTGAAATAAAATTCTGCCATGAGTTCGACTGGCATTTACGATTAATTTGTATAGGAAATTACACCGTTCGAGAAGAATTAATGAAAAATACCGCGCGTATTTGATGAAAGTGAATTAATACCACGAGTGCGTAGCACGAGTGGTATTAATTCACTTTCATCAAATACAAGCGGTATTTTTCATTAATTCTTCGAGAACATAGGTGTAATTTCCTGTTAATACCAAATCTATAAAAAAATACGAGTTTCTGAGAATAAAATACTGAAGTTTGTTTTTGTTCTTGAATGGATGTCAAGCATTCCGAAAGCAAAGTTCCCGGATGTGTGTAATTAATTACGCGCGAAGTTCCCGGATGTGTGCAATTAATTAATTGCACAGTATTAAGAAAAATTTCACAGTTCGTCAGCCAATCAAAATCGAGTATTTTTTATAGATGTGGTATTAAAAGAAGAATGAACTCGTATTTCATAAATTCTCTTGGCAGAATTATGGGGAATGGTAATCAAAATATGATGTACAATTCTCAATTGGTTGACCTTGAGTATGCTCTGAAGGTCAACTCAGCTGGATAATAACAACATTTTGGTACCTTTTAGGGGTCATTTTTAAAATTTTCAACGAGCATCCCGCCCTATGGGAGCACCCCCCCCCCCCCCCCCCCCCCCGCCTCCTAGTCCTCAGCTTAATTATTTAATTATATTACTGGGTAATTACTGATTATATTATTAAAAATATGATTCAAATAATAAGATTAAAGAATTTGGACCAGGGATGGGTGAAATACTACAATACCTCCAGTCCAAAGATGCTCCCACTATTATTAACTGGCTTGGTTAGTCTGTCGTGCTTCAGGATAAGTGACACATATAATCTTGAACTATTACCAAGATCCTTGTTTGACTGAGAATCCAAAAGAAAAACAACATTTAATTTCCCTATTATTAGAGAAGGAAGAAAGGATGAAGGGATGGACAAATGAATGGAGAGAAGGGAAGGGATGGATGGAAGGGATGGGAGTGAGAAATGAATGCATACAGGAATGGGTGGTTGGTTGGTTGGATGGAAAAGTGATTGAAATTTAATTAGCGAGTGGAATCATAAAGATCATAATATATTAATATAAAGGTCCATTACCTTAACTAGTTCCAAGTTGTAAGGATAAAATGGTTTCAATTGTGAAACTGGTATTCTGTACTCTGCTAATAGCTCTTTACTAGGGCTGTCAGCAATGAAAAAATACACTTCTGAAAAACAAGAAGAAAAATGTTACATTGTAATGAATTTTAACAGAATTACAGCATGGGACAGCTGACATAAAGACAACAAATTCAATACATTTGGGAGTGTGTTGATTGCTCGAAGGTGAAATAGCACCTCCCCTATTTAATAGCTATTTAATCAGCTTTTTTCTTATTTAAATGTACCATAAAAATATGTTTGGATTATGTGTAAGTTTATGACTAATTGGTGACTGTTTGCAGTTTGAGTCCTATTTGACGGTTAAAAAAATCAATTTCATATAATTTGCTAAATAAATATATATTTTGCGCTCGATATAGATAGATACATAGATAGAAACCTTTATTTAAACTTAAATAAAAATAAAAACAGGGTAGTCCATTCAGTGGCTATAATATGCCACTGCTATCAAAAGGAGCCCTGTTACTACACTTAAACAAAATACAATAAATAGAAACATATAAAAAATATATGATTAATATTAATATATAAATATTTACAATAAATTCAAAATATGATAATTTAAAAAAAAAATGCTATATAAAAAGGGAAATAGGTAATGGAAGTCCACGCCGTCCAACAAAAAAAACCAGAACAGAACCCCGGTCGGACTCAGTCGATCTAGTCCAGTAGGAATCCCCAGAAGTCAGTCCAAGAGCCCCAATTGGACAGCATGGAATTACAATTACAAATATAGAAAATCTAAAACTATGAATTTAGTCTATTAAAAACGAATTGAATATTGAAAATTGAATATTGAAAGGATGTTGAGAACTGTCAGGAACTTTCCACACATACAAAGTTTTCAAAAGTTATTGCACCTTCTTGCTTGAAATCTTCTTTTGGAAATTCTATGAGCAATACTTCATCCCAGGTTGGAAAATGAGTTGGTTGAATTGAGGTATGTGTAACTGAACGTGATGGAAGCCCTCTGCTATGATCCCTCTTAGATTTCCTGGAACATTTTAAAACAACTTCACATTACATGTATGAACACGAATATGAGTAACTTTTATGCATTCTATTTGTTTTTCACTTTCTTCCTACTCTTTGAACATTAAATATGGATCATATAGAAGCAGGTGCAGTTCAGTTGGTCAGTGCATGGTCTTCAGAGCTAGAGGACCACGGTTTGATCCTCAGGATCTGCACATCTGTTTCAATTTCTCTCTAATCCGTGGAGCTTCAGCTTTAAAAGATATATACTATTAAAACAGAGAGTAGCCTGCGTAGCCAGGCTCCTCGTTCTTGTTCCTCCTCCTCCTCTTCCCCCTCCCCTCCCCCCTCTCCCCAATCCCCCACAAAGAGCCTGGCTACTTAGGCTAAACAGAACATTGACAGAGAGAGGGGGTAAAGTGTGCACCTGCTATGTGGGGTACCAGCCATGTAGCCTAAGGAAATACAGACATTAAACATAGTTACCTGACCTTTTTACTTTATCATACTTTAAACACAACCATAAGTACAAGAAACATTAAATGTTTATGGTGTCTCTTACCCAATAACATAAGGCTGGGGTGGGCGACCATCTGATTTACTAGGAACTCCAATTGCAGAATGAACAAGAACAGCAACTTCACAGAACCCCTCACGGGCAACATAGCTCCCACACAGATGACGAGGGTGTACAGATGTGCTGAGTGGTCCCAATGGAGATTCCTATTCATGAAAATCTAATTATAGATTAAGTGTCTATGACAACAGAAAACTGTGCTGATTGCACAGAAATAGGCCTTTTGCAGTTATGCACATTTGAAAACTTGATGCTGATATTTTTGCAATTTAAACAAGTTAATAAATTATCATTAATTATCATTACACAGTCACATTCTTGTATATCAGATCCATAATGAATAAAGACAGTTCATCTGACGTGTCAGTTAACGCTGATAATGGGAGATCTGAAATGGACAATCTGAGACTGATAGGAATTGGTGTGTGTCAACATGAATTTTAGTGAATTAATGCGATAAGGGAAGAACAAGTATGCGAGAGCCTTAAATGGACATGATTGCAACTATTGCAACATTCACAATATTTATGAGGTGAGCATTCAGTTTCCCAAATTTAATTCCAGCCTATCTGTCTCAGATCAACCTGATTTCAGATCTCCTGTTATCAACATTAATTGAAATACATGTAGGTGGTACTGTATGTGCTAACTACTGAAGTGAAGCATACCATAATATTTCCAGAAGCAGGAGTAGGTATCCGTGGAATATTTTCTACTGATCTGTTCAATGAACTTGGCCCAGGAGCTTCATTATCTGATTGTCAAATAAACAAAGGTTAAACTTTTATTTAGATATCTCATTATTTATCTTAAAGAAATGATTGAGCTTAAATCATGAAGAATTTGGTAAAGTACTGTGTGGTGAAATAAGCATAAACATACATGGGTGGTGGTTATTTTGCTAATGCACCACCTCTTACTGCCCACTGTGGTCATTGGTTTGATCCCTGCCTTCATATGTAAGTAGAATAGCTTGTTGGTACTCTTCTGTGCTGTAAGGATTTTAATACAAGAACTAATCTTGTAATGCAGGATTTTACTCTGCATAATTATGTTTCTGGTTTTCCTCCTCCTGCAAAAATCACCTTCTAAATAACAATTTTATTTGTCAGGCCTTGGCTGATATTTAGGGCTACTCTCAAAAAACAAAGATAATTCATTAATTATTGCTTTAATGCCATGAAAAACTGTATAATCAAGATATAGTTGAAGGGTGGGTTGCTATGGAAACCAAGCCATCTCAATGCCAACTTTTCCTAATATTCCCTTTATTATTCCACATACTTTTTTCTCAGTTCTGCACTTCCCACACCCCCATTCTTTTATTACACCTCACATTTCTGCTTATTTTACTTGACTGTATATTATGCATAGTCTGCTTAAGGAGGCTAGAAAGGGTTTTTGAACTTGTATATAGACTAACAAAAATGACCCTGAAAAACTTTATGTAATATATACAATATGAGTAGCCGTGTTGAATCAGATATACAACCACGAGCCGAAGGCGAGTGATTGTATATCTGATACAACACGGACACGAATATTGAATATTACTTATGAAACGTCTAGGTGTATACATTCGTGTTCTACTAAAATTTTAAAGATCAAATTGAATTTGGCTGAGAAAATTGGAGTCAAAGTTTATGCAAATCAGGACGATTTTGTATCAGATATACAACCTCCTCCACGGACAATGATTTCTATTGTGTTTTCCTCATTAATTATTCATGAGTTTTATAAATGGCTAATATATGACCATAAGTTGACCCAGAACACGGAATACTAAAGGTTGGAATGAAAAGACAAATATGATGTAACGTGTTGCTATGACAGTGATAGAACACTTCAAATGTGTGCAAAGTTTTTCATTTAAAATTGGCATGTTTGAACTTCATGATCCAATCTTTGATTAGACCGAAAAAGAAAAAAATCAGTAAATAAGTGAGGAATTCTCAAAAATCAATGAATTTATTTTAGGACGATCCCCATTACAGAATTTTTTAATTTTTTCTTAGCACTTACGAACCATTAAATAAATGCCACATGCAAAGTTTTTAAAAAAAATTTACTGTCCAGCTTTTGAGTTCAAGTATGAGGTTTTTTGGGACAAAATTTTCCTATTTCCATTTCAAATGATTCAGTGGTACGTCATTTAAGAGCACGCACACTTGTTCTAGGAAATCCATTTTGAGCCTCCTTAATACCACTAATAAAAATACATCTTGATTGGTCTAAACAGTGACACTAAGATGGCTGTACACTCACACTTGTCTGCAGGATTAGGAAATATATTCTGTTTCTGCAAGTCCTCTTGATCTGCCCTTCTAAGGACTGCTTTTATCCAAAGTACACCAACACTGACTGACAACCCACCAAGACCGCTTTCTTCTGTTGTTAAAGTTAACTGTTTTTCAGTATCATACAAAACATGTTTGTCATCTGCTCTGTTTTCTGGTGGCATCTTGGTTGGGAAGAGGGAGCTTCTTGGAGGATATACTATAAACACAGCTTCTCCACATTTTTGTTCAGCTTCTGAGAGTTCAAGATAAGCCTCTGCAATAAGAAGTACCTCCTGCTCCACAAATCCTAAAAACGAAAAGTCAAACAATAACAAGAATGAATGATCTGACTATGATAGAGTGTTCACACTTGCAGTCAAACTAAGAAAACTGTGAACACTTAAAATATGTCTGGTTTCCCTTCCTTCACAAGGGCAGATCCAGGGAGAGGGTCGGGGGTCGTAACCCCCTGTCATGCCTGAGGTTAGGGATGGGCAATCTGATATTTGATGGGGTGTAGGTTAAATCCCAAAAAAAATATCGAGCAAGGTCTCAATCCTTTAAAAAAATATTGTGCAACATCAAATACGACAAAAAAATATCGAGCGAGCTTATAAATTTGATTTCAAGATTTCACTTCTTTTGAACCAAATGGAATATTCGGTAAATGCGACCTCATTTCTATGTCATTATTTCAGATCAGCTGGTTAGACCCCCCCTTCAAAAATTCCTGGATCTGCCCTTTGCCCATAAGCATCATAATGTAAATTGTGTGTTGTAAAATTAAAGTGAATGTTAGCGGTACTCAGGTAGTGCATGTAGAATAAAACTCAAGGCAGAACTCCTTTACTGGGAATGATGATCATTGTGAAATACAAGTTCTTAAATGCCATCAATGGTTCTTAACAATCAATTACATTGTGTGGTTCAAGAAAATATTCATACTTCACCAAGGACCCTGGAATTGGAAATTCTGAGGGGGTGGGGGATCAAAGGAAAAACAAAATGATGTCAAGGTTAATTTGCCTGGTGGGGGGGGGGACATTTAAATTTTAAAGGGGTGGGATGCTCATTGTACCTTTAAGGACTTAATTTTCATTATTTGGTAAATTTTAGGGGTGGCATTCAAACAAAAAACTTATTAAGATGTTGTAAAATTAGCATCATTTGGAACCATTTAGGGGTGCAAACTTGCAATTGTATGTCATTATGAGAAACAGAACTTTGGTACCCTTTTAGGGCTCATCTTTAAATTTTTGACAAGCATCCCCATATTAGAGTCCCCCCTCCACCCCACCCCGGTTCATTCACATGTAGGAAAATTGAGAATTCCAGAGGGTTGGGGGATCCCTTTTCAAATTCCCTCCACGGTAAGGTATGGATATTTCCTATAATCACATATTAGAGAACAATGACTTACCTTTTGGTAGGTAAAAGGTTATTTTTGCATCAGAAAACATGATTGGCTCTCCTGTATCACCTTGGAAACAGGGATCAGTAACATGTTGTGACTGGTGCAGGCCACTCTTGGACTGGTTGATATAAAGTTTGACTTCATTTTGTTTTTCTGGAGATCCTTGGATTGCAATCTTCAAGAAATATTTGCCAGTATTATTAAAAAGTGCTTTGTATATGTCCAGGTCAAAGTACAAAGGATCATTAGCAACTGGCATGGCTCATAGGCTGAAAAATAAGATAATTTCATTTAATATTCTTACAGTAAATGATGAACAGCCTCAAGTACAAAATTGAGTGACTTCTTATCCCTTGTGTGTTTTCTCTTAAAAATTTTTTTTTAAAACATCATAGCAAACTAAAATACATTCATAAACAACAAATACTCATAAATAATTCCTAAATCATTGGTCCAATTGGAGCAACCTTAGTACATGCCACATGCACGGACCTTCATATTGTATCAAAAGATAAAGAAAATAATACTAATGAGGATGACTTTATCCAGTGCATCCAAGTTTTTATAAAAACTTAAAGTCCCATAAAGTTTATGCAGTCTAAGTATGAACACTGACTAAATATCATCGACTAGCACCTCTGTCTTGAAAGTGGCATGCCATTTGTGACTTGTAAGAGCCTTTGGACTAACTGTGCATGACAGTGGCATATATATACAAACCTTAATTGATCTACAGTGTATAAAGGTCAAGGGCGGATTTAGGGGAAGGGTTCAGGATGTGCACCCCCTCCTCTGGGTCGACATCATTGACTCAGGATCAATATGCATCAACAGTTGATATCAAAAACATTGTGTTATTAATATGAATCTAGAGCAGGGTTGTATGAGAATCCCCAGGGCCTGGCAGGCAGTAGATCACTAGATCACATAAAGATAGCTATGTTACTAGAATTACATACTAGCATGTCATTATACCATTTTAGTATACTGCCTTAATTAAGCTGATCGGAACACATTCAATTTGTGCAACTCTATTTTACAAAATTATTTTTATGCCAGTGATAAAGAAGTAGAGGGAAGAGTTTGGATAAGAATGGAATGATACTCTTGATTGTTCTGCCAATTTTAAAAAGTGCTTTATGAATCAATTAACAATACATTAACAACTTTTGCTCCAAAAAATCAGAAAACAATCAAAATCAATTCAAGATTGAGTTAATGAACAATTCACATGCAGTGACGAACTGTGAACGTCTTTATGACCACTCAATCAAACTGAGGGGTTATACAGTATGACACATACTGATATTTTATGAGTCTCGATCAGCTGTTATAAATGTAATATTCAAATTAAAGGAAAAAATTATGAGTTCAATGATCGACATTGTGAAAAAATGACAAACTATTTTCAAAGATAAGTTTAATTAAATTCAAGTCGTTTGAGATTGGTTTCTATGACTACGATCATCGAGCTTAACATCCAAACAACACCACTATTCTTTGATATCAGACTCTTATTTCGGCCAATCATAAAATCAAAGACAAAAATAAACAACTGCAAACCTACCTTTTGGCCGTAAAGCGTTTTATCACTTGAATAACAGATCACATCAGGGTCATTAGCTCAAATGATTGGGCTTGGATTCCCGCAATAAACGTTCGAAAACATTGCCGCCATGTTGGACGGTAAAACCGCTGGCCTCAACTTACCACAGGTAGCCCGCAAGTCAAACAAGAAACAAATAATCTTTTTTTTTTTCGAGTCGTATTTTTGCAAATAGAACATGTAATTGTTTGGAAATTTGATGTTTACCTGGTTTACAAAACAGAAATAATATTTTTTGCGTGTCTGTGTGTGTGGGGTGGGGGGAGGGGGGCTTGGGTAGGGGGGGTTCGGGACGAAACAATTGCTGGATGTGCCGGCCAACTGCTTATTATTCATAACATTTATCAAATTATCAGATGATTTTTGTTGCAACATCATCAAAATTACCTATCACTCTCCCCCCTAAAAAAAATGGGAGTTTTTTATCTCCCTTTTCTGGTGATTGCTACTTAGTGATCCCCCCCCCCCCCCCCCCCTTGATACCTGTCAATTTTTAGCTCATTCCCCCTTCCAGTCGTCTAAAAAAAATATGATCGTCACATAAATCCTCCGATCCCTCTCAGGCGGTAAATAATCACTAGTCCGGTCCCTTTACTTGACTTCATTCCGCGAAAGGAAATTGTGATAAACAATTTTACTGGTTTCCTAACTGTTTCCTCTCTCCTAACAGGGTCTGGAGGGAGATCCGGATCCCGAATCAGACACTATTTTTTCCCGAAATTCCGCGTCCTGCAACATCTGGCCATAAATGAGAGCCCCTTCATTAAAAAGCCCCTTAATTAGCCACTTTGGAAACGAGCAAGGGACTTTTCAACTGATAAAGCATCTCATGCTTAGTAAGTCTGGCAAATTTGAAGGTGTTTCGTTAAAAAGAAGCAGAGTTACAAGCCTTCAAAAGTGTTAAAAATTTACAAAGAATGTATGGTTACAGGGGACACTTGTCCCCTGTAACCATACATTCTTTGTAAATTTTTGACACTTTTGAATGCCAATAATTCTATTTCTTTTCATTCAATCGTGTTCAAATTTGCCAGACTTACTAATCATGAGATGCTTTATCAGAAGAATTCAAAACTCGTCCCAGTCCCTTGCTCGTTTCCAAAGTGGCTAATTGTAAGCGACGACCACATTCACATTCAACCTGTTTTATTTATTATTTTTTTCACGTTTTCAGAAAGCAAAATAATGCATCCCGCGGACATTGAATTCCATTAAATCTCGTTTTTACACAAAATGACATCGCTGCGTTTCAAAAGGATTTTTGACTTAAAAAAACAAAGATTTTTGGGAATCAAGTGAGGTTGTTGTGGGCTGTTTATGTGCCACCTCTCACCTCTCCGGGTTTAGATGTGAAATTCGACATCTAAACTGGGTCTAAGATATCATATAGGAGTCATTCTACACAGACATTGCCCGTGCCCACAACAGGAGAATTTTTTAAAGTGGAAACTAAAATCTTGCGATCGAAAGTGGTCTACGCCGGAAAAGTCCCCATTAAATCTCGTTTTTACACAAGATGATATCGCTGCGTTTCAAAAGGATTTTTGATAAAAAACAAAGATTTTTGGGAATCAAGTGAGGTTGTTGTGGGCTGTTTATGTGCCGCCTCTCACCAAGGCGACCCGAATTCCTTTCCTATCAAGGGGTTGGCGTCGTATGTGAGTTGTTTGTTGGTTCTCTCCGGCTGTGCTTCTAGGTTTTTTCTCCGTGTTTCCTTTCTCCACAAAAATCAACTCTTAAACTGATTCTAATTCGATCTATCAGTTGCTTTATCAAGTGGGTTGCAAACCTGTTAGGCTTTTCGTCAACCCTGGAGTGGTAAATCTGATACATTAAGAACGAAAAATTCCCAACCAAACAAACGTAAACATTGCTTTGTTGTTCATTGGAAGAGTTTCCTTCGGTAATCATCTCGTTTGAAGCAACATATAGTTTAGTTTACAAACAATTTTTGAATTTGTGAATCACATAATAAATGTATTACATATAACATAAGCGGTAATACATATAACATGTCAAGTTCACACGATATCATGAATTAATTGAAGGCTCTAGTTCGCCTAATCAAAGCACCGGAGAGAGTGAGTAAAATATCTAATATTTGAAAACTCGGTTTATGAGCTTCATTTCTAGGTGCTACTAATAAGAATCTCTTCTGCCAGTGCGTGTGCCTTAGCTTCCTTTAGAAAGATTTTTCTCCGACTTTTCAATATTAATTTCCTTTTTTTCCATATTCAATACCCAACGGAAGCAACTGTTTTTTGTTCATATCATTTAATGATCCAAGTTATGAAGTTTCGTATTCTCCAGTCCACACGTATTCAATGCCAATAGATAGATTAAACATCACTTGTTTTCCCCGCGTAAAGACATGAATTTGCATGTTTTGATCGTTTCCTTTCATTTCATTTTACCTTTTGCAAACTCTTTAAAACACACAGATAAACTGTTTTTTGAAATGACACGTTCTGATTAGTTGTTGAATGATCAAGTAGTATACTCCGACGAAGGACTAGCGTCCGAAACGTCAGTAAGTGATCTCTCTTATTTTTTACGGTGTAAAATTTGACTTTT